>VDFB02323179.1:0-67776 GCA_007258455.2 Sequoia sempervirens | reverse complement strand
AAGAAGGTGATACAAAAGAAAACATAGCCACAACTGAGTCAGATAAGGAAAAGGCTATACATATTGAGGACTCTGATGAAGAAGAGAGAATAGAACAAGAATCCTCGAGCTATGAAAAGAAACAACCTTCACATGAGCTAAGAGAGGAAAGTGATCATGAATCACCAAAAGGAGAAGCCTAGGTGCCCAATTGGCTAGAAAAATAGCTAGAAAAGAAAGCCCCTGCAGTTGTTGATCCAAAGGCTCAAAGGTAATACTATCAAGGGCCTAGACAAAGCCAAGGAAGGAAAAGAAACCTCAAGTCTACTCTCACATTACAGTTGATGCCTCTAGATTGAGAATGATATAGATTTCTACCCTAGTACTAGACAAAGGTGAAGGAGCTAGCTATAGCATCTCAACCATCAACTTGGGCCCTACAACCAAAGAGCAGAAAATTGATGAGTTCCAAGGGTCAATAGCAACAATTATGCAGCAAATAAACAAGGATCAGTTCTCTAAGGAGGAACTAAAGGCACAACTGGCGGATCTCATTGCCTATATTCAACAATGGATTTCCTCATAAGAGGAGGCTCCAACAACATCATTCGCACCCCCGTTTCTCTCTTAGGAAGAGCTCACCAAAATGTAGAAAATGAAGAACTAGACCAAGGGCACCGTGGATTGGTTCCAACGAGTGCTCTATAATGGCGACATGGGCATATGCCACGTTGCTTGAATGTCTAATAAATTATGAGATTTTCAAAAGCATCTAGAGGCCACAAAGAAGACATGTCACTAATTCATCGAGCTGTATAGGATCACGTATCCTAAGCTCAAGGCCATTCTCAAGATGCCTCAGAATACATGGGAAAAGGGACTGTTGCTCATCAAAGATGATCACTGGCTAGTAGAGACATGGAAAATGGGCCTAGATCATAGAAGATAAGTCCTAGAAAGGGTGTTGCATGAGGTTGAGCTTGACCTCGAATGGATTGTAGAGCATAGGACAGATAGTGAGGACTACCTCAAGATGATGACTAATTATGATATGCCTGCCCTAGAGCTGGATCCAGAGAAAATTAAGTTGTTCTTTTGTAAGAAGATGGAGCATGGGGAAGCAGATGCACTAACATCAGACTTCATGGACTTCACTACGAGGGCTTTCACTCAATTCGAACAGGTAGTCAAGGCCATGCCAAGATGCACTAAGCATTGGGATAAAATCACAGAGAGATTCAAAAGGTTGACCTTTCAAGTCCTCCAATCAGACATCATGGAATGGAATAAGCTTTGGGCATTGATTGGAAAATTTGTGGAGTATGCCACCCTTTAGAGGAATGAAGGAAAACCAGTGATTGATGATGAGTTTCTAATAGTATATCTGGAAAAAGAAGGCAGTCACTAAAAGACAAAACTGCTACAGTGTCAGAGCCACTAGAGGACAAAATAAGAATGAGACAAAAATGTATTTTTAATGTTGTATTTTGGGGTAGGTGAAACCCTAATATAAAATGAATATTGGCCACAAAATGAACATAAATCCTAGCCATTCATTTCACTTTTGGAAAACTATAAATAGGGGTCTCCTCTCATTTTCAAGAAGAGAGTTGAGTTGTTGTGTAAAGGCATGCTACAGAAATTTCAATAGAATTACATTATTTTGGTGGATTCTTGTGTTTCTCACATGTTGCATGATTCATCTCCTCAAAATTAATATATTTATCTTGTTGTTCTAAGTATTTTAAGTTGCTTTTAGTAGTTTACTTCATGTTGTTCATTTGATGGTGAAGAATGTTATTGTGTTGATGCCTTCCATCTTCATGTTTTTTGTTGCTTGTTGATGATGAACAACAGTGTAAAGCTATTCTAAACATTAACTTATTTTTGCACTTAAAATTCATCTGTTATTCATGCTTTATGGTGAATGGATAGCTAAAAATATGTAGACCTTAGAAGATAGCACTAGTTTCATGAGACTGTTAGCTACTTTGGTTAAGTGGAACTTAGTTTTGGGAAGGTTGTCCATTGTAGCATCCTCGATTGTCATTGTTCATCATTACTTGTAGGTCTAGGAACTTTTCTATCCCTTTTTCCTTTTGACCTTTCTTTGAAATAGTGGCTAAAGTGAAGTTCCAACATCCTTATAAATCCAAATCTGATGTTGAACCTAGAGTTTTAGACTGTTGTTTTGAACTTGCACCTCACTTTTAGAATTTCACAAAAATCCATTTGAAGATCCAATTCCTCCCAACTTAGCAAAACATAAGTTCCCTTTGTGATTACTAGAAAATCACATCAACCAATTAAGCTAGTCCAAGCATTGTCATGACCTAACACCTGAGAGAACTTGGGTAATTCTCTACAACTTGCTTGTAGGAAGTTATATTTCAAGTGAGGTAGTGCACTTGTGTGATGCCTGTGTTGAGAAAGTGAAAAAACACCCATCAATGTACTTAGAAGATCAAAAGACTTGGTTAAGAAGAAATTGATTGAGATGATAGCTACTAAGCCACCAAGCAAAGGAGATCCATCAAGAAAGAAGAATGATGGTAAAGAGGGTACTTCTTCTACTTCTCAAGCTATCATTCTGACTTCCAATTCTTAGCAAAATAGTCAAGAAGGAGGTGATGATGAAGACCCATCCAAAAGGAATACTTTTAAGAATATTTTTGGGGATGATCCCAAGGTGAAGAAGAAAATATCCAAAACCAAAGAAAGATAATTACATCCCATTCAAGAAGAAGCCAAAACAAAGGATCCAAGAGAATCTAGGATGATTCTGAAGGTGATGAATAGATTCCAACAATGTTTCCTTATACTCTATTCTTATCTCCTACACATGAAGTATATGATCCTCCTCTAGTTACAAAACCACCACCCTTAATATATATGAGTGCACCTCTAGAGGATATCTTTGAGCCACCTGTTCTACCTTCATCCATGACATCTTATCCACTAGAAACTGATGTTATAGAATCCCCATAGGATCATATGTCTTCTTGGCTAGAATAAACTTTGCTAAGGAGAAGGAAAGTTGTTGAATTGGTCATTCTTAAATTTAATTTTGTTTCTAGTTTATTCCAAAATTCAAAGAGGTCAAAGAAGATAAAGGTCAGTTACAGATTGATATTAGATCCTCAATAGGAAACATGTGTGTTGAATTTTCTCAACCTATCATAGAGAAAGATATGAATGAAGCTACTGAGGCTAATTTTGACATTACCAAGGTTGATTTGAGTCCCTCAACTTGAGGTGGCATCCTTAATTTTTAAGGTGTTAGCTACTAGATTGGTGCAGCAAATAAAGAAGGAAAAACATACAAAATAGTAGTTAAAGCAATAGGTGAAAATTTTGACTCCATATCTGAGATCTATTTTGGATACATCTAATTTTCCTCTAGATACAATTCATTCTTCAGTAGCTCCTATTCTTGAGGGAAATATTGAGAAAAGAGTCATAGAAAGTGTCCATAAATATCAATCATATAGATAGGTGACAAAAAGATGGGTTGAACAAATCAAAATGGATGCATTGAACTTTATTAAGAAAGAAAAATAAATCTATGATGAAGCAAAAGTCAAGAAAGAAGCAATGGAAAAGGAACTAAGAGGTATCAAGAAAGAAGAATCAGTTTGGCAAGGGATCTTGAAAGAAAATAAGAAATTGATAAATATAGACTCTAATATCTTGGTCGCCCAAAAGATATTTTCAACTATAAAAGAGAATCACTCTAATTCTTGGCTTCAAAATGTAGAATGGAAACTGGTGATTATCAATCGTGTCTTAGTAGAATAGCAAAACTTTTGGCAATATGCGAACAAGTGAAAGCAAAGGTTCAAAATTATTTTCTATCAGTTAGCCCAAACACATTGATAAAGGATGAAATTAAAACTCTCAAGAATAATTTTAAGGATATGATTGAAAAAGTTGTGTTCAACAAACAAGCGTTCAACATAGAGACAATGAAGAATTTGAGTGTAAACTCAATAGTTCTAAATACATGTAGCAATCACATGCATGATTTTTTCTATGAGATGGAAGGCATTCAAAAGAACCAAGGCATTTAGACATTAAGGATGAAAAATATCATCATTCCTAAGAAAAAATCCCTTTCTTTTATGGTTAAAATTTTTAGAGCACACAAGACGAAGTCTTCTCTTCATTAGAACCAGGATGTGACACAAGGGACTTCTTCAGAAAAAAGTTGGTGATGGTGTAGATAAATGGAAAGGAGTGATGTAGTAAATTCTAACACCAAATAATTACCTTTAAGTCATAAGTTCTTAATTACTTTTGAGTTAATGTTGATGTAATGTGACTTATGTCACTACTTTATAACTAAGGTTAGAAATGGACTTTAATTCCAGTAAAATTTGACAAATCTTAACTAGTTGTTTTATTTTCTCAAAGTTGCAAAAAGTTAGTTATTCCCAGTAGTTATTACTTGTTACGAAGTAGTTATTGAAACCAAGCCTTTATATACATATGGAGATTTGATCATTGTAAGGGGAATTTTTTACATTTTCACAAGTTTATATAAGGGGAATTTTGGAATTGTGTGATTCTACAAAGAAATAGAAAGCATTCTTGAAGGTACATTCATGGTGTTTTCTATGTGTTATAATTAATATTTTTATATGTTAAGTTGGTGATAACCTTTGTGATCCTAAATCTTATTTGTGAATGTGAATTATAAATTTTTCATGAATCATATTAGGGAATTTTCATTTCTTGATATCTTGGTTTGAACGTGTTATCATTTTAAAAACTAAAAATCATAATGAAGCTCGTATACATAGTCAAGAGCTTGATAATGAACTTGTTTAAGTTTCTTTTCACTTTTATTTAAAAATATAAATAAGATCATATGAGGGAGATACCCCTCTCAAACACAAAGGAAGATTGTTGTTTCACAAGAAATCTCTCCAACTGTTGGAGCATTATTGCCACTTTTCATTTAACGAGTCAAGTATCATTTCAAGTGCCAATCTTCTTACCAATAATCATGCACAAGAAAGTTGACATCAATGTAGAGCCAAATGGTAGGTCAAGGTAACATCGCATCCCATGCCAAGTGTTGGAGTTTTGGATATGTATTTACAATCATCTTAGGATGGTCAAATCTTAAATTTTAACAAGGGTGATGCATCAAACCTCTTACGAATCCAAATTACAAGGAAATTTTAGGGTTTTAGAGATTCCTCTATGGTCATGTTAGGATAACCAACTCTAAAATTTAGATAGGAGGAAAAATAAAATAAACAAAACAAAAAAAATTAAAACCAAACACCAAACACCAAATCAAATAGGACAACAAGAAATGAACCAAAATAAAAGAAAATAAAGGGGGTCCTAATTTATGAGGAAAAATGGAGCATACATGTGCATAGCATAACATAAACCATGAGTATATTCTTGAAACCAATACCAACCAAAACTTGGTATTCAAAAATCCTAATACCATCGTGACAAAAATAATAAACATGCCATGAATAAAGACAATAATAATATCATCCTAAGTGTGATATATTCAAGTGGTTGGGCCACTTGGTTCTCTTTTTACAAACTGCAGTGCAAATCCTCCAAGGAAACCTTATTATTGAATGACATATTGTATGATTATTTTAGTGTTTGTTTCAATAAGTGGTGTAGGATCTGAGATATAGCTCATAGAACATGTTTGAGTCACTCAAGGACTCAAGCCTCCAGGATCATCTATAAAAACTAGCAACAACCTTCCACAAGAGGGAAAAGAAAGAACATGAAATTGTAGCAATGGATGCAAGATGTGGCCAATATGCAATACTAAGATTGCAATGATATATTGTACTTACACAACACTCAACTAACCTTTGGATTGATATAATTTACATATGAAGCCTTTCTTATATAGGCAAGGAGTGAGATAGGATTAGACAAGATCATATCATATGAGACAACTAATTCATAACAACCCAAGACACAAGCATTAAATTCTCAATGTAAAATATTAAATGCATGAGAGAATTATTAAATACCTAGATAAATAAAAGTAAATATTGAGACATGGGCCCATTATAACTAACTTCTAGAAATGACAACTAAGAAACCTAACTCCTAAGTAAACTTATGGTAAAGTGAATAGGTCCTCATTAATAACTAGCTAGGAAATTACCCCATTCACACCAACAAGTGGTTTTCAATAACAAATTGGTGGATGGATATAACAAGAATGTATCTAGGGGGTTCTAGAATGAGATGGAAATATGTAAGCTAGATGGTGTTGGTTGTGTAGTAGGTTATCTATGGCAGAAATACCTCCATTGGTTTCATTTGCAAGGGTTTGGACCCTTTCAAAATTTTATCCCTTTCTAAACAATAGCTCTAGTAAAAAGTGTTTGTAACCATACTCTAAAAAATAAATATTTTACCCATGTAAAGAGTGGGAATACATCCCCAAAATTAGCATTCTATTTTGTAATCCACTAGACATTGTGGATTCTACCTAACATACAAAGATCCTCCACTCTCTCTCATAGTGTATAGGAATAGGAAAATAGTGTAAACAAACTCAATCCAAGTTGTAACCATCACTATCATATTCCACCTTATTAATTCCACTACAACTAATATTCCAAGTTACAAGGAAAAATAATAAAATAATGATATCTCACAACCATCTACATGGCCATGTCCATTTATCCATTTAGATAATATGTTTGGATATCTAACATTAGTACACTAAGATCGAAATTAGATATCACACTATCCTAAAATGGAATTTTAGACACCTGAATTTGACCACTCCCATATGGTAAAATTCACCCTTGTATTCCTCTATTCTGCATATCTCATCCACATCAATTAAATAATTCATTATTTGATTAATATTTCTTTTCAAGCTAATGTCCACTAAGGTATTTAATAAATTCATTAAATACCTTACCCCCTTTAATCTCCAAATTAAAGAAATATCCCAATTTATTTAATTTGGTCACTTTATCCCAAATGAATTAAATCTGTTTTTAATTCATCTTTTTCTCTCTCCTCATGTCACATCCTTCATAATCCTCTTTAATCCAAATTAATCTAATTAATATGTGATTAGGATACATGCACACCCCTAATCTTCATTAGGGTCACATCCTCCATAATCCCCCACTTGTCTCTAATCCTTCATTAACCTGCCTAATCCCATGTTTGCACAACCTTAATCACCCACTTAGGCTAACCTAATCTTCATGACATTTATGGAATATGTCCTAAGTCAACCCTATTAAATGCTTTCTCCTTTTGGAGAAGGCACCCCCTTCCCCATGTGAATTTTTAATTCACATTTATTCTTAATTCCTTCTCCCATCCCCATGAGGATTTTTGAGGAATTTTTAATTCCTCACATGTTCTCTCAAGCACATGTGGACAAGGACCTCCTTTATGAGGAGATCTTTTCCCTTCTCAAGGTACAACCTAGTACCTCCATGTCATCTCCACATCAACCTCTCTTTTCCACATCATCCACCACATGTCACTTGATGAGGGCTTGTGATTTCTCAACTCACCCGAGCCCTTGATAAAAATGGTGGAAATGTCCCCATTTGTACTATCCATTCTAGCAATCAAGCACACTTAGCACTCAAGCATCCAAGCCTTCCATCCACCATAGTTGCAGCATTTTTGAGCTTCCATATTTCATCCATCACAATACCCATTTGCATCATTAGAATCTTCACCATCTTAGCATCATTTCAAGCACCATTTTAAGCCATTTTACTAAAGAAAGAGAACACATATCAAACAATCAAAGGGCCAACCAAGACCATCAATCTAAACAAGGTAAAAAGTTTCAATTTCTTATGTTTTGTTTAGATTTAACTAGGCCTAATCTGACTGTTTGTTTTTGTGTTTTCTTTTGTTGCATTAGTTTAATTTTTGCATCTTAGAGTAGGAATTCACACTTGCACACATTTTTGGCATGCCCAGTGGGACGCACATCACGGGTCTGCTTTCACATTTTTTTGTTTTTTGAGATTTTGCACGTTCAGATTTCGCACGCAAGGGCGAATCCACCCTCGAAGGGAAAATTTGCTAGATACAGAGGTGAATCTGCATCAAACATAGGTGACTATGATTTTTCCCTTCTGTAAAAGGGGTGGACCTTACAACTATAGGAAAAATCATTGGATACAGAGGCGAATACACAAAGAGTTACCAGAACAGGCAAATTTGTTGAGTATAGAGGCGAACGTGCACAAGTTATAGAGGTGAAATCGTATACACCCTTCCACCTGATAGGAAACTACGACTTTTCCCATCTCCCTAAATAGGAAATCATGTCCCACAAACAAGGGAAAATTCATGCCACATAGAGGTGAATTGGTAATAATCCAAAACCTTAAAATTTCCAATTTGAGCTACAATTTGATTTCGATTTTGGGTACTGACCAACTAACTTGTTTGTCAGTGATTTGTGGTTTTTTAACTAACATTTTGTGCAGCCTATCCCCCCCCATGTTTTATGAAGACCGGTGATAGAAACTACTAACATATCTTCTAGAGGACGATCGGTCGAAGACCCCTAGTTAGATCTGTTTGTGTGTCATTTTCCCATACTAATTTAGGCACACATAGATTAATTAAAGGTTCAATTAACTTGTTTGTCTTGTTTTGGAGTGAATTGTTGATGTATCCACTCCCCTTGCACCTTTCAGTGATCCTGGGTGATGAGAAATCACAATTCATTCCAGTCCATTCCAATCTACTCGGGAAGTGCTAGTGCATCTAAGCTCTCCCCTTGCACTACATGCGAGCCTGGGGACTAGTCGAAGCATATAGTATTTCCTTCCTTTAGTGAGACTTTCCTAGGATTTCATCACCCGGGGGATGATTCCAACCATGTGTTACCAGCGGGGTATATAAAGGGGGGAGAACTAAAGTTGTACCCCAATCCAATCACATCATGACTAGCAAAGCGCCGAAGCTAGGGTGATACCTAGATAAGATGTGCAGGATTGGTCCAAGTTTCCAATATCTTGTTGGGGCTCTCAATCCATGCTTGTGATGGGTTGGGTTCACAATTGTGCCTCACGTACCTAGCGCATATCGAGGATGCACGAGATAGCCTGTTCATCCTAGATAGAGACCCATGTTTTAGCCATGGCTTGTTGTAGTGTAGGGGATGTGCACCGTACCCTGAAGTTACTCATCATGTATTCCCTTGGGTTGAGATAGAAATCCTCATGGTGGACTACAATAGTCTTTGAGAGAGAGCATGAAGGTGAGCCCGTGACATCTGTTGATGACCTTGTTCCACTGAATTGCTCTCTATCCACCTTCATGAGAAAGGGTGATCCAAAGAACCACCCTGGTATCTTAAAGTATTAGCCTTGGGGTGTCCCCTTAAGGTGGTGGGCCTACATCAAGTTTGTAAACCCTTACAACTAATTCTAGGATTGTGATATTTGGCGTGTCTTCTTTATGCGATACCAATTCTTGTTGTCAGTCTGAGTCAATCTAGCCATTCTATTTTATGTTTGTCATTTTTTTGTCCTTTGCCATAGTTCATCCCTGCCCTCAATGGTGATTTTTCTTCTCATAGGGGAAAACTTGCATTGTGGACAAGCGATCTTACCCTGTAAAGGGGTGATCATGTGTTTGAGTCTAGTCTAGGTCAACCTTTAGGTGAGTTCATCTTTGTCAAGGATGAATTTTCTTGTGGGTCCCTTAGTTAGGTGACCCCATGTCCGCCTGTTCCTTGAATAGGTGATCTTGCCAATCCCATAGGTGAGTCTATTTCCAATCTATACCTTTCGATTCTACCTATTCCCATAGAATAGGCGATCCTATCACCTCCTTGGGTGAATCTATTATCTGCAAGGGTGATCCTATGGTCAATGAATCCAAGCTTATGGTCGATGAATATCTCTATAATCCCACAAATGTCCAAATGATAGATCAACTCCTTGATGAGCGTGAGGACAAGATCCTTTTCACGTTGCTTTTGAAAGGTATTTGGCCACCATCAAAGTTCAATTTATCAAAATATGTCAACATTACACCTCCTGCACCCTCGGTTCCATCCCAAGATCCAAATGCTAGCTCATCAGTCCCACATGTTCCCAAATGTCCACCATAAGAGGGTTGGTACCAACCAAGATTTGGAAATGTTGTGCTTTATCAAGTAATATCCCTTGTACCACCTCATTGAGTTCCAATTTTGGTTATGGATGCACCTGATCCAAACATTCCTCAAGGTCATGATCCTAACAATCATCTTGGTCTAGGAAAGTCACAAGGTCCTCCCGATCTGCCAAGCGCAAACATTCCACAAGCTTCGATCCCCATACCATCTGCTTGACCTATTCCACCAAACCAACTAGGTCAACTACTAGGGAATATTGAGGATAATCCTTTCATTGTGCCACCTCCACCTCCTGGATCTACACCCACATCAAACTTACCGCCACCTCCATTCACTTCCCAACAATCACCTCAAGGAAATATCCCATCCTTGCATTAGTCTCAAGGTAATCCACAACAACCCCCATCACAACCTCCACAACATACCTCAATTCCTTCATAGATTACGTCACAACATCAACAACAACCTCCACACCAACCGCAAGGTATCCCATCACAACCCCCTCACCAATCACAGGTCCCTCCTCATCAGCCAACATAATCCAATTAGTTACCTCTGCACCAACCACAAATCCATCAACAACCTCAAATCCCATCTAGACCTCTTTACCAGTAGCCACTATCCTATCAACAACCCCCTCAGTATACACAAATTCTGACACAACCACAACAGTCCTCCCAGCAAACGCCAAGCAACTCTGCTACCCAATACCTCTACCATCCATAAAGCACCTATTATGTGCAACCCACCACATCCAATCCTAATCCCACTTAACCTTACCACAATCCTCAACAATCCCAGCAGTATCCATCTTACACAAATCCCCAACAATTGCAACCAAATCCCTACTATCAATAGTCTAATCCGCAATAGCCTTCGTATGCCTCCCAACAACAAACTACATATAATTATCAATCCAATCCATATTACTCCCAATAGCAGCCATCATATCAGCAGGGTGCCTCCACCCCATATTACTAAGCCCACCCATCCCATTAGTGGGGTGCCTCCACCTCATATTATCAATCCCTCCCATCCTATCAACAATATTATACCAATTCCCAATCCACATATCCCAACCAATATCACCAAACCCCTTCATATCCTCCTCCATAATCATACGATCAAACCATTCTGACCCGATCCTCATCATATCAGCAATATACTCCTTACAATTAATCCAATCCAACCAATCCTCCTCCATCATAACCTGTCAATAAGGAGTGGGAATCATAAAAGCCACCTTAAAGGACTTGCAAGCAAGGACATCCAAAAATTCTTTCAAATTCAAAAAAAATTATCCCTATCTATTTGATCCCTCTATCTCACTTGTCCCCTTTCCTAAACACTTTGAAATGCCAAATTTTGATAAATACAAAGGAAAGAGTGACCTAAGAAACCATCTATAGGAATTCTACACACATTGCCAAGAAGTCCTACACAATGACAACTATCTCTTGTGGTTATTCCCTAGGAGTCTAATGGGGATAGCTCTAGACTGGTTTATGGGTCTTCCAAAGGGGTCCATCTTTTCTTTCGCAAATTTGTGAGAAAAATTTGTTACGCACTTCTCCTTCAACTTGGAGAAGGACATTGACACTTTAGATCTTCTGAAAGAAAAACAACGTGAGGGAGAAACTTTTGCAAGCTACCTACAAAGGTGGTGTGCCTTGGCTAGTCATCTAAAATCTCCTCTTAGTGAGAAGGACATGGTGACCATTTTCATTACAAACACCCATCCTGATATGGTGCATAATCTCAATCTTCATTGTGTAACAACCTTTTCATAGGTCATAGAAAAGGGCACTATCATTGAGAGGGCCCTCATTGCCAAGGGACAAATCAAAATCTATAACCCAAACAGGGACAAGTCATCTGGAGAAAAGTCCCACTACTAGAACAAAAATAAGAATGTTCTCAATGATGGTGTCACTGATACCAAACATATCCAAGTAGCCAACACCTCACAAAGGTCGCAATACATCTCCAATCCACCATCAGTCTCTAATGCCATATCCATGCAATAGGGTGTACCATGTCCTCCTCCACAGTCCAACCAATATAACCAACGAAATAACAAACGTACCTTCACTCCTTTAGGAGAATCCTTGGATTCCATGTTCAAGAGGATCTTACAAGTGATTTATCCAGTCACTTATCATGTGACTAAGCCTTTTGATGAGTCCAAACCAAAGCCCACCTAGTATAGGGAGAACAAGTACTATGACTTTCACAAAATCAAGGGTCATTCCACCAACAAGTGACAAGGACTAAAAACGTATATCCAAGATCTCATATATTGAGGAGACATAGTAGTGGATTCCAATTAGGCTACATTGTCCAATGCCCAATTGCAAATATATCAAAATGATTTCCCCAAGCACAATCAAGGTCCTAGTACCTCCAATGCCAATCTCAGGCCTAGCAATAGCAATAATCAAAATAATAGCATGAATAATATTAGCTATAAGAATGTACCCTATAACTATGATGGCATAGTTATGTGCATTAGCCAGTAGAGCCCCATGTATCCATGATTTGTGTTAAAGGAAAAGACCACAATGTGTTGTTACAACGTGTCGCACCTACATATCCATTCCTAGACCTTCCACATCATCCCAGCCAGCTCCTGGGAGTTCCCAATATAATATTCTTAATCATCTTAGAAAGACTCCCGCTCAAATATCCATCTTGGATTTTCTTAAGTCTTCCCCTGTCCATTAGGAAATCCTCACCAAAGCTCTTTAGGACTATGGACATAGAAAAAGTAATCCTTCTACTTTTTCTAGTTTTGTCCCTCCTTGTGCTTATTTGGCTTGATTTTTCCTTGATTTAATGTTACAATGTGACCTACACATCTGCATTAGGTCTTGAATCTTTATAAATCATTAAGACTTTATGATGTCTTGTAAAGATGTTGTGAAGTGTTATGACACATTTTCACACTTTTCTAGACTCTTCTTATCATAATTCATCTATCATACCTTCTTTTTATCACTTACCAAGTCTCATTCTAAAGTGTTGTAAAGTCTTGTAACAAAATTTCATGCTTTTCTAGGCTTTCCATCAACAAATACACCTTTCTTATGCTTTATTTGGTCCCTTTATGCACTTACAGGCCTTAATTAAGTGTATTTTTTAATACAAACCCGACAAACAACATTAAAGACAACTTAATTCTTGAAAGCCACTCATATGCCTTGAGTGGGACCCATTTGCCTAGGGTGGTGAATGGGTCCCTCATGTGGCACAAAAATCAAAATAAATTCAAATTACTAGCGGGTTTTTATTCCTAAAGACCTAAGGTCAGCCTGTGATGCATTTTTGGGAAATTAAGGCATAATTGTGTATAAATACATGATTTTCTATTTATTTTAACCCCCATTCAATTATCTCATTCATTCTTATATTAAATCCATCTAAGCATTCACTTAAGCAACATAGCATCATTCAATCAAGCAATTATCAAGTATCTTGGAGCAACTATTGACATATCTTTAGACTTCAACAAGGGTTTGGTGAGTCTATGACATTTGCATGTTATTTTTTCATCATTCCTTTCTTATTTCATTTCATTATCAAGGGTTTGATTACCAAAGTGGGGTTTTACCAAGAAAAGCCCCTATACTCTAACCCTTAATCCTTTTTCCCCTCTTTGTATGTGTGTTTTCAGGTCTTGTAGGTGGATTTGTCAAGGAAAAGGTGTCAAAAAGGTGTTGAAAAGTCATCTAAGTAATCAAAGTCAACATAACCCTAATTGGAGCTTGAAGACCCCTTTTCAGTTTGTTTTCTGTAGATTCAGATCTGGCAACCCTGTTGATGGGAGTTTTGTGCACTTTCTCAACACAGGCAGTACATAGGTGCACTACCTCTCTTGAAAGGTAGAAATTCGCAAACAAGTTACCAATCACTACCTCAAGGTCTCTTGGGTGTCAGGTCATGACGTGCATGGATGTGATTTTGCTAGTAATCACAAGGCAGCTTATGGAGTTTGGTCGGAGATGAGGTGCATCTTAAAATAGAGTTCCTAAAATGGGAAGTTAGAGTGCAGTTTGCTGCAGGTTCAAACAACAATCATAAATTCTTTTTTTATCTTAAGATTTGGCTTTACAATGTGCAATGAACCTTAGCATAGGCTACTTATTAAAAAAAAGGAAAAAGGGAAGGGAAGAGAGGAGGTTCCTGGATCTGAAACTAGCAATGAACAGTGATCATGGAGGGTTCTACTATGGACAACTTCCTCAAAACAAAATCTCACTTAACCAAATTGACTCACAGTATCATGAAACTTGTGCAAGCTTCTAAGGACTACAAATATTCAACCATTCATTCACCATAGTCATGCATGAATAAAAGATAGAAGTTTGGAGCAGCTTTTAGTTTATGCCCAGACTAACTTTACACAACTATCTACCATCAGTAAACAACAAAAATATGGACAAGAAAGGCATCAGCACAACAAAAATCTACACAACCATTGAACAACATTAACTAATCTACCAAAGTAATCTAAAACCATGAAGAACAACAAAGAAAGTCTATCTAAATCAACTAACTATGGGAGATGAACCATGTAGCATGCCATAGAAACTCAAGAATCCACCAAAAGCCAATGAACTTCTATTAAAATTTCTATAGCATGCCTAAGTTACAACAACTCAACTCTCTTGAAAATGAGAGGAGACCCCCTATTTATAGTGTTCAAAACTAAAAATGAATGGTCAAGATTGATTTGCATTGTGTGGCCAAGATTCACTACAAACTAGGGTTTCACCTACCCCCAAATATATTATAATTTAAAATTACATCTTTGTCTTTTTCCCTATTTTGTCTTCTTGTGGCAGCACTGTAGCACTTTGTCTTCTAGCTAATTTCCTCTATTGCAATTATTCTGTGAGGAGCTTGGCATCAATGATTGGGTTTCCTTCTTGCTTCTTCAAAGTGGCATACTCCATAAACTTGTTGATTAATGTGTGGAGCTTATCAATCTCCATTATGTTAGATTAGAGTACCTGGTAGTTCCATTACTTTGATCGATCTGTGAGGGTATCCCAGTCTCCATCACTCTTGGTTGTGTTGTCCCTAACCTACTCAAACTGGGCAAAGGCCTGAGTAGTAAAACTTATGAAATCCATGGTGAGCTCGCCTGACATTCCATCTTCCATCTTCTTCTGGAAATAAGGCTTTATCTTTTCCAGATCAATCTCGATGGCAGGCATGTCATAACCTGTCATTAACTTTAAATACTGAACACAATCAATCCTAACATCCTTTTCCCAATCAATGTCAGGTTCCACCTTATGGAGCACCTGTTCTAGTATCTCCTTTCTATGGTTGAAGTCCATCTTCCACATATCCACCAACCAGTGATCATCCTCTGAGAATGCAAGCTCCTTTTCCCATGTTTTCTAAGGCAGCTTGAGGATGGCCTCAATTTTAGGATAAGTGGACCCATAAACCCCTGGGAAGTTAGTGCAGAACTTCCTTGTTCCCTCCTGATGTCTTTGTACTTCCAAAAACTTATTTGTTGTCTTGACAGCATGATTAATGCCGATGTTTCCAGCATATAGAACCTGTCGGAACCAATCCTCCATAGGCTTGGTCTAGTTCTTTCTCTTCTCAAGTTTGTCGATTTGTTCCTTGGAAAGAAGTTGTGGCGAAGCTGAGGGTGTTATGGGAAGTTCCTCCACAAACGACCATTGCTGAATGTAGTTAGTCAAATCAGCCAGTTGTCCCTTGAGTTCTTCCTTGGAAACCTTATCCTTTTGTATCAAATGTACCACTGTGGCCATAGACTTTTGGAGACGATCTATTTTCTTCTCTCTTGAAGCTATCCCCAAGTTGATGGTGGAAATGTCATAACTTATTCCTTCTTCACCCACAACTGGCATGGCAATTTGCATGGTTCTAGATCCAAAGGCATCCATTGTCAGCTTGGATCTAATTTTAGGCTTCTTTTCTTTCTTGGTGCTGATTTGAGCTCGGGCCAAGATGGCCTCCAATCTTTCTTTTGGATCTTTGGAAGCAGGAGTCTTCTTTTCTAATTTCCTTTCCAGCCACTCGGGCATCTGAGATCCTTCTTTGGGTGATTCATGATCACCTTCCTCTTCATCCTTTCTGACTTCAATCTCTTTATCACCTAGAGCTTCATGCTATGTCCTCGTGTCTTCTCCTTCTTCCTCATCAAAGTCTCAGATGAACATTGTGTCTTTGATCGGGGACTTGGTGGGTGTGCGTTTCTTGGGGTTGTCCTCTTCTTCAGTCTCATGCTTATGTTCCTCAAGATGTTCTTCTTCTCCATGAGACTCTATCTCAATCTTACCCATCTCAAACTCTTCTTCGGGTTTATCTTCCTCTTTATTTTCCTCTTCCTTGTGCCGAGGTGGCACATCTTGCTCCTTCTTTTCTTGTCTTTCTTGTTCTGCCAAGAGAGACATTTGTTCATCAGGCTTAAAGCTTTCTTCCTGTTCCCCAGTCAGAAGTTTAGAATTTTTCTCCATTTTATCACTTGGCTCCCTTTCTTCTTCAGAAGGTGGATTTTCTACTTCCTCTCCAGCATCCTTCAATTGTCAAGCCAACTCTTCCTTGAGATCTGCATCAAAATTATCCACAATGTATTTGGTGCAGGCATCTTCTTCTTCATCACTCTCGGAAGACTTTGTCTCTTCTCCTTCGCGGACCACCTTATCAATCTATAAATGTTGGTGCTCTGGGTGTTCATGGTAGTTGTCTGCTTCCTCCTCAATCCCTTTTGTGGCTTCTTTTTCTCATCTTTCCCACTCATCAGATATTTTCATTGTGGCTTTCATCTCTGGTGGTTTAGTCAAAGGAGTTGAGGCAGGAATTTTGGTGAGAACTTGTGCCAGAGCAGCCTAGATGGTTGGATTCATCAATACCTCAAAAAGCTCTGTGGGAACCTTCTGCATATGCCATGAGAAGGCCTTTGGAAGTGAGAGTGCAGGCATTTGTATTGTTGTTGTGGCTAGAGATAATGATGTAGTTCGGGACATGGAAGCAGAAGAAAGTGGAGAAGTGGTGGCAGAAGAATAGTCGACAGTCACAACTTGTATGTTGGGTGGAGAAGAGGCGAGGTGGACCGAGATGTCCACTGCAGGTGGGGAAGCAGTTACCATCACCTAAGAAGTAGGTAGAGGGGTAGCAGTAGTGGAGGCAGTAGGTGGAGATCTTGGTTGCTCAACCTCCATTTCTTCTCCCTCATGGAGCAGATCTTCTTGAATATTAGGCATTTCGGTAAAACTTCCTGATTTCTTGTATTTCTTGGAAGGTTCTCCCTCTGAAGCCTTTCTGGCATACACCTTAGGATTAGGTTGTTGCTTAGCAGCCTCTTTTCTCTTTCTTGATCTGGTGGACAAAGGAGACGTTGAAGTCTCTCCTAATGAGGTAGTAGTTGTTCCACTGTTGGTTTCGCTCGCTCGCTCGTTCTCTAGCCCCTCATAGGTCAAAGTGACCCCTTGTTGCTTCAATAGGGAAATTCGCCCGTCAATCCATTCTTATGTTCAAGCCTCGATAGGCTTGGTTAAAATGTTGAGGTTGTCAACCTCCTGTTCATCCCAATCAATCAATGGCAATGGGTGATTGGCAACTATATTGTACCAAGGATCCATGATTGTGCTTTCTTCTGATTCCACCTGATCTAGTATGGGGAATAGATTGACTCTTTTTACAAAATATGCAAGCATTCGCATATAGTGCCTCATGCACACTTCATTAGCATCCTTGCAATTATCCTAGAATTCTTTGATGTTATGTAGATGGGAATACTCAGGTCCAAGTGCCTTCTTGATATGGCCATAGGGATCCATCTATGGCCGGGCAGTGTGGAGTCTCAAATGGTATTCAACCAATTCCTTCTCTGAATTGTCGGCACATTGAGAGGTATGGATTTTGTATAGCCCTTGGCTAAAGGAGAGTAGATAAGGAATCCCTGCCCTATGTTTTCCGCTTAAAAAGGCATGCACATGTCGTAGCTGTCGAGAGAGCTCTAATAGTATGATCTGGTCGTTGGGATACCAGGGCAGCTTGTAGGGTCTTTCTAAAAAGCCTTCTGCACAAATATATGTGAATTTTGGATGTTGGATGAATAAAAAGGAAAAATGCTTCAGAAATGCATTAGCACTATGGGAGACTCTCCTCTCGAAGTCACCCCCGAGCAATCTGATTATATGACCTATGAAAGCATCATTGACCCTACAGTAATCCCTCTTGAAATTTCTAAATTGCAATGGAGGGTATTTGTCATAGACCTTCAACTCCCTGCCTAGTTCCTCATCTGGAGCTCTGAACAAACCTCTATATTGCACTTGTTCAGCCAGTTAATATACCAAGTTCTTAAGATGACATGTAAAACCTGGAGATTTTCTTTATGGCCATGAATTGCTCGTGGAAGTAGTCACTAATTATCAAGCCCCGGTAGAACTTGGCCTCTCCACAAAGAATGTCTTCCATGAAATATACCATCCACTCTTGGAAGTAAGCAGTAGTTGGAAGGCCCATTACTCTACTTAGTAGGGTCACCAAATCATGGTAGTCTTCATAAAAGTTGCTCTAAAATAGCTCTTGGGGAACCTTTGTAGCACTATCCCTCTTTTCCTTCAACCAATATTGATTAATAAGTCTTTTACATTTAAGGGGATCTTTGTCCCACGTATCCTTGCCATCAGTCATGGTTGGTAGCTTCATCTCCCTGAAGGTAGGGATGTGGATAGTCTTTGTTATTGCCTTATTGGACATGTTAAATAAAACATTTCCATCCCTGTCAACTATGGTTCTAGTTTCCTCTTGATAGGCCTCCCTACAAGCCATCACCAGTTCAAGGGAAATGAGGGTAGGAGGAAAGCCTGTAGCCTTAGCTATTCCACTGCCTTTAATGTTTCATGCATTCTCTATTTTAGGGTTGATTTAGACTCTCTGCTTGAATTCGTCAATGTCTATATGTTCGATGTTGGTTTCAGTGACCTCCTTCCAGGTTGAGGTGACTTTAGATTTTAGGGGTTCCCCTTGGAACTGATACTTCATCTGGTCCTTATCTTCTTTTCCATGGGGTGCCTTAGTTTTCTTTCCTTTTTCTTTCTCTGTGGCTTCCCCCGAAGGTCCCGCACCTTATTCCATATATCCTGTGGGAAAAAGAGAGGTGAGCATATTTGAGCACAAAAACATGGAAACATTAGTCAAATCCCTACAAACAAGGTTAGATTGGATAATTCAGCATTTGAGAAATATAACATATAATCTAGATTGTCATTAACAGTGCATAGGAGGGATTTTGGGTGATTTGGGCCCCAAGGGTCGGGCTTCACTGGCCTGATGGCTATTTTAGAGTTGTTGCAGGAGGGACAAAAATCAGCACACAGTGGCCCACCTGTCCTGACCCGCCTTCAAATTTGGCCACTTTGAGAAGTCTACTAAGGGGAGTGCCTTATTTTAATGTGTGGGTCGAAGTCAATTTTTTGATTGGAGGGCATCTAGATCACCTTTCGAGTGATCGGAACTAGAGAGGAGCTTTGTCGTTTAAGTTTGTCATTAGGGACAACTTTGGTGAGACGACATTCTAGGGGCGGAGTTCCACCGGGCGGGACCCGTGGCTCTGGAGGGCGGTCGATATCATATCTTGGCATTTGGGAATTTTAGGTCAAATGAGGTAGAAAGTAGTGAGGAGATTGTCGTTGGAAATGGTAGAAGACACGCGAGGGTCTAGTGGGGGAAATCTGAGGGATCGGGTCTGACTAAGGGCTCGGCTTTAGTTTTTTCTTTGTTTTCGCTTAAAGCTCATCGGTAAATGGGAGGTCAGGTTCTGGAGGCCAGGAGGATGAGGGAAATTGTCCTTTTCGCTATGATGGTGATGGGACAGAGTCCCGATCACGGAGACCCGATCACGGAGACTCGACTCCAAGGGTCTGAAGGAGGTTAAGTACTCGGTAGTTTTTTAATTTGCATTTCAAATAACTACTGGATGAGCGGAACCAAAAGGGCGGGAGGTTACTTCTTGGAAGTCATAGGGGACGACAATGTTACCATAGTGGCCCACAGATGGAGGTCCACTAGTTGGGACCCAAATGGCGTTGGGTATATAGTCGTTTGCACATGAGGTCAACTGGCGGATAGGGAGTTGGGGTCCAAGGCATTGGAAAGCCAGGATAGGAATGTCGTTTGAAATAGTAGCTTGTGAGCAGCGCCCCGAGGATGGAGTCATGTGATTGCGAACCTGGGAAGCCTAATGGGCTCATTTTTGGTTTAGACAGTGGGAGGGTGGAGTCATCCCACGATGGTGGACCTGAAAGATCATTTTGTCGTATGTAAGTTTTTTTTCTTTCAAGTATTGGCGACGGCAAAGAGAAGGCCCAGACCTGCAGAGCGTGAATGCTCTAACTAAAGAACGACGCCAGAAGGACAAGGTTTTATAGGCACCTAGCAAGTGATTTGAATGGTTTTTTAAGTTTCTACCACATGGGTTTTGGGTGCGATGTTCTTCTCTATCTAGGGCATGTGTTTTCTTCTTTCAAATTGATTCATTTTACCAGAAATCAAAGGAAAACATGAAACGGGGTGTGGACAGCCAACTCACCTCAAGAACCTGATGAAGGAGGCAAAAAGATCAGTTGGAAAATGGCTTGAATCGGCATGGGGATCCGTCGGGCTCGGAGGCTATGCGGGGAGAGAGCTCTCTAATTCATTCTGACAAATTGGTGAGTGAAAATGATAGTTCAAACTTACATTTTATAGAAAATAGGGCATTAAATGTTGGACATTAAATGCACATACAGATGACCTAGGGTTGGTGAGTTGCAATTTCAAAAATGGTCACGAGAACTTCGGGGTCCAATGGTTGGACCACCGTTGGCCAATGGCAATTAGATTGCTTGATGATAATCAGATGATGTTGAAGGGTCCAGGTTTCGATGGTCAGATCATTGTTGGCTGGAGGACACCTGAGAATTCGATAAGAAATAGATGGCGCCGGTGAGATTGGGCCCCGACAAGCGGAATGCCACCAGAGGATAGCCATTTGCAGTAGCAAAATAGCAACAAAAATCTAGGTGGGGTAGCCCGGCTAGGCGAACCCAATGGGTCTCAAGGATGCTAACTCTAAAGCACTAAGGCAAACACCAAGTGGGAACCCACCAAGACTGAGGACCTGGAAATTTTTGAGGGGAAAAAACAAGGTCAACTGAAGATGACATCCCTAAGAGCTTACCGACCACTTGAACACTAAAATAGGGGCATGCAAAACAAGATGACAACAAAATGACCTGGTGAGGCAAAAGAAAGAGAGGGTCCCCATTCCAAACGGGGCATGTGTGTTAAGGGCACAACAAACCTAACAAGCAAAAAAGTGCAGACCAGGACCCACAGAGTTGACCTTTGACTTTGTAGATTTTTTTAAGTGGATTGATTCACCATCAATGGTGAATTAGCTCCATTCCTAGGCTAGAAAAAATGTTTTCTTCAGTTCTGAGTTCCCAGCATCCTGAAACCTGTTACGACATATTTTACCAAAACCTGGACTGATTCACCATCTGTCGAAAATGAGTCCCAATGGGCTTTAGCATTGTATTATGCAACATTTCAGAACCTTCTCAGATCTTCTTTTAGTTTCCAAGCACACCCCATTCAGTCTCATTCAATTTTGTTCTCATTTGTGCATGTTTCTAGTTCATGTTTGCATACAACACTGTGTTTTCCAGCACTTTGCATTTCCTAGCTTGCATTTAATAGTTGATCTATTTCATTAGTTTTCTACATTTAGTTCATCTTATTTAGGCATATTTCACCCACATCATATCAATCCTTGAGTGTATACATTGCATTTTGGCCCATTCTTTCCCCTTTTAGGTGAAAAACCCTAGAAGGGCTAAAAAGATATTCGGGTGCCAAAATATTTGTTTAAATTTTGGTGAACCTAAGTTTAGAGAATTTTTACTTCTGATTCCAAGTGCATTTTCATCCTAAGTTTATCTTTCATCATCATTGCATTAGGTTTTGCATTGTTTTGCATCCTAGGGTTTTCAAAAATTGCATTAGTAAAAACACATATAGCTATATTTTTTTGTATTTCAAATCATTTACACATTGAAATTTTGCATTTTCATACTGTAGTTGCATTTGTGCATCTGAAAAACATCAAATTTCATTTCAATTTTCTAAAAAAAACTCAAAAAAAATCATCCCTGGACTCATTCGCCACCCTGAGCAAATCAGTCTAGTTGCACATTTTGAACTACATTTTCTAGCATTTTTTGCATTACAGTTTTCTACTATTACATTTTTTTATACTTTCTATATTTTTTGTTTTATTCTCTTTCTTGCATATTAGTTTACCTTCATTCATTGTCATCATGGATTTTTGCTTTAATAATTTTTGGATGTCATTAAAATCCTTAGTGGACATGTCAAATTGTGCCTTTGGAACTGATCCTAATGACCTTGAGCTTCCTCATGCTCCTTCAACTCCTCATGAATGTCATCCTCGTGTTGTTGAAATCATTAGAGAAGATGATGATAGCATGAATAAGTTCTCAAACGAATTCCTAGACAACCTTGAAGCTAATGCATCCTTTTACCCATCCATGAAACAATTAGACCTTCCTATTGCCTCCCCTTATGATATGTTTGGTTACCTACATCCTGAAACAAATGAAGGACCTCAGTTCCCTCCAACAAGTGGACCTAGTTCTTCTACACAACCACCTCCTCAACCATTCTATGATAAAAAAAGTTACAAACACACCAATCAACCTTGAAGAAACTTATGGAAAAGGTTTTACAATCTTAAGCAAACAAGGATGTGACACAACAACTGAACATGACATTCATCAACTTTTAGAACAAAGAAAAATATATGAGAACACAACATGGCTAGGATATCAAGACCCCCCTCATGACAACAAGCCTCCTTTTGAATACTGGAGACTTTAGGATGATGGCACAGTGATCTGTGATTCCCCTCTCGGTCTCAATATCATTCTTCCTCTTAAACAACCCTCACATGCTAATGACAAGGATGCTAGGATCCCAATGGGTCCTCTTTCTCCTTCAATCCATGAAAAAGGTGAATCTAGTAAATGAAAATGCCCTTACAAATTGAAAAAACTAAAGTTTCCTCTCCATCCACCACCTGAATGTGAAAGGAAACTCCAAATGCTTTTAAACAAAGGTCTCATCCTATTACCACCTATGAATAGGTTGGTAATCCATCTTAAAGATTTCAATGTACCTTATTGTAAATACCATCATGTTCTTGGACACCGAACTAATGAGTGTCAGACATTGAAGGAAATACTGAGTAACCACAACTTTGATGACACCGAATGTTATCATATCATCCCATAAACACTACCAAACACCTTATCATGCAATAGTTGTAGAATTTTACATTCTCACTATTGCATGACCTTTCCCATCACCTATCTCAACTCATTCTTTCCTTACACTCAGTGGGGGGAAAGAAGTTGTTAACCTTGTCCTAGTAATTCATTTTTCATTGTCCCTTAGCTATGTTATTCATCTTCCACTTATACATGTATCTATGGTTAATTTCTTAAAGTTAGATTGTGAGATAAACTAACATATAAAGCATATAATCCAAAGATCCTATCAAGAACAATGAAAACAAGAGCAATTATACCTTTGATTCGCATGAGTTTCCATGATTCACCTTGATAGTACCTTCTTTCTTGCTGATTGACGTGTTGCCCTTAGATTGGACGTGCGAGTAATCTGCAAATGAATGTCTATGTCCTACAACAAGCTTTGAAAGATTTGGATAAATGTCTAATGCCTATGACTAAATGACTAAGAATGACTATGCCTAAAGATGTCAAAACTCAATGAAATATGCTAACAATTGCTATGAAAAGTCTAAGTGTGCAAGTGAGTAAGTATGCAATGCGTCTCTATAATATGTGCATGTGTAATCGAAAAGTGAAAGGAAAATGGCATTTTATAGAAAATGCCATTTTGAATGGACGGGTGAGATTGCATTCTGACCAAAACCTAAAATGAGAGGTCCAAATTAAATCTGAGAATCCCTAATTAGGGTTAGGGAAAAATCATTAATCGAGCGGTCAAGATGTCATCTCCGAGAATCGAATCGACGGTGGAGAGTAAATAAGGAAATTAATTCAAAAATAAAGATTTTCGAAAATGAATAAGATAAAGAGTGGACTTAAGATAATTTTCGGAAAGATCAAGAACCTACCCGATCAGTTAATTCCTAAAGGAAAGTTACCAATTTGGAATTACATTAATTCCAAATGTGAACTTAGTGAAATAATAAATAATCAATTTTGAGATTATTTACCAAAATGAGCTGATATTTAAGCATGAGATGACATTTTAAATAATTTAATTTATTTAAAATAAGAAGAATATCAAATTTGGCAATTAAATAATTAAATTTAATTATTTAATTTAGCAAATAAGACTAATAATTAAATAAATTACTTAATTCATTTAATTATTATAGTTAGTGACATATTAAATAAATAAATAAAACTTATTTATTTAATAATCAGGAAGAAGTGACCGAGGAAGGGTGATTAAATAAATTAAGAAATTTATTTAACTAAGTGAAGACTTAGACAATTAATGACGTATTTAATAAATAAATAAAATTTATTTATTTGATAATCATGAAAAATAAAAGGACATGAATTAATTAAATAATTATGAATTATTTAATCAATAGTCGAATGTGGACCAAAGACATAATTAAATGTCACAATTATGCTAGGATGGAAGTGGTAAAAATGAAGCTTGCAAGCCTAAGTCATTTTTAGGTGTCTACAATACCAATTGAGATTGGGAGGAAAATGACTCGGTTAATGGTCAACTTGCCTTTGCATTACTAGTATTTTTCTCTTTCCTTTTATATGTGTGTATCATGTTTCCCCGTGACATGACATTTAATGTTCTCTCTCTCTTTGTGCAATTCCTCTATTTGTACCTCCATTCTTCTATATGTTGTACATTGCCTTTTCTTTTTTTCTTTTGTTTTGTCTTTTCCTTTTGGGGATGACACAAAGTGTTGAGATTCCCTATGTCTCTTCCATGTTGACCCAAATGGTCTTCCTTTCTTTTTCCTTTTTCACTTTTTCTTGTGTTCTCCTTGTGGGGATGACATAAGGCATTGAGACCGCAATGTCTCTTTCATGTTAACCCAAAATATTTTCCTTGTCATTTTATTTTCGCTTGTGTTTTATTTTGGTGGTGTTATTGGGTTTTATTTCCTCCAAGAGTGTCTCTTTTCTTGGCATACGACTTTCCTCTTAGTGGTGATGTTACATGTTGCATTCCCTAAGTTGTGAATCTTTTATCCTAGACTTATCCTCTCATACAGACATTAGGCATGATGTTCCCTAAGAAAATACCTTACATGAACTAAGCAAAACCCCTCTTTAACATGTCTTATCCTATTTGCATTTTTTTCTTAAGTGTTTAGCATAACAAAAATTTCTAACCTTGTGAAGCTCAAAGTTACAACCCTTTTTTATGGCCACCAAGCATAACACACTTTTCTTGCCTGTGGAGCCTTGATTTTTCATAAGTGTTTAGTATAACGCAACTTGGTGAGCCTTATGAAGCTTGAAGTTCATATTTTGCGGTGCCTTATTAAATTTATTGGAGGTATAAGTTTGGTATGGTATGGGATCCTAATAATATTCTCTCATTTTCCACCCTCAGGGGCTCCCCTAGTGGAAAAAGGATTTCACTAGCCCGTGTGAGTGTGCATTGTTGTTTGCAAAGTGGACAACGAACTCCACTTGTAAACATTTTTGGAAAAATAGCTAAGGCTTGATCCACCCCTCTTTCTTTTTATTTTTATTTTTTTCTTTTATTCTTTGAAATTGTATGATTGAGTATCTCATTGTTGTTGCATATATATGTTTAACATAGGCATGTGTCTCCTTGTGCCTTTGTTGGTTTTAACATGAGATCTTAGATCTTGGGGGCTTGATCATCCTCCTTGATCTTTGTTGTCTTATCCTTCCAATGATTATACAATTAGACCTCTCTTGATTATCTACTTTAGTGTGAGTTTGGCGTAGGGTCATCCTCTCACTAAAGTGGGGGCTAAATGTAGTGTATAAAAATGTATCCCTTTACATTTTCTCACTTTTTTGGGCCCCCCTTGTTAAATTGGACCTAATAATGATTTAATTCAATGTCGTTAAATGTATTCCTTTACACTTTCACACTTTTTTGGGCCCTCTTAATTAAATTGAGCTTAATTATTACCTTAATAAGCCCTTTTATTCATTTACAAGCCTAATAAATTACATTTTCCAAAGGGGAAACCTGACAATAATTAATGCCTAAACATAACACTTTACCTTGAGCAATATGTGTTCTAGGAATAGGGACTTGGGACCCATTTTCCCATGGGCGAATGGGTCCTCCCTAGACCTTTGGACCTAAATTAAAAAAAAAAATTGGCAGTATTTTAACATCTCTAAATCTATAATTCATTGTCCACTTGTGATATTTGAATTTCAGAAAATTAAGGATACATACCTATAATACAAGGTTATTTCACTAAGTTTTACCTAGAATTTTTCAAGAAATCAACCTAGCCATTTTATGATATTTTTATGAGCATTTGAAGAGAAATCAAGGGCATTCAAGAGAAAATATATCAAATATTTATTATAGCATTCAAGATCTATCCATCATGTCAAAGTCTTCTTGCATCATGCATATTTTTGGAGCTAACATTATGATGTAGGTTTCTAGATCAATTCAAGCATTCAAAGCATCAATTTTGTGTCAAGATCCACATTCAATCTATCCATTTCATGCAAGTTGTTGACTTCCTAAGATCTCCATTATCAAGGTTTCATTCAAGGGTTTGTTGAGTGGTAACATAGTTTTGTTCATTCTTCATTCCCTATTTCATGCATTATTTCAATTCAAGGTTTGATTACCAAAATGGGGTTTGACCAAGGAAAACCCCCATTCACTCAAAAACAAAGATGTTTTTCTCTTGTGTGTGTGGTTTCAGATTTAGGTTGAAGAAGGATTGAAGGCCTTTTGAAGTGCAAGATTTACAAAGTTGTCAAAGTTGTCAAATTATGGAATCTAACCTACAGATTTAATTTCTAACTTTTCAACACTAAAACCTGGACAAATCAAAAGCTACATTTTTGTGTCATAGGCTCCTGAAAGTTGCAAAAACCTTGAACAAAGACTCATTCATCCATGGGAGAATCGGTCTCAGTTAGCCTTTAGAAACTACCTCTTGGTGACTGGTAAATATATTTCTTCCCTTCTCAAATCTGCAATTTGTTTCCTGATTCTACAAATATTGAGTTTAAGCTTGTTGTTCCAAGTGTTAGATTGCATTTTGGAGTGAATTTGTTATTTTTAGTTTTTCTCCCCAAAGTGTTGTTTGACCTTGACCCCCATCCTTCAGTCATAAGGAAATCTAAAGATTCTCACATTGACTTGATTCACCTAAGAGTTGTTAGTCAATTCTTTATGAGAGTCTCATTTCCTAATGAAATAAAGGAAAATAGGCCTATCTATTATCATTTTGGTGAACCTCCTTTCTCATCCCAAACCTATTTTATGTTGTTTCAAGAATAAACATAGAATAAAAGATCTTCACAAATTATAGGCACATAATAACAATGACATGAACATATAAGTAAAAGCACCCAAGGAAACAACAAACATGAAAAATATACGTGGTCCCTAAAACCCATCTAGAGAGCCTCTCATAAGTGTTAGTGTACCCAATACCACTACCTCACATAAGAAAATAAAGTTAACTATAGATACCAACCATAGATAATTTCTATCACAAGGTATAAATAACATGTATGTCAATACAAAAGGTCATATGACTTATCTTAGAGATCTCCTAGCTCTAGAGGTACAAGACAGTCATAACGTAAACTTCCTATGGACCCTCTTCCAATGAGAGCACTAGAGCCTATGGTGATGTGGTGTCTATAGAAAGATGAGCATGCTCAAATCTCAACCAAATTTTTTAAGGAGATATATCTAAGGTATTGGGACCCAAATAAAGAGAACAAAATTTTCTAAATATCCTAATCCATAGGATAAAATCGCATTCCATTCTTTCAAATGGAATCCATGAGATAAAATTTTAATACACCTTATCCTTTCAAAAAAACATCCTACTCTCACAAGTAGAATCATGACCAAACATATATCATATATAAATATAATTGGTTGTGACATTAGATTTCACACATAAACCATGACACAAAAGATGTCACAAATCAAATGTATAAATCAATCATGACACAAAAAGTGTCACATATTAGCATAAATCAAACATGATACAAAAGATGTCACAATTAGTATAAATCAAGCATGATGCAAAGGATGTCACAATTCAACAAATTTAGCTCCCCTTGAGGAGACACAACAAAACCAAACTAAGTTGGGTCTATACTAGCATAAAATATAATACAATATAATCTATTGACCCCAAACCATTCATATAGTCATATGAACCACTTAGGTATCATATACAATTCTAGGAACCTCTAAGAGATAAGACTATAGTTTACTTTCAAGACACTAGAATGTCATACTAAGTCTTCTAATGATTTTAAATCCTATCATTTTAATTAAATCACATAAATTTAATCAATTATGATATAAAATATATCATATGAACTTATACTAAGACTATTAAATCCCATAATAGAGGGTTTACAATTTTGGCCAAATTGGACTGAAATTATTATTTTTAACTAAATCTTCACATTTGGGCACCTATAAGCTAAAACCCGAGGAATTTGAAGATGGTGCAAACTAGAGTCTCATCAAATTTTGTCTGTAGATTCTAAAAATATTTTTTCAAAATTTTTGGAATCAAATTGCACTTCTTTTTTCATCTCCCACGAAAATTGATTTTTTTCAGAAAACAACATTTTAAAAAGTGACGACACCGTTATAACGCATAACTTTTTTTCCATGAAGGATAAAATTCTAATTATTTCAAATTTAGATTTGTAACTCTGATATCTAGTGCTTCCACTTGGTTAGATAGTTTTTATTGAATATTTTTCCTTAATCAAGTTTCAAAGTCAAAAGAATTACAATTTAGACATAGTGCCGTTAACGTAACTTTTTTGTATATGTCAAAATTTTATTTTATTTTATTTGTTGGATCAAGGACTTCAATATTTGCACTCATATTTTTTAATTTTTTTTTTGATAATCTTCTATTTTTCCACATGTGAAGAAAAAGAAATTCATTTTCGATGAAAAACCTATGTTTAATAAAACTTAAAAATTAAATACATAACAAAACCAAAACATATTAAAATTATATTCATTGGATAGCTTGTTCTGAGGAATACCATAATCATTTGAAATAAATTTAAAATGAATTCATTTGATCCCAAAATCTAAATCAAAATAGAGGAGGTCCAGCAGCACTGCAATCATATGTTTTCACACCAACAAATTGTTTCCTTTTATCAACAATTCTGTGCACTTGACAGAAATAGGAAGGGCTTCGTAACAGCAGATGAGTTGATATCTTCTATGCCAGAGTTTGGAGTGAATCCCATGTGTCAGACATTGATGGGGAGAATGTTAAATGACTTAAACTTCAAAGATTTTGTATTGATTTTGTCAATCCTAAGACCTGGGTCTTCTTTTATCTCTGAAGAGCAGTCTCAGGAAGTTGTGGGTCATGTTACGGAGAAAGCAGGATGTTATTCAGAAAATAGTGTTTGGAAAATTGAAGATTTTGTCAGGATTAATGGCACTTCTGGGGCGAAGATGGATGTTGGAATAGCAGGAAATTGATTGATCTATGTGATTGTACTCCAGTTCTGCCGCACTGGTAGTGTATATAATAAGTTGTAGATTTTGCCAGTGGCAAGTGGGCTTTGGTGGGAAATTGAAGAGTCTACCTAGTGGTAGATGAACCAGGTTCCAATTTGAGTGGACTTCAAAATAGGTGCAAGCAATTGAACCCTCAGTGTCATCAGCCCAAGAAAGTAGATATATTATGTTTTAACTAAATTACAGTTTTGAGTGTGCCCCCTAAACCTAGATGTACTATGAACCTTGTAAAGCCCAAATCTCTCATTCTCTGTTTGACAAAATGCAGAAAAGAGTATTGTCTGATTGACGCATGCATATTGAAATAAAAAAATGGGAAACTATTTTTAAATTATAAAGGTGTTTTCAATTTTTTTGGGACAATTTCCACCAAGATGCTTTTCACATTTTTGCTAATTTTTATTTTATTCATCAACAAATTTATTTATATATTTGATAATTTGTATAATTGAGTTTTGATTCTGATTACCTTATTACTCTTACTCTATGTTGAATTTCTTGACCAAGCACCTTTCATCACCTCATACTCCAATGTTTTTTTAAGATTTTTGTAGCAGCCATACCTAATCATCACTAGCTCTTCCTCATCCAGAGTTCTTATTTATTTTTCTTTCTAAATTTCCCTTATTTCTAAGTACCCAACTCTTCTCTTGTCTATATTATTTCACTAACATATGGAATTATGCCAGTATCTTTCTTTTGGGATTGTTTGAAACTTTTATTTTTAATTAGAAGGGGAATTTTTTTTCTAAAATATTTATGGTAAGTCTATTTGAAAGGATGTATTTGTAATGATTTTGATGTTCTAAAAAGATACATTTCATATCAAAGTTAAAATATATTAAGAGATCTTATTTGATAAATATGTTTAAAAAAATATCCAAAAAATTATAATTTATATTAGATACGTTAAGAATTTCAACATCTACAATTTGTATATACATTTTATATTAAATTTAATTTAGTCGAATTACAAATTTAATTATATATAATTAGTTTTGATATATATCATCAAAGGAGAAGTAATATTAACTTTATACTTAGGAATTTTTTATTATGATTGTATAGGTCTTTAAGATAGTGTTTTGGAGATTAGAAATAATTAATGGAGATATTCCAAGTGCAGTGGTGAAATTTGCATACCCGTGCCAATTTCCATATTGTTTTGTACTTATTTTGAGAGAATAGCTCAATACAGTCATGTATCCATAAATTATGTACTATTGTACAAATGTAAATGTTTTCCCTCATGTTATTGTACTTGCCCAATCATCCACATTCTAGCATTATCACGGCCCTATTTTCCTTCTCTCATTATTTAGAACAATTTCATATTAGATAAGGATGAAATAACTATCCTTTCATAATCAATTTATTAATTGGATATCATTTTTTTTTGGTAAAAAATATAACTTTATTCAAGAAAGACTAGACCACAAAGATTTTCATATGGCCATAGTCAAAAATAGCATACAACAAAAGAATAATAGACCAAGAGATCCTACAAAACCATTAAATAGTGCACATGCAAAGACTGAGACTCCTCTTACTTCCTAGCCCCAATATACAAAATTTACCTTCTTTGATCATCAAGAATGAGCTTAAAAAACTGCTGAGACTTGATAGGATCTAAATCACCCCACTCCTTAACATTCCAACTATGATTGCCTTTAGAAGACCATTTAACCAAACAATCTGCCACCTAAAAGAGATAAGCTCAAAATCTATGGCTAGACTAGAGACAAAATTTGTTTAGCCACAAAATTGAAGTCCCTTGGAAAAATAGCATAGGAAGGGCAAATTGAAACCATTGAAAGAAAGAAAAGGTGAGATGAAAAAAGCAAGGAGTAGGAAGATCACAACAGGAGTCTAGGAAAATGCGAAAGGGAGAAATGCCATAAATCTCATAAAATAAGCAACGGTGAGGGAGGAAATTCTAGTTGTGTCTCATAATTTTATTTCTTTCTTTTCCACACAGGGATGTAGTTCAAGTTTATGTAGAATGTGAGCTGCTTCTTCTGAGATCCACAATTGAGATAGTTTGTATTTGGGCACTATTTTCAGGTTGTGGTTGTACCATTTTAAATATGCTTCACTCTTTACTTTGTTGTCTTTGGCTCAAATCTTCAAATTGAGACTATATTATGAAAAAATTCTTAGAATATATAGACTATTTTATTGCATACATAGTCGTACATCGTGGAATCCAGTGGAATGATTTTAAAATATATCACAGGAAATAAGTAGCTTGCAGTTCAAACTTCAAAGGTTTCTCAGTCACCCGCTTATGGGAAATAATTAATATGGTATGTGTTACCAGTGGCTCCATTCTTTGAAGCAAGGTATTTGTAGGGTATTGGAGCAGTGTGCTTCAATAATGTAGATGCAATATATAGCTGGTAAAATGCATGAAGATACCGAAGGCTAGAAGCTCCTTTTCATGCTGCATTAAATTGAAGGACTTTAAGGGAGCAGTTAAACTATGTTCAAAGGTTCTGCAGTATGAATCACAAAACATAAAGCCTTGTATAGAAGAGCTCAAGCATACATGGAGATGGCATAACAGATTGTTGAACCCTGCATATTTTTGTTTTTCACTTGACAACGCATTTGGGCTAATCACAGATTGTTGATTTCCTTGAACAAGGTGTCAAGTGGTCCTTTCCTACTCACAACTTTACTTGTTGCAGATGATTCTTTCTGCTTACAATGGGCTAACTCATCCCTCGAAGAGTATGAAGCATTTAGAAAAGATTTGATACTAAGTAATTTGAAAAGGCGGTCATCATGAAATGATGATAAATGGCCATGACTGTCTAAGACAGTCCACATCAAAGAGGCGGCTATTAGTGAAAATTAGACCTAGTTTAAAACCCTAACAATGCAAAGTACAGTAGCAGACTTGTAAAGGTTATGAAGACCAAGGTTTGAGTTGAGGACAGTCAAAACCTCAGATTGAAGAAGGTAGTGAGATAAAAGATGAGCAATAATGACAGTGACTTCATCAATGAAAGACAAACTGTCAAGAAAAGCCACTAAAGGAGCCTAGTAATGAAAGACAAAGCATGTGCAAAAGGCAGCATAGATTGCTTATGATAGAGGATGGTATAGAGTGCTCTTAACGTAACAGAGGAGGAATCCCTTTGTGATAAAGAGAATTTGCAAATGATAGTGAACAGAAATAGTGATAAAAGGCAAGGAGATCATGACAACAGTTAGAAGAAATGGCTATCATCACGTGCACAATAATTAATTTCAGTCATGAAGAACATGAAGGAAATCTATAGTGGTGAAGCTATTCAAGAGGTCCAAGTACAATGACAAAGAGGGCAGCTTACTAAACATTCTAAAGTTGCATTGCAATCTTGAAAGAAAAGGCAGTCCATAAGATGCAAGTGATAGGTCAAAGACAAGAAAGGGATTGTCCTTTGATGAGCAGAGTTCTTTTAATAAATGGTTGTCCTTTAATGAGCAATGAGGGTTTAGAGTCTCCAACCAATGAAGGAAGTAGTTCATTCAGTGACTAACAGAAAAGGACATTTCAGATGGGCATATCTGGGCTGCATGTGGCAATATAGATGGAATGCCTAGATATTATGTTCGCATCAGCAAGATTTTTTCCATGGACTCTTTTGAATGTTCCATTTACTGGTTAGAATCATGTCCTACTTCCAAAGGGAAATTGGACTAGGAAGAAGAAAACTTTCCAGTTGCTTGCGAAATGCTTAAGAGAGCAAAATCAGATACTATTGAAGGGTTGAACACATTTTCTCTCTTAATGAAGTGGCATAAGTGTATGGAGAAGGTGCATGTGAACATCTTTCCTTAGAAGGCTGATATCTGGGTGATTTAAAAAAATGGCATATTGGGTGGAAGAATCCAGAAAATGCTTCTCCCAAGTTTGAATGTGAGATGGTAGAAGTTTTGACGAATTAGTAATTTCTTTGAAGAAAGTGAAGTAGAGGTTGCACTCTTGATAAAGTTGGATGGAACAAAAGACAGAAAAAATAGTCAGAGATACCATCATTTTGAATTAATTTGTGTTTTGAAATCAATGTATGGAAACCAGAAGAGTTCAACACCTTCATAGGGATACTCAAGAATCATATGTTTATAGTTGTTACTTTTCTCCGTGTCATTTCCCAGGGTTAGTTCAGTTTTGGCATGCAAATTGTTGAATTTTCAAATAGCATGGTGAATCAAGACTTCAGAATCATTATGCGGGGTACGAGTGCATAAAACTTTCTAGAGGATAGACTTCCATTGAAATCTATTCAGTGAATGAATACTCTCATGAAACCTGTGCATGCAATATCAAAAAGCATTGAGGAGATAACAATCAGTTTTGGAATGACAATGGTAACTCATCATGCACATAGTATAGCAAACATGTATGACAGTCCCTTTGAAAACATGTGATAAAATACAAAGCTGACAGATATTGTGTTGGCAGTTGAAGGGGTAGGAAGCAGTATTTACATGATAGACATTGTTTAAAAAGTAAAGAGCGGAGAGAGAGAGTGACAAAGGTCAGGACAAAAGGTGTTAAGACATGAGACAGAAATGTCAAAATCCAACCCTTGAAGTTCTCCTACACCCTCCTAAGGAAATTGACTATTTCAAACTCTCATCCACATGCTCTATTAACATGTTAGCAGTGGCAAGCATCTAGAGGGTAGTTTGGTGAGTAGTGCAACAGTTGGCAAATATCTAGGGGCTATTTGAATGAGTTGTGCAACAAATTGAGAAAATATAGGGCAGTTATGACCCATTTTAAGGTAGTGGAGGGCATGTAGGAGCCATTTAAGGTGCCTTAATGGTAGATAAGGTCAAGGAAAGACTTTTTCTTCACTCAAGTACCTTTTTGGAGCAATTTTAGGGGCTATAAAGTAGAGAGGACAGTTTTGGACGCCCAAATATGTTTGACCAAGCAAGCACATGTTCCTATTATCTAGAAGTCGTTGAGCAGTTTATAAGCAAGCCTATGGGCAGATTTTAGACTAGTTCTTACTCTCTATTTTTGCATTGTAACTAGTTTTTCAAGTTTTTTCAAGCTGGATCAGCTTTGTAACTCAACTTTCAGGCATGTACAATATTATATAACACCTTTTTATCAATGAAATACTAGTATTTTACCTTCTCAAATCTATATATTGTGTGCAATAATGAATGATGGATATGGTTTTTGTGATATTATACTCAATCCTTTAATTTCATATCTCATTCTCTAGTACCTTCATATAGAAGTATACATATTCTATGCAGATTAAAAGTTGTGCAATTACTCAAACAATCCTTTATTTGTGAAATATTCGTTTTTCCTTTCTAAGGCTGTTGAGTTCCAATCTTCTTATAAAGCACTTATGCATTAGTATGTAGAAACCTGAGTTGTGCATGAAACAACTTGTTTCATTTGATCATATTGTGAGTCCAAACTGTAGTATAGGTTTGAAATCATTTTGGTGCATTACCTTATTAGAGTTTAGGTTTTCATTCTACATTTTCCTTGTCTCATTTTCTCTGCAAGCAGGAGTAGCAGAGGTTAGATTAGGTGAAGCATCAAAGGAACCAGTCCTCTCTAGAGGTTGATCTCCACCATTTGAGCCCACACTCAAGGAGATCATCCCATGTTTCATGAGGTGGCTGAGTGATTTCATCACCTCGACAAGGTGCACACACTTCCGTGACAACAGTATGAAAAGAATAAAATTTCGGGTAATTTCACAGTCTACTATTTAAGATATAATAAGCCACAAGATTTATCAATGAGTGACCACGCCTATTTGGAAAGATTTTAGAAGGGAAATGTTTCGAAAAATGAGCTTTATATATATATATATTCATTACTGCTAATAGCCTGACAGAATTTGGAGAATGGAGGGAGTCTATAAGTCAATACATGCTAGACAATCTATTCAACGTAATAGTGGGTAAGTTGTCGCCCCTTCAAAGCTAAATACATTGATCGAACAATACAAATACTTCACGCCAAGATGAAGGAATATAGGAGACTTTAGGAAGAAGACGTCTAAGGAAATACCTACCACTACCCTCGACCATGCTGCAGCCACTTGTTAGGAATCACATCTATTTTAGAAGGAGCTAAGTATAGTCAAAGTGAAGATTTCCTTAACTGCGTATGAAGGCATGAGCTGGTCCTCGTCTGATACAAGGAGTCAGGTTTTCAAATTAAAGACTCGCAGTTATAATCAAACTCCATACCACGTCTACGTTAGTCCTTGATTCCATATGTAACTTCTTATTTTTTCCCCTTGTAAGGGTGACGTGGAGATGGACTAAATCGTGGGAGTTTTAATTTCCACTACATCGTTGTTTATGCCCCTTTGACTGGCCACCAATATTTCATTGGATCGAGCCTTTTTCTTTCTTTCTTTCTGTTTTTTTATAACCCAGGGTGTCCCCACGACCCAGCCCCACAGTTCCCTCGATGGAATAGTGGATGAGTCGCGGCGAGACTAGTCCGTGGGATGCGCGCAGCCGCCCACAAGCCACACGCATTGAATCGAACCTTATAAAGGAGGTACCGTATCTAGTTTGGAAAGAGCCATAACCATTATGCCACTATAATATTAGCCTCCATCTTTATTAATGAAATTGTAGCTATTGGGTTGGATCAATGAATATTAAAAGATGATAAATTGTTGGTAGTGTGGCATGGAAAAGTATTGAGAAGGAATTACAATAGTTGGGAATAAAGTGCAACATCTTGGAGGCTTGAATTAACTTGACGACTACAAATGTTGTGTTGTACTAAAAAATTTAGAGCTACTATAGGTCAACCAATTGCAGTTAATATATTTTGAATGCTAGTTTGCAAATTTTATTTGATAAGAATTTTCTATGTAGTGTAATTTTTATTTGCATACACAAAAATTTGGGAATTAAAATATGCGATTGCATTAAAAAATTTATTGGAATTTTATGATTTGCAAAGGATGTCAAAATCAATTAAACTATTCCAAAACAATAAACTATCAAACTGTTTGAAAAAATGCCTAAGCAACCAAATTGGGGAAATTTTAAAAAAATTGAATAGAAAATCGGATTGAACATTTTAGTAGCTAATACAAAAGTGTGATGTTTTCCAAATATTTTTAGCTAAGCTATTTTTTGTTGGTGCACTTCCCCTTCTGCCTCTCACAGTTGAAGCACCTTTTTAGCGGTGGTGGATTGACTTTATTGAATAAATACAAGAGAAATCCAACAATAGATATAAGTGGATCCTTGTGGCCAAAAACTACTTCACCAAGTGGGTTGAAGCAATTTTGATATGTAACACAATTTTGAAGGTGTTGGTTGATTTTTTGATTAGCAACATAATAACTAGATTTGGAGTACATGCTAGGATTCTAGTTGATTACACTATATGCTTTCAATCTCAAGATATACATAATATATGCTCTAAATTTGGAATAAATTTGGTGCATTCCTCTCCATACCACCCACAAAGAAATGGACAAGTTGAGAGTCAAGTAATAAAATATTGATGAAGATCATAAAGACTTTGGATCAAAATAAGAAGAGGTGGGATAACAAACTAAAATATTCTCTTTTGGCTATAGAATCACTTTCAATCAGGCTATTGGATGAAGTCCATTTGAACTAGTGTATGGAGGGAGCAAAGGCTAGAGTGCCTATCAACATAGATTTTCTTGTATACTAGTTGTTACACGATGCAGACAATGATCAATGTGATGAAATTTCTTTGAGGATTATGGAATTAACTAAATTAGAGGAGCAAAGGAGAGTTGCACAAGATTAAAATAAAATAAAAATGAACCATAAGAAGATAATAAAGTATATTCATGATAAGAAGATGTCACCAAGAGGGTTCCAGGTTGGTGATTTGGTTCTTTTGTGGAATGCCAAGTCAAAGGATAAGGGAAACCATGGGAAATTTAACCCTTTGTGGCTTGGACCTTACAAAATCACTAAGAGGTATGAAGTTAATGCACGTATCACCTAATAGATTTGGAAGAAGAATCATCTAGAGTTTCCCATGAATAATTAGCATATGAAACATTAATTTTCATAAGTAATGAAGCTCCAATTCTAACTAGTGAGCTTAAATGTTATGTATTTCATATGTTACTGAGTAGTTTTGACCCATGTTGGTTAGGATGGTGTGTTTTTACCCCATTCAATCACATGTTTTATCTTTATCATGGTAAAAATTTTGGTCTAGTTAGAGATTTGGATCCTCACAATACTTGCAAGAGGCACTCATCCCCAACTAGAGTCATTGTTAGGGTTTTGTAAATGTTATAGGTCTTTGTATTTTGTTATTTTGTTTCCCCTTTATTTTATTGGCCCATATTCTTGTGTGGGGTTTCCTTATAGTCGTTTCCCTTTATCCGGTTCAAAACTTTTTGTTTCATTCAAAATTGGTTGTGTTATGTCGTCAACTTTTTAAGAGATTTTAAAGCTTTTGAATTGAGAGTTGACAAGATTTTCATAACCTCATTGACACCTTGCATTGATTTGCTAACCTCTTCATTTTATGTATTAAATGCTAAGTCTTTGTGTGTCAACAATTTATACAAGTTCTAGAACTTATGTCAGCTCCCGATAAGGTTTTCTAACCTCATCAGTACTTAACGCTGGTTTTCTAACATCTTCATTTTTAGGAATAAAATTATAAGTATTTATGTGTAAACAATTTATGCAAGTTCTAGAACTTATGTCAACTCCTGAGAATGTTATATCATAACCTTGTTGAGGCTCAAAGGTGTTTCTCTAACTTTGCATAATTTAAAAGAGGATAATTGTTGAAAGTGTGCATCAACGGGTTGAGCTAGTTTTAAAACCTATGTCGAGTGTCGACATGGTTAAGAAAACCTTTTTAAGGCCCAAAATTTAAAAGAAAAATGAGCAAGAATTAGTGTGTGTCGACACTTTGTGGTAGTTCAAAAATATTGCTCAAGTGTCAACATGTGAAGAGGAAAAGTTGAAGACCTAGAGGGCTTATAGCATTAAACACCAAATGAAATGGTGATGTACTTTTACTAGCTCACCTACTCACCTTAATTAAGATATATAATCCCAATGTCCCACATTAATATGGTCACTATCCTTAAATTTGGGACATCCACTTTGGGAAAGATTGCTTTTAGATAGTAGATTTCAATTTTTTTACAATGTTGTAGTCTAGGGTTTCCCCAATGTGGTTATAAGGTGGTTTTTGTCTCATTCTAAGAGGGGTGTTAATTATTATTCCAAATACAAAGGAGGTTCTAATGCTATATAGGGTTCCAATCATTAAAACTTGGTTGCATGAATGTAGTGGAAGTTGTTAAAGTACCACAAGATGATATGACAAGGTGTGTTGCAAATGTAATGTCTCTAGAATTGTAGGTACTTATCTGGGATATTTTTTAATATAATAGAATTTCCTCATAGAACATTTAGTGTTGTGAATGTAAATTTTGCTTGAAAAAATGTGGTAGTATTTTAAAACAATTACAATTATCGTAGTGATCATTCGATATTTTTACATATGGACTTGTGTACTTCAAATATGGATAACTAGGTATGTTTAGTTTGGAACACTCTTACTTTGATGAATTCTAATGCTTGGATCAACCATTTAGTATTTTATCTTTCACTGTATTTTCTCCTTGTCAACTTGACTTTGTAACCCATTAATAGGCATCCATTTGCGATTAATTTAACTTAGTCATTCATTAAAAGAATAAATAAATAAACAACCCTTTTAACCTTTTATTTCTAGTTTGTGCAATTCATGATTTCACTATACACATGGAATAATAATCATATTTTTTTGTGAATCATGTATCTTGCCCCTACCTTGCACTCGCTACAATGGTGTTTAATCATCTATATAAAGGTTATATGGTAACTAGTTACTCTCACATGCTCAATGATAATTTATTCAAAGCAACATCAATAGTTTGGGTTTAGTTACCATAGTTTATGTTACTATAATTTTATACCCCACCCATTGAGTCACCCGCTAACTTGAAAACATCTCATTTTAACGCAGGTGGTGTTTCATGTCATTGTATGAACCCTGGCGGTGTTTTCTTAAATTCATCGAACCTCCCACTTTACCACTCAGGCCCTTTTATTTCCTTCCTATGTTCAAACCAAGCGGTGCTTTGTATGTCTTGTTGAACCTTGTTGCTAACTTGCTCATTATTAGCTTGGGCAGTATTTCACCATGACATTTGAACTTGGGTGCATATTTATAAGGTTCTTCAAACCTATTTTGTTACCCCCCATAGACGTTTGTTTTTAAATTTTTGAAAGACGGATATGTGGGGAATAGTGAATGCGACAGCTACCTTGTGTCATAATGCAAATTAAGACATTAATGTCGATTTACAAGTTTCCATGTTTTTTCGTGAAGCCAAGTTTGATGAAATAAAAGGCTGGGCAAACAATCTTATTGTGACAATTTCTGAGGACGAGTTAGAGGAGACGCAAAGTTCAAATTGCAGGGTTTTCCATTAAAGGTGTTTCCAGTTTTCATTCATTGCAACCTATTTTTCTAAGTTGTTTACGCTTGCATTTAAAAAAACATATATTGTCAAAAGCCACTAGTGCACATGGCAAGGGTTAAATACGTGGGCTATGAGTATGTGTTTGGGTTAACATATGAAGGACTTGAAATTGGTGATACTAGGCTAGGGCCCGTTAATCTGGATGAATTGCAAAATAAATTTAACAAGCCTAACCCTCCACCTAGCATTGAAAGAGTAGTGGGTAGTGGGTTGATTGAAGCCGTTGCATTTCCAATAGTTGTACAATGTCTTGAACTAGTGTTGGAATGTATTAGACACTATAATTCATAGACACGGAAAGTTAGGACAAAGGATAATAGACTTGTTTTGAAAATTCAAAGGTCTACCTTCGTGTCCTATTTGAGAACTTCAGAAATGGATGAATACTCGCCAATGGAAATGGCAATCTCTCAAGTCAAGTTCGTTGCTAAGAAAGGGGTTTACAAAAATGTAATAGCAAATAGCTGGCTGGTCAAACTAAAAAAGGGTAAGTCTCTTGATTGTCCTACAACCTACAGAGGAACCATTTTGTAGATGAGGTGGTCGATATTGTAGTGTTGCTACACAGGGTAAGGGGAAATTAAAATGCTCATAGCTTCGAAGAATGGATGTATTTCTTCATCCAAATCATATTGAGCAGGGAGCAATTCCTAAACTAGGAAAAGATTATTAGCGACCGTCTACATGAGTTGATGTCATTCTTCACCCTAAACAGATTTTTCATTATTTCATCGTATTTAATATATGCCATTGCTAGCACATGACCCTAGCTTGGATTAAGGCCTATTGATTTGCCTCCAGAAAAGTACCAATTATGATTATTTTGACAAACTCCAACTTCACAAGAGCTTCTTGCATTTCAAAAGAGTTGTTGAACACTTACAAAAACTAAGTGAATTACACCTGGTATCATCTCAGGCAATGGATCTTATGAAGGTTTGTGAGCATTGCATGGAAATGGCTAAAGATCTTCATTTGACGTGGAAGGTAAGGATGAAAAATGTAACCATTCCCTAGCATAAGGACCTAATGTGCATCCTTAAGGCTTTTCAGGCATGGCGAAAGAAACCTTTGATGATCTCAAAAGCTGGAAAAGAAGCAACATCGTCGTAACGGCCTAGCTCCTCTTTATTTCTTTTAAGTTTCTTTTGTTTAATTGGCTATGGACATGAAGAGGCGAGACTCATCCGCCTATTTAAAAATGTATCTATCTTCATGTATGCTTGCTCTAGACATTTTTTGCAAGTTTGCTCAATACTGTTGATGAATGAAATTACTATTTTGTTTGTGTGCAATTTGGTGGAGTTAATCTGATTTCTTAAATCTTTGTGTTTGAGAATAGCTTATGCATGTCTTATCTTGGTATGAGCAATGTAGTTCTTATAATCAATTTTATTTCTCATATGGTATAGAACATATGTTTTGTTTCTAATGATTAATTAGTCTTTGTGCTAATACTCCTTATTCACTGAATCACACACCTGATATTTGAATTTTTTCTAATATTGGGTACATACCTTTTCTACTTTTTGGTTAAAAGCATACATGATGTTTTGTTTTTCTTGTTCTTTCAATTCATTGAAAATCATGTGAGGGAGTTGTACCTCAAAAAATTCAAAGAATATTCATCTTGTCTAAAGAGTAATATTCAGAGTTGTTGGGTTAATGTTTTTTGCACCTTCTAGGTGTTCAATTGTAGATTATCAAAGTGCCCAATCTGTTAACCAACAGATTTTTTGGTGACTCCACTGAGGATCGAACTGTTAAGTTTTGGTTGTCTTGTCTGAGCATATTTTATGGGTTAACTAATTAATCCTGGATTTCCATATATTTACTAGAGGGGAGAGAGGTAAGGGAAATTATAACCCTGTTTTTGAAACTTTGCAAAGAAATAATTTCTTGTATATTATTCCCTGTAGGCGAAGGGTTAGAGCTAGGAGTAGACTTGTTTCACCTACTAGAACCCCTGTTAATCACTCTATGGGCTGATGCAAGAAGTTGAATCCACAAAAAACTCAAAAAGTGGAAGTGTTTTTGCTATTTTTTTGAAATTTTTTACACCAGAATTGAAAATTTGAGACATTTACACAATGAATCCTAAAAAAAATCAGTAATATGAAATTTAACATTTTGAATCTAGTTTCCAAATATGAGACATTTACACAATAAATTTTAAAAAAATCAGTAATATGAAATTTAACATTTTGAATCTAATTTCCAAATATGTAATTTAGGTGTATCCAATTTGAAAGAAAGCAACCTAACTTTTTTAATCGATAGTTGCCCTCTCTCCACACAACCCCGACCTTGAATTAATTGCCACCATTGATCATCTTTGCAATCAATTTGAAAGAGGTCGATCTTTCCTGATTCAATGTGTGCTTTGTTCATCTCAGTCTCGAGCAATGTACGTCGAAATTTGCAAGTTGCGAACCAACAAAGTACAAATTCTAACATTGGTTTCTGGCAATGAGTACAAATTACAAATAGGCCAGAATTTAATGTCTTCAACTTGCAAATGTGAGTATTTCTCATGCCTGAAAAACATTCCCGTGCAGTTGAAACATTCCTCACAAATTTTCCCTGGTAGGGTTTCATAAATTTTTCTTGCAGCGTCTTCCTATTTTTTCTCATCGGCATCGTTGAGCCGACGACACAATTTGTGCATAATCTTTAAGGTAAGTCACTTGCACATAGTTTTAGTGATTTTTTCTTTTTTACATATATCTATCACTATAATATAGAGATGGTGATGTTTCTTGTCATGGGCTTCCTCTTTTTCTTTCTTGTCTTCCTTCTTCTCATGGTTTTCAAGGAATACAAACCCACCACTACCCATGTTGGCAGCTGCAGCGACCTCCTCCTCTATTTTGTGTGAGTGTGCATGCTCTGGATCTTTCTTTGCTTCAATCTTCTCATACTATCATATCACAAAACCAAATTATTTTTAATTTCAAACCCTAAAATAATAGTTTTACATATTTTAGTGTATATATATTTTCATGCCAGCAATGGCGCGGGAAATCTATCAAATGTCGATTTCAGGTGAATTGTGCTTGAAACACCCCACTGTGTCGACGAACATTCTAAATAACGCCCATGAGGGTAACAAATGCTTTTTATATCATCTCATTTCCCTGAAACATTCATATTTCTTTGCTTCTTTTATTGTGGGCATTCTTGCAGGGTTTTAATGCTCTGAATTACTATTCTTTTATACATACGGAGTAATAGACGGGCAGGTGAAGAGGATGCAGAGGGCGAAAAACATTCTAATAAAAAGCACAAGCCGAAACCTAAAGAGTTAGTTACCACAAAAAAAAGAAAATTCTTCATTTTTTTCCTTGAATTCTTAATAATAAGACATAATTTTTAATTTTTCTTTTGTCCCTGTTTAAGTTATAGATCATTGCAGGATAGATGGAAGTGTGTCCTCTCCTTTTATATTAATTGACAAAAAAATCATATCATTGAATCTCACACGAGCTTTCCTGCACCAAGCATCAATTATAACCTAAACTAACTACATAATAAAAAGCCCTTCAAAATCAAACAGACCACCTCAGAGTTATTGAAAAAAATACAAAACACCACATAAAACTAAACTATCCCTTCTTAACTTGAGATTGGAGAATCATCTTGCCATGGTCTTCAACCTTCTCTTAAGATGGTTACTTTTTCGAACCGTAGTCCAAAAATTTGAACAAAGATCTGATGATTTGGCAGAAGATTGATCAAACCTCATCATGAATCCCCCAAAGGTATTGACTGCTCATCTTAGTTAGAACAGAGGGACAATCATTCAAAACCAGTCAGAGTAGGAGGAATTATTTTTCACCCTTTTCTGGGGAAAGACAACCAGTTGGATAAAGGGAAGTATAAAAGGGGTTATTAATCTTCAATGAAGGAGGAATCACAGGTTCTAGAAAAAAAAAGGTTAGAATAAAGAGGTTGAGGTTTGAATTTTGAAATTGGCTGGGGCTTCAGCAAGAAAATGACAGCCTTATTTGGAAGAAAGCATCTGATTGAGGATGGGGGATTCTAAGAAGAAGTTTTAGGCTTTAGAGAAACAAAAGTCATGAGAGCAGAAAGAGTGTCAGGAAAACAATACTGAAGGCTTAAATCTACTCCCTTCCACTAAGAAACTTGCTTTGAAGAATTAAGCCTTTTTGCTCCAGAAGGAGCCTTAGGACAAACGTCCACCAACTAACCAGTAGCATAACATGATCTACACCTAAACACATTTCCTTCAAAGTTCAATTGTTGCTTCCAGATTCTAATTCAACAGCTTTTCCTTGTATTGTATTGTATTTCTTGTCTCACTGGGATGTTTTAACAGCTATTCCAAATCCCCCATTGTTCCTTATCGCATCTGGAAAAGGCATAGGGCCTTACTCTTCCTAATTTCTTACCCCGTTATATCTTATGACAAGGCACTTAAACTGTTTGACATAATGCCTTAACGTTACCTTATTATGCACCTCTTTCACCATTTTAGAATAGGTAATGTAATTTGCTGGATGATAAATTCACTAGTCTACAGACTTACAGTTACTGGTCTTATCACAAGGAAAAGAAGAGTTACATGGTTGACACTTGCCACTTAACCTAGCATACACATATACCCTATGTAAAATCCATCCAATGGTACAATAGAATGCATAAAGCAACCAACCTTGAATATGATTCCTTAGCTTAGCTCAATGCCAATTTCATCTTTTTTATGAAATATCTCACGCAGTAGAGAAAAAAATTACTTTGGCTTATTGAGCTATAAAAAAAATACACCCATCTATGTGTTATACCCTATTAAGGTATATATTTGCTATCTGATTTGGTATAAAGCCTTAAAATATGCTATTAAAAACACCATATGCTAGACAATCGAAATCTCTTTATATGGTGTCATTGAGAAAGTCCTGCAGTGTGGCCGACAAAATTTGTTTTTTAGTTGGGCTAAAGCAAAGTCCAATGGTTGTCAAATGTATTATTACTAAATCTTGAACTTGCATATTCTTCATCCAATGTTGTCATACATAGATCTTTTGCATATGGCAAGACACAGTTCTGTCAACATAATTTTGGCAAAAGTAGCATTGTAAATTAGAGATTGGAAATTCCAAATGCAGGAAAATTGTGGTGATTATACAATCATTTTGGTTATCCCAAGAGACGAAAAGAATGCAGAATTTTACAGCTTGTATGTGTTTCCCCAGAGGTTCAATTCATCTAATGGTCAACATACTCGGGCAACTCAAGCTTCTGTCTGGTAGGGTCTACAATATGCATCAACGAGATAAGCTACTACATCCAAAACTTTGTTTCTATTTCAGGAGCTAAATGTGTGGTAAACTAGTTAATGCTAGAACCAGAGAATTATGAATAAAATTATTTCTACTTTGTGACATAGAGATGCTTTATGAATAACCTGAACCAGAGAATTCTGAGAAATTAGACTTGTCTAGAGCTGAAGGATAACATCTTGACCATCTGCCTCTGCTGAAAGAGAACATAAGAAGGAAAAAGGCAAATAAGAGATATCAAATCTTAGTAATTATTATGCATTTTATGGCATATGAAAATCTAGTTTCTCAAATTGTAAGGATATGCTTAAACCAACTCAGTTATGAATGGCCCTATACCTATGCTCGTAGGGAATGATTCACATAACTGGTCACAAATTCTCACTATAGGAGCTTGATCTTAATTTATTTTCTCCAACAATAGTTCATGGTGGGTGGCCACCTGCATTCCCAAGGGGAATAGTGGCTTGCTTCATGTCTCAACTACTCTTAATTAACTTCGAACATAGGACAATTTACTATAGTACCTTAATGCCTCTCAAATAAGGATAAAGTTATCTCAATATGTAACAATTCTTATCTTCTCTGTGAAATCCCTTAACTAGAATTGTGCTTTGTTCTGTGTGGGTTGTGATCCCCATATATCAACAACATACACATTAAGTAAAAGCTTTAGTATATGCATGGTCTATCTTTAAGGAAACAATCTAGATGTTGTTAATTCAATAATGGTAAAGGGGTTCATTTTGTATTAGTAACCAAGGTTTAAATCCCCAACCTGCAAAAAGGTGGCCCATAATTTACATAGAACATGTTATGGAGGTTGTGCATTACTAAAATATGAATAAGCCAAGTGGTGTAATGGGGTACTTTTTAATTATGTTATCTAGGTTCAACTTCACTCCATAGTGTTGGAAAATCTTGCCTCCACACTGCAACTAGACAGCTCACAGCCCCTCCCAAACCTTGAGCAAACACTATTGAGTATGGGTAAGTGAGATTGTCGCGTATTTAAAATGGGTTACATTCATGAGGGTGCTATATAGGTTTAAAATGCAATTTACAATCTCTATGTTGAAATTTGGGAAAAATAATATATTAATATATGGGTAAATGAAGTTGTGCATTATTTATAGTGGGGTGGACTCTAAAATTTTCTATGCAAGTTCAAGCCCACACAATGGTAAGGTGGGCTACAGTTTCACCTCCACATCACAATGGGGCATTCCATAATCTGAGTATTGAACCTTGAGGAAAAATGAATTTATTTTATAATGCAAGTAAGGTAACTTCATTTTCTATCTTCTTATTATGTCCATGTCAAGTCCATAAGTTGTTGATTGTTGCCCTTGTGGTTGGTTGTTTCATGTATCCCATCTATTGGTGTTAAACATTTGTATATTTTTCGTCTATGAGTTTGTTTTATTTATCCAATCTACAAAGCTGATATCATCTTTGTCACTCTTCTCTTTTCAAGTGAATATTGAAATCTAGTTGAAGATTTTGGAAGATCATATAAATCCATACAAATTTAAAATTGTCAAAGAGTTGAGGAAGATGTGGAAGATATTGGAAATTCTATATTTAATTGAGATTTCGCAAATCATATAGATAATATGGACAACATTGAAAATTTGTCACATAGTTCAAATTGGAATTCAAGTTTTAATGAAAACAAAAATCATAATAAATATTTGAATAGTATAAGTCCACATTTTTTGAATTTAAATATTTTATATTAAATTTAAATTAAAGTATCAAAATTATTAAAACATAAATAAACTTTAACACTTTAAATATATTTACTTAATGTATTACATAAAATTGAAATCTAAAGCTCTATAAGCTCTATTATTCATTGGGGAAGTATTTCTCGTGATATTGAATAACTTTAAATAAATTCCCATTGGTGATAACCTCCTCTACCTTAAGGAATGTTGTTTTTTTTTTAGCCATCTTCAAATCAAAGTTATGCATCCACTTACAAGGATCCAAATCAAACTCCATTACAATCATCTCATGGTTACTTTATGGATGTTTATCATAAATTTGTATACCACATTATAAAGACTCCTAGCAAATAATGTAACATACAAATGCAATAATATATGTAGATTATTCAAGCATAAAGCATAGTCAACATTAGAGCCATGCTAGAAATGGAACATACAAATGCAATAATGTATGTAGATTATTCAACCTCGAACTTTTAAAATAAGATATGCAAACTAACACACTTGGACATCAAATCTAATTTGAGATTTGGCCAAATAGTGGTAGGTAATGATAAAGTATTAATTCAAATATGATTTTCTTCTTTTTATTCAAGGATAATTATATACTCCCATATATATATGAATATCAAATTTTATTTATTTGAATAATTATTTTTAACGATTTTGTTTTAGTTTTAATTTTATATTTTAAATAGTTAATATATATTTGATTTTAATTGAAATATAGATTTTCTTATAATTTAATAATATATGTTTTTAGTATTATTAATCTAATAATTTTTAATAAAAAAAGTTAACTTGAATAAATATGTTTTATAGAAAGTCATATTGTCATTTTATTGCTCCCCGAACTATTAGTGCCAAGGCCACAAATGAAGAGAGCAAATAAATGTCATTGTTACGATGTCAAAAAATTATTGATGTGGGACAAAAATGTATATTCGCAGCCGCTTGGTTTTTTGGCTTTTAAATATTAGATCAACTAAACAATTACAATGGACTTTGGATTATTTTTTAATTAGACTTTAACAGATGTTATTTTTTATTATTAGAATTTATTAATTTATTTAATTAGTGAAGTTGTGTATTAGTTATGGGGTTTGTTTTGTGGTGTGTTCATAATACTCATTGTCTCCTTTCATAGTACAGAGTAATAAGAAACAACGTGGAAGGCTTATCACCATAACAATGGAAATATGTGGATTTGGTTGGTGGCGAGATTGACCATAACAAGAGCATCTTTTGCATGGTCTTTTTGAGACCTAAACTCTATCTTTTCGCCCTCTATCTTTCTCTTTGTTTCTCTATTATTTGTTTTTGTCACCATCTCTCTCTCTCTCTCCCTCTCTCCCTCTCCCTCTCCCTCTCTCCCCATTGCAAACATAACGTGAGCATGTTCGTAATGGAACCTAATTATCTTCCTAAATCAAAGGTTTTGTTTCAGTCATGTTTCAAACCCTATAAGTGGAATCATAGTTGATTTGAAGCTATCATTGTTCCATTTAGACCTTTGTTGCACAAAATCATTTTCTAAATGTCCTACCAAATGAGCTCATGTATTGCACAAATGTATGCAAAAAGTAGACCAAAAAATTCCTAATTGACTTTCCACAACTCTTCAACGTACCCATTGCACACCAAGGTGCAATTGCTAGTTTATTCAAATACCCAGATTATAGAAATTAAATTTTGATAGGGATGTATAAAAACCACTTTTTAAAAGTCCATGTTTTTTTACCATACCATGCACATGTATTGACACCACTTTTTGACTCAAATAAGAGTATTTTTCTAATTCCTTTTGGGGAAATAGAGCTAACAACATGAAGATTGATGAGGAATTTTTTTTTCAATTTTTTTTTAATTAAATTTTTATTGGCCTTAATTGTTGTTTTAAAAAATCAATGTGTACGAACAACATAATTGGACCTAAACTAAACATTTTTTGAATCTTTTTTTTCATTGTGTAGAGAATTGTCTAAGATTGATGCCATATAATTATTTTTACAAGAAACTTAAACAAAAAAAAAGTTATTAAAAAACAAAAAAAAACCCTAATATTTCAAGTTTAAGGACTAGTTTGCTTAGAAATTAATTAGAAAAATATAAATGTAATCCAATTTTAATAAAAATTATATATTTGGAAACTAAACATTGTGTTCTCTAATGGATTTTAATTTTATAGATTGATTCAGAAAAAATGTCCATCAGCCATATTGCCAAAGTTTTTTCTTTTGAAATTGCCCTAACCTTGTACTTGTAGGTCTAAGCCTAAATGTTGGGTTACCATGCCTTTTCTAAGCCTAAATCGAAATGAAAAACATCTTTTGTGAGTTTCAAACCTTTTGGAACAAGTACACACTTCAAAATGGGTATTTATTTTAAAGCTGAAAAATGACACTTCCCCTAAATGTGGACCCAACTTCTTGCTCAAACCCCTATTTCTCAAACACTTGTTTTACACGAGACTGTTTTATCGGTTGTGATCAATATTCCCTTAAACATGTCTAATCAACCACCTCCAGCACCTTTCCCTTGGGGCGCTGCTATTGGCCCTTTGTAGCTAGGAAATAATTTGCATGATTTACCCAAAGGGTCTCATAAATATTTACCTAAATTCAGAGGAGATGGAAAAATTTCACCAAAAGAACACATTGATTCTTTTTTTGCCGCATGTGGTGTTCTTGCAATACAAGAAGATGTTGTCGTCAGGTTGTTCGTGGAATCCTTAGCTGATGTAGCAGCGCAATGGTTTTATTAACTACCACATGGATGTATCACCAATTGGGCCACTATGCATAGCAAGCTTGAGGCCAGGTTCAAAAGTGCAAATGATAACTTAATACTGATAGCACAAGTTACTCATATGAAAAAGGAAGTGAATGAACCCATGAGGGACTTTGTAGCTAAATTCAACAGGATAATAAACCGGATTTCAATTGCTAAAAGACCCTCTATAGAAACTCAAAAATGTTTCTTCATTAATGCACAACACCCTGATATCGGTCTTCTCATAAAGAAGCAACCATTGAATACTCTCAAATCCACACAGGCCCTAGCCATGGAATTGGAGGATGATTTCATTTCAATTGGGAAATGGAGAAAAAATTGCATACGAGTAAGGCACTCCCTACTACTTCTTTTGATCCTATGATTCAAAGGTTGGCTAATGACATAATTGCTCTCAAAAGGCAGATGTCGAAGAGTAACCAGCTTTATCAATATATCACTAGGAAGGCTAAATTTCAACCAGGGAATAAAGCACTGCCCTTGCCCCCAACTCAATAGAGGTTGGCAATTGAAGCTCCTCCACTAGATCACAAAAAGAACATGTGTGTCTTTCACCTCACAGCTGACCATGATGGTGCGGACTGCTTTGAGATGAATAGGTTTATGCAGTTGACCACTACTAAAGAAGTCATAGAAGAGGTTACAAAGGAAGGCACATTATCTAATCAATATGGCGACTCTGAAAATGGATAGTTAGAATATGAACCTGATGATGATAGAGGGGGAGATGTGTACATCACTTTGGATGATGCTACTTGTGTTGCTATCACTTGAAGCCAACAACATTCCAAATAGAAAGGTACTACTAATTCTTCTAAAGTTTTACTCACAAAGGCTAGTGCAATTTCAAAGGGTGAAAATGCTTCGCCAAGTGTAGTCAATAGATCCTCAAGAAATCCTATTGTATCATCCTCTGAGGTTCAAACTAGGGCTTTTGATATCGTAGAATTCTGTAAATCTACTAAAATTCAAGTGTCTTAAGCTGAATATCTAAAAATGAATCCTAAAGAATTTGATAGGTTGATTGAATATGTTAGGCTAGGACATTTAGAATTGCACGTAGGCCTAGATGAAGCAATAGTCAAATCTCAAGACTCAGTTGCTAATGTTGCATCTTGTAGTGAAGCATCCTCTTCATCAGCCTCTGATGTGAAATGATACTCATTCTACATCTCATTGTTCGTTAATGGATTTAGGGTTAATAATTGCATCATCACCTCAATTGCTTCTGATAATGTTATGACTGCTAAGGCTTTGGGAATAGAGATGACCAAGACATTTGGAAAATACTATTCGATGGATTCCAAATAGGTTCCCTTGCTTGGGAAGATTAAATACGCTCAAGTTGCACTTGTTGCCTACCCAAACAAGCGACTCAAGCTCACCATATTGGTCATAGATATACCTGCCAACTATGGTATGTTTTTGAGCAGAATATTTTGTAAAGACTTAGGGGGAGACATACATATAGATTAGTCATATGCCACTATACCTATCAATAAAGAAAAGGTGTGTCTCGAGCCTGAGTCAAATGCCAAGATAACAAAATTCAAGTCTGAGGACCCAGAAGCACAAATATTGTATGAGGAGAATGAATTTGGGAATTATATGCTTTTCTCTGGAGAAGAAAATGGAAACGATTCATGTGCTTCAAATTCAAAATCTGAGTTCTGGACGATGGAGTTTGATGGAAGTTGTTCTCATGTCGGTTCAAGAGCAAGCATTGTTCTCATTTCCCCTTCTGGTGAGAAATTCTCTTTTGCATATAAGTTAGAGTTTCATAATACCAATAATATTGTTGAATAGGAAGCCCTTTTGTTAGGGCTAATTGAAGCTAAGGGTATGGGAATAAAGATACTTAAGGTTTTGGGAGATGTTGAACTAATTGTTAAGCAGGTGTGAAATGTTTTCGCTATTAAGAATGAAAGGTTAAAACATTATCGAAATCGAGTCTAGGACACCATCAAGATCTTTGATTCCTTCTCAATAGAAGCCATCCCTAGATAACTTAACATGAGGGTTGATTCATTAGCAGTTTTTGCTTCTTTACTCCTCTCGCACCCAAAATTCAAGAACAAATCCTACAGGATCAAATTGGTCTATCGACCTAGTATTCCTTACAACGTCAACCATTGGTAGGTCTTTGAAGATGACAAACAAATTTAGACATTCTTAGAAAATGTTGGGGCCTTTGCTCAAGTATTCTTTGAAGGGAGTGACAATCAATGTAAGGACTTCTGCCTAGATAGTATAGTTTACCTCCAAGATGAGGTTATTCAATTAAAAGGGAATAAAATACCCAAGGGGTTGGTTTCTCTTGAGTATTTGTTTGATCATCATGATCGTTCTGCCAAGAAAAAGATGTGCAATTTTGTTGGACATTCTAATGGATTTGATGTAGTGAATATTGGAGATCCTGATTCTCCTAGAATGGTCTATATACTGGGAAATGTTGCTCCCTAGAAGAGAGAAAAATTAATAGCCTTGCTAGTTAAGCACAAAGAAGTCTTTGCTTGGTGCTATGATGATTTAAGAATTTCATGAATGAAAAATTTCAGCATCACATACCACTGAAGGAAGGGAAAGCCGCTTCTAGATAGAAAAAGAGGAATTATAACCCTATGGTAACTAATGCAATTTTTAAAGAGATTGATAAAATGTTAAAGGCATGGATTATATATCCCATACATCATTCAACTTGGGTAGCAAATATTGTGCCAATTTGCAAGAAAAATGGGGAGATTCGGATATGTGTTGATTTTAGAAATCTTAATCAGGCATCACTAAAGGATAATTATCCTCTACCTAACATGGATCATATTTTACAAACAGTTGTTGGCTCAGAGATGATGTTTATGTTAGATGGATTTTTGGGTTATAATCATATCAATGTATTAGGGGAGGACCAGCACAAAACAACATTTACCACACCTTGTGGAACTTTTTCCTATAATCGAATGCCCTTTGAACTCACTAATGCAGGAGTTACATTTCAACATGCTATGGACCTATCTTTTGGCGACCTCTAAAACAAAATTATAGTCATTTACCTTGATGATTTGACAGTGTTCTCTAAGAAAAGAATGGGTCACCTACAAGATTTGGAACGAGTCTTACAAAGGTGCAAAGAACATGGTATCTCTCTTAACCCCAAAAAGTCTATTTTTCGTTGTCACTAAAGGTAAACTTTTAGGTCACATTGTATCTAAAGAAGGCATCAAAATAGATCCAAACTGGGTTAAGGCTATAGTGCAGTTAAATCTCCCTTCAAGCCAAACTGATGTAAAATCTTTTTTTGGTCAAGTGAATTTCTTGAGAAAATTCATCCTAGATTTCTCTAAAATTACTAAACACATTGTGGATATGATGAAAGAAAAACTAGGTTTTAAATGGAATGAAGCTAGGAAGAAAGCTTTTGAAAACATAAAAGAAGAAATTGCTCGAGCTCCTATCTTGGTCAATACAAACTTCAAGAAGGATTTCATTATTTATTGCTACGCTTCCAAACATACCACGTCTGTTGTACTACTGCAAGAAAATGAGGATAAAGCTCAAGCACCCATTTCCTTCATGAGCAAGCCATTAAAGAAACATGAGCTTAATTACTCTCCCATCGAAAAACATACATTTGCAGTGGTCAGAGCAGTCAATCAATTGTGTTTCTATATCCTGCATTCACACTTTGTAATCTATGTGCTAGATCCTGTCGTCAAGAGTATATTAACCCAACAAGGCATTGATTGCAATAGGAGGGGTAGCTGGATAGCAAAGGTGCAGGAGTATGATCTAGACTCAAAGCCTACAAAATTAGTTAGAGGAAGGGGACTTTGCAAGTTGATGGCAAAGAACTTGAAGGAAGAAGAAGAAAGTGAAGATTTACCATTGGTTTTGACTATTAGTCTACAAGATGAGTGGTTCTCTTATATTGCTTACTTCCTTACTTACATAAAATGTCCAAAGCACCTCTCAAGCAAGCAGAGAAGGAATCTAAAATTGAAGGTGGCTAGGTATGTTATCTAGAGTGACACCCTGTACAAAAGTGGCATAGATGGAATTGTCTTGAAATGTGTTGATAAAGCTCAACAAGAATGGTTGCTTAATATTTTTCACAATGAGGCATGTGGAGGTCACTTCTCTTCCACCGTGATTTCCTTCAAGATCATAAGGAATGGATATTACTAGACTAGGATGTTTAAGTATTCCTATCACTGGGTAGGTAGGTGTGAGAAATGTAAGTTGTTTGCGGGAAGGCCTCAACTAGAGGCTTTACCACTTAAGCTTGTGGTTGTCGATGAACCGTTTCAACAATGGGGTCTTGATTTTCTTGGTCCAATTAGCCCACAGTCTAGAGGAGGTCATACTCATATTATCACAGCTACTAATTACTTCACCAAATGGGTGGAAGTGATTCCAGTCAAGAGAACTACTTCTGAAGTAGTTTGTGATTCTATCACTCCTAAGGTTTTTCACCTAGAAGGAGAAAGATGGGCCAAAAATGCTTATGTTCTCATTAGAAGAAATGGAAAGTGGGGTGTGAAGTGTGTGTGTGGATGTATTTAAAGGTTGAAAACCTAATGAAAATGCAAACTAAAGAATGTAATTCTAATCTAATGTAAAAGTGTTGGAAAGCACAATGTGAATTCACACTATTTGACTAGAAATGTAAACAAAACTATAACAGAAAGTAACCCAATTGGAGATATGTACCTGGAAGATGGAAGAGGGTGGAATGAGGCTCTGAAACACTTGCAGAAGACTTCAAAAATGCTCACTAGGACTTATTCGCCATTCTGGGCAAATGAGTCTTGTTTTGCCAGAAAGTTTAAGCACCAATTTTGGGGAATTGGGTATCCATATCTACAAAAATCATTGTTCAATCCTATAAATGGGATTGATTCACCATCAATGACGAATAAGTCCTCTTTTGGAAAATAGAGAATTCTAGACAGGATTTTGTGGCTTATGATTTGCAGTTCTATTTATGAAGATTCCCCATATTTGAATCTGCAAAACTCAACCTGTAGACTCTCTCCAAGCATACACAAACAACTGTGATGGGATATGTACACCTTTTCTCACCTTTCCATTTGATAAATCTGCATACACAAACACATGTAAAGGGGAAAAAGTGTTGGGGGGTTAGGATATAGGGGTTTTCCTTGGTCAAACCCCACTTTAGTAATCAAACCCTTGAAATAGAAATGGAGTGGAAAGAGAATGATGTATACACAACATGCAAATGTAAATACTCACCAAACCCTTATTGGAGAAATATAAATATATACCAATGGTTGCTCCATGATTTCTAATTTATGCTTGACTTGATGACGTAAATTCTTGAATGCTTGAGTGAATTTGATGAATGAGTGAATGCATGAGAGAATGGGTGTTGAAATGAGGTGAAAATCACTTATTTATACAATCTTGTGCCTTAGTTACCCGTTCATCCCTCATCACAGGATGACATCAAGTGATTTTGAATAAAAACTCGAAAGGAAATTTAAAATATTTTGAATTTGGAGCCAATGGGGACTCATTCGCCACCTATGGCGAATGGGTCCCACCTAGGACCTAAAAATGGGTGTCAAGAATTATGTAGTATTTAACATTGTTTGTTGGGTTAACATTCAAAAATACACTTAATTAAGCATATGAGGGCATAAAAGGACCAAACAAAGCATGAGAAAGGGATAAATAGTGAAGTTATGCTTAGAAAAGTGTGAAAGTTTGTTACAAGACTTTACAACACTTCAAAATAGGACTTGTTTGATGATGAAAAGGTGATTTTTAGGTGAATTGTAATTAATAGAGTCTAGAAGAGTGTAGAAATGTCTTTCAACACTTACAACACCTTCACAAGATGTCATTCTTTGAATTTTAGTGCCTAAATATGCATGTTCGAGCCATATTACAACAAAAATTAGAGAAAAATAGATCAAACACCATGAAACAAGACCTAAAATGCCATGAAAATGACAATGAGCCATTTTTCTATGGCACATTTAGCCCCCACTTTAGTGAGAGGATGAACTTGCTTCAAACTCACACTAAAGTAGCCATGAACATCGAGAGGAGGGTTTGAATGTACTTACTCTAGAAAGATGGAATACAATGATCAAGATGGATGATCAAGCCCCCGGGATGAAAATCCTATGGCAAACTAAGCATAAGAACAAAGGAACACACAAGTGTTGAGAATGGTATGAAGCTTCGATCGTCTATCCAACTAGTTGTAGATTAGATCTGGCTAATTGTTTGAAAGAGAGAAATGTGTACTCACTCTAGGGCCACGAAACTTCTAGCTATCTTTGGGGTGAGAAAGCCCAAGTGTACTCACTCTGGGGCCATGAAACTTTTGGCTTTATATGGTGTGAGAAATCCCAAGAGGTAAGATACATACACTAGTTGGTATGCACTCACAAACACAAAGGTGGCTATGGGGAAAATTAATGCCACTAGGTGAGCTTCCCGCTCAACCATATTAAAGTTATACCTACTGATAACTTTAATAAGGCGCCACAAGGAAAAATGTCATGAACAAAAAGAAGGTACCACAGGCATGCAAGTTGCATTATGCAAGGTGGAAAAAGGTGCAAAATGTAAAATGTAAAAATGTAAAATGTAAAATGTAAAGTGTAAAATATATTCAAAGGAGTCTTGTTAAGTTCATGCAAGGTCAGTCACTTAGGGAACATTGTGCTTCATGTCTCCAAGAGAGGACCAATCAAAGAATAGCATATTCACAACTTAGAGGATGAAGTGTGTCACATCAGGCCACCAAGAGGAATGTAATATGTTGAGATAGATCACACTTATGAAGGACATCACACCCAATGTCATCCACAAAGTGACAAACGCATCATATGAACGACAAGGCTACACTAGGAACCAAGAATGTGAATGAATTATGGTAAAGTATGCCCCCCACTTTAAAGGAATTGCTACACACCATTCTATGAGCAATTACTTTAAAGTAGCAAAGGGAAGAAAAGGAAAAAAGAAAACAAGACATAAGAGCCTACTTGGAAAGCCCCATGCCAAGGCATATGTTTTGAAGTTAGGTTGTGTCATGAAGAAAGGGAATATGTCACATGTGAGTCAATCTTAAGACATGTTCACATCTCAAGCTTGCTCTTAGACGTTCATGAAAGGTTAACGAGTAGTTGAAAGAGACAACGACAAGTGACATACAGGGGATAAGGTTGTTTAACCCTTTGCCCCCACTTAGTGCAGGACAAGGGTGAGCCTAAAGTGGATGATGGTATGATTCCCCTTGCAAGGGATTTGAAACATGTAATAGTGAGAATGCTATGATCCTACAACTATTACTTGGCAAGGAGCAGCAACTAATGTTATTTATGTATTGATATAGGATATAACAAGGTTAAAGGTTTTTTAGAAAAATGGTTAGTGATAGTATGGATGTTGAGTGATTTTTTGTTGGATGGGTTGATGGCTATGAAAGGACAATCATGAAGACTATGATTTGGAAGTTCATGAGGTTAGGTATAGTGTAAGCTTGCATAGGGTGATGATTAAGGGTTGAATTTGTTTGAGTATCAAAAATGAAGATAGGAGGCTCTATTTGGTTGTTGGTTGTTAACATATCATTCTTATGTGCCATAATATTGACCCTAGGAGGAGAGCTAATATGTTCATCACATGTCATAATTGGATTTGGCAAGATAGCTTCATCACTTATAGGAGAGGCATCAAGAAAAGGATAACTAGGAGTTTCATGGTTACCAATGATGGGATCAAGGAAGGGAGAAATAAGGTTTTCATGTGTTTCACTACCGATATCTTCTAACACAACTATCTTCATGTATATAGAAGATAGTAGGAGAAGAAAAGGGTGGATTGTCATGATTATCTACATCAACATGTCCTATAATGTCTTCTTGAGTGGAGGAAGTAGGATTTTCATAGCTCTCAATCATATCCTCCACAAAAATGTGTTTGTCATGATCATTCAGGATTGTCACAAGTAGGGGAGGTATTGGGAGATGAAAAGGGACTTGGTAAGGTAGTGACAATGTGTGTCACAATGTTGTTGCAAGGGGGAGGAGAAGGAAGACAAGCAAGGCCTTCAGGATCTTCAATGATTGTGTCTTCTTTCATCAAGATATCTCCATCACCAATGGGGGAGATATCAGGAGAAGAACAATTATGATCTTATCATGATTAGTGATGCATGCATCCTTTTGGGGAAAAGCTTTAGTGGATGATTTAGAAGAGAGATAGTCATCTAGGGCTTTATCTAACATGTATAAGTCATCACTACTAAAAGTTTTGTGGGATAAATTGGCATTAATTAGTTTAGGTTTGTCATCACAAGCCTTAGTGGATGGACTTGGGGAGAGAAAACCTTGTAGGGTTTCATCTAACCTATCCAAGTCATCACTACTAAGAGGTTTGGATGATATGGTTTTTTGAAAGTGAATCATTTTTTGAATTGGATCATTTGATGTGTTTTGGTTTTTCTTTTCAATTGCGAATGAATCTAATCTAAATGAACTAGGAACTAATGTTGAAAATGAAAATTGCAAAATTCTAAGTGTCATGAATGTAAACAATGCTAATTTCTAATGAGTCAAATGTAAGAGAATCTATGCAAAATTAAAATGGAATTGAAAGACATAGGATGAAATGTAACTTTTCATATTTCAAACAAAGTAACCGATTGATGATACTATGCAATAATTTGAAAATGAAATGTTGCAAATGCAAAATTTGAATTTGAACAATGCATGAAATGAGCTAATTTATGTTAAATATCATGAAATGCATGCTATATAAACTCAACCAACTGATATAGGTAGGTTAAGGCACCAAACAAAAGCTAAAAAATGTAGTTATAGGTTTCAAAAGTGACTGATTCGCCTAGGGTGGCGAATGAGTCCCAATATGAACATTTTTCAGAATTTTCAAAAAGCTTTGAGGGATTTTTATGGTTTCTAAGTGCTATGATGTAGACCTAATGGAAAAATGTAGAATTTCAAAACTGTTGAAGGAGTAAAGATGCAAAAATTCAATCTATTATGTACTTTTACTCATGCAAAAATGAAACCCTATAATGCAAGCTAACTAAGACAACATGCAATGCAAGCAACTCTAGGATGATTAATGGACTCCAAAATCATAAAAGAGGGGATTCAAATAGTAGGTTCACCAAAATGAAACATAGATTTTTGGACCCTACTTTCTTTCTATCACTCCTAGGGTTTTTCACCTAGAAGGAGAAAGATGGGCCAAAAATTCTTATGTTCTCATTAGAAGAAATGGAAAGTGGGGTGTGAAGTGTGTGTGTGGATGTATTTAAATGCTAAAAACCTAATGAAAATGTAGAGTAAGGAATGTAATTCTAATCTAATGTAAAAGTGTTGAAAAGAGCAGGTGCATGAAGTTGGTCGCACTTTTGTGGCCAAATGGGAAAAAAATTTGAAAAGAGATAACGCGAGCGCATTATGTGATTTTAAAAGAAAAAAAAAAAGTGAAATCTATATTATTTGCTTTTTACTGTTTCTCCACTCTGCCCACGGCCAAAAACCTTCACTTTCGCGCTCACGTTCTAGGAGGAAGGATTTATACAAATTTCATCAACAAGAGTCAGATTTTCTTTGCAAATATGGTGCCACAACGACAAAGAGATGCGGGAGGTAAGTATTGTTTGCTATTTTTTTTTAATTTGTTAGTTTGAAATTGATTTTGTTTGTTTTAGGTTAGATTTGATTGTTTTTTTTTTTTAATTTGTAGGAAATCCTACAAATCCTCAACGAGAAGAGGAGGGAAATCCTCAATAGCAAAATCTTCAACAAAATCAACCTCCCCCACCATTCTCTCAATATCTTCCTGGCACTCAAGAAAATATGAGTAAAATTGAGAACAATAAAAAACAACTTGAGGATCTTATCAATAGGTTGAGTGATCCAAATGCTTCAACCACAAAAAGAATGCTTCTAGCAAATTCATTGAAAGATATGTTAAAAAATGTAGATGCAATCACCCAACAAATATCTGAATGGCAAGATAGGAGGCAGACAGTCAGGGCATATTATGCAGACAATTTATCATATAAACAAGTAAAAGATTTAAAATTTACTAAAGGTGATTTGTGCTCTCTATTCACTGACCCTAAAACAAATCAAAATCTTACCCTCAATGCAAAGAGATTTCCTATTTATTGGTGCCACCACCAAGAGATTAAGAACCATTTATATGAAAGATGGTATATGGTCTTTGATTACCCACCGTGCAATAATTGTGAAATCCCCCAATATTTTTTTAGGAAACTATAGAGTGAGTTTGTATTGAACCGAATCCCAAATTATTTTGATATGAGGGAATTCCAGGGGAGAGGTGGGGGGTCAGCTCAGGATAGGCCCGATGCACAACCGGATCCTACGTGGCAAGGGAGACGACCTCTCGCTAGGCCGCCTCGTGAGCAGATTGTGATGCTTGCTATTGTGAAAGAGAGTGCCGACATAGAGACATTGCAGGCGATCACAACTTTGACCCGGAGTGTCATCCATCACACTAGCCCTATTGTACAACGCCATCCAGGGGAGTCTTCAGGTGGTGGCCTTCGAACCCATGTGTGTCAATCTTGTGGGGTGACTTGTTCGTATGACACTACCGCACTCAGGAGAGTGCTATGCAGAATCCATATGCTACTACGCAGCCTGATCTGTATGCATCTACGGGGATGGAAAGGATGGCTGACATTTTGCATGATGCATATGGCATTGACACTTAGGTAAAATTCAGCATGTTCATTGAATTTAATTTATTAAATTTTGATTGTGAAATGCAAGATTAACTAATTTAGTTTTATTATTTTAATAAAATTGCAGGGTCACAGTGTAGAGACTGGATACATCAGTCATCCACCTACTTATTTTTGCAGTACACCTATCAGTGGGGGTATGTAACTAGTAAACAATTATAATTTATTACATGTTAATAGCATTGTTTTATGAATGGTATTTTAATATGTGATTTTGGATGTTGAACAGGGTAATGTTGGAGGTTTCAAGGAAACACCTCCTAGTGCCAGTAGATTTGATCAAACGTTCACGAAGGTAATATAGAATAAAGAGAACTTAACTAATGAATTCTAAGTTTAGTAGATTTTGGTAGTTTATATTCATATTGTTGGTTATGTTGCATTACAGATCATTCAAACTCAAAGCATTACTTCAAATTCGATAACTAATAATCAGAAATATATAGTTTAATACTTGTACTCAAAATTTTGTTCATTAGATCTCATACATTATAAGTCATCACGTGGATCGCTATTGTAACTTTTTTGTGATTGAATAATTTGTTGTTTTATTTTCAGATGTTGGTGATAGAAACACCACCAAATGTTATGAGGGCAATGGATATTGGTGTTTTTCCTCCGCTATACAATCCTTGATGGCTCTAATAGGGGAGGTATGAGGAAAATTACTAAATTTCAATTTACATTCGTTGTTATAGATAAACTAGTTCTAGTGAAAAATCAAACCATTATTGATTTGTAGTTTAATTCCTATTTGGATGGTTTATACAGGGCTTGAGCACACCTCAACATCGACGTGCAAATATTTCCATCGAGGAGAGTGATCGTGAAATGGCCGTAAGTGATTATTTTGTTAAATATATCAATTTTTATAATGTAATTTCTATATATTAATGTCTTTACTTCTTATTGTAACAGTTAAAACTTCACCAGGAGCTAAACACTAGGAGGAGCAAGAGCACTCCTCGAGCACAATAGAAACGGGTGACAGACTTATCGCCATTAGATCGCCAAGCAAAGGGGAAAAAAATTGTATTTGAACCAGAGCATGGAGAGAAATGAATTTTGAATGCAGAGCCCTTTGTTGTATGCCTACATGGCAATTTTGTACATATTTTGTATTGGATATATTTGACATTGTATGCCTATATGGCATTCTCATAAGCCTATATAGCTATTTTGTAACTATATTTTATACTTATATCGACATATATTGATGTATGCGTACATGGCTATTTTCTTTTAATACAAATCTTTTTTATCGATGGTGTCCATATTTGCATTATAAATTCATGGTTCAATAGCTATGAGTTAGGTGTATTCAAGTGTATACTTTACAACTTACGTACATATACTTTTTGACTTACATGTGAACATCGAAAAGTGTGAAAATTTTTGTGTGGAAGTCAAACGTAAGCCAATTTTGCAATTCTCAATGCTTGCATACTCGATCTTATGGACTTATTCCTTCCTAGCACATATTGTGAATATTTCTCATTTGGTGCAGAAGACAGATTCCTCATTTTTGAACCACTCATAGCAAAGGGATTCACAATAAGACTTTAGCATTGGAAAACTACTCCATACTTCTCTTGTCTAGACCATAAAGGATTGAAAATTCTTAATTTGATGCAATGATAGTCCTGAGATGAGAATTCATATAACCATGCCTATTTTGAAACACCGCATCTAATACTACATCAACAAGAACTTAAGAAGTGTTGCATAAGAGTGTTAGGTTTGATAAGCCTTCTCTTCCCTAAGGGAGGAGAGCCTCCATCTTGAATTTTGAACAAAATTTTAAGAAGCAAACATTTTACCTAAAAACTTCAAACCTAGATGACATATTTGGCTAAGTCTATCTTGAAAATTATTAATGTGTTCAAACTTTAAAGAAGATTCTCCCTGAAAAGCAAAATTTACCCTTTTTCCCAAGGAAAGAAATTGCAATGTAAGTTGCATGATTTATCTTATTTATTTCTCACAGTTCGTGGTCAATCATTCATGGCTTAGGATAGTTCCATTCCAAGGCAAAGACATCCAAAAAATCACTGAGATTCTTCTACGATCTACAAGAAAAAGGTTTTGGCTCTTTCACAATGTAAATAATTATGTAACACTGTTTTCTTGTTTGCCTTCCACATAGAAAAATGTTCACACTTTAGTTGATCAATGATCCAATAATGGCTAATTAAACACTTGACATTTTATGTTTGAACTTTAATTTATAATTTTGTATCATGACATTCGGTATCACTAATATTTTAATATTTGACTATGAAAGTGGTGGTGTATTTTGCTATGTTATTTGACTATTAATATGGTGGTGTATTGAGACGATTCTTCTTGAAATATGTATATATTTTTATTTTTATGTTTTTGTATTACTAAGCCCAACCCCAAAAAAAAAATTTCGAACCGGTAGACCGGGTTCTCGAACCCAGACTTCAGACCCAAAACTGAACCGGTAACCAGTAGAAAATAGATTTTTGTAGTTTATATTCATAACGTTGATTACATTGCATTGCTTCACATTTCATAACTAATAACTGAATCAGCGATAGATGACAAAATTTCAATTACAATATAGTTTTACCAAAAGTCAACCTAAGCAATTGTAAATTACTTCACATTGCATAACTAATAAAGCTTAGGAGCAGCGCCAATTGCATTTGGTTTGTCTTGATTCTGAAACCACATTTCTTTGGGGCATTTTTTCAAACAATTCACGCGGCACATACTGCCACATTTTTTGCCATGTGTCTATAAAGCATTTTGTCCCTGTGGTTCAAGTGTTGCCTTGTTGCCTTTATGGCTGGCTTCTAAAACAAGAGATGCTTTCGAACAAGCTATGGATGCTTGGAATAAATCTATCAAAAGCATAATGATAGCAATATCATGGACAAGGCGTTGAACTCTTTGAAAAAAATACCTTAAAAGTAGTCTCATGACACGATGGAATGCCACATGACAATCAAATGTTTTTTATTGTCCGCTGGCATTCCCATCTGAACTCTCATTCTTTGAGCATTTTCAAGGAATCCTTGCTATCTATCTTTCTTATTTTTTTCATACATGTCTGTCAAAGAATTTTATCAAATAGTTCATTGCCTTGCTGCTATGGCTAAAAGCCTAAAACAGGTGCTTTCGAACAAGCTATGGATGCTTAGAAAAATCTATCATAGCATAATATTAGCAATAACATAGACAAAGGGAATGGTATTTGAAAAAAATACCTCAAGAAATGGTCTCATGGTGGTGGAATGCCATGACAAGCAAGTGTTGTGGTTGTCTTGGCATTCCATCACTGGTTTCCTGACTCTTGAGCGACCCCTCAACCAGTTGTTGCCTTGTCTATGCTTTACATTTATCATACATGTTTACCAAAAAGCATTTTATCCAGCAGTTCACTTCCCGCTTGTTGCTGGCAAGCTAAATCCTAAAATAGGTACTTCAAAAGCTATGGACTTGGAAAAATCTATCAAGAATAATAATAATCAATAGCATAGAAAAGGCAGCAAATTGTTTGAAAAACTCAAAGAAATGTGGTCTCAGTGGTGATGGAATGCCATGACAATCCATAGCAATTTTCTTTTCATGGCATTCGTCATGCCATTCCATCACCATGAAACCACATTTCTTTGAGGCATTTTTTCAAAGAGTTCACTGCCTTGTCTATGCTAACACATTTTTCATACATGTCTATCAAAACATTTTATCAAACAGTTCATTGCCTTGCTTTTTATGGTAAAAGCCTTTAAACTAGGTGCTTTCGAACAAGCTATGGATGCTTGGAAAATATGTCAAAGCATAATAGTAAGCAGCAACAGCTGATGCAATACAAAGATTGCCGAACCACTCAACCTTTCGGGGACTCTTGTCCCAAACTCTCATCTTGGAAGATCAAACAATTTCAACATTTCATCCAATCTACTTTTCATCCACTCAAATTCTCTTATCATTCATCATTCATCCTTCCACAAATATGTATTCCAATTGACTCATTCAAAGAAAAAAACCATTTTAGAAAACTTTGATTCAATCAATTAGATCAACATGCATTTCAAAAACACCATTTTCAACAAGGCACTCTTCCATTCAATCAATTCATTCAACTTGTCCCAAATAGTCAATCCATCATTACAATTGGACTTCATACTTTTACCAAACCATCAAGCATTGTGAACATCATTATTACAACTGATACAAATCAGGAACTTGCTCTCTTAACTTTGTTTTGACTGAACTTACAATTTCATGTATTATTTTACACCAAGTCTCCTCAATGTCCAATTGTCAAAACAACATATCTCACTTCTAGACCCTGTCCAAGACTCCATACATCCCTGACATCATCACTTAGACAACATTATCCCAAAATCAACTCACCGATCACCGTTAGGTTAGACTTCTATTCTCTAAGCAGTCAAGGCACTACTTCTCAATGAGACATTCATGCCCTAAATCAAGTAAACCAAACACACTAGTTTCAAAAACCAAGATCCAAAACACTTTTAGAGACCTCTTAATGCCCATTTCCTCATATTAAAAACTCAGAATAACTTATATTGAAGAAATAAGCAGTTTTTAGTCTAAACATTGTCAAAAAGGCTACTAAAATAGGCCTGATTTTCAAAGAAGACCCCCTTCAAACATTCCCAAAACACTTAAAACCTCAAAAAATTCATTATACATAACACAAAACTCCCAATTTATCCATTTTCAGGGATTAAAAGACTCTTTTTGACAATATATTGACAAACCCTTGTTTATAAGGTGAAAAACTCAAAAATCAATGAGGGTTTCCTGTATAGGCTACATGAAAACCTCAAAACCTCTGGCCAACCATTGTAACATGTCAAAATACATCTAAAAAGGCATTTGGAAACATCTTCTAACCCATTCATTTGTTCTTTCTCCACTATCATGATAGAAACTGTTCATTTTGACTGGAAAACTCAGAATTTCCTGTGTAGCAGCAGCTCCTTCAAGATATTCTTTCTTTTTCCTCCACTCACAAACATCAAAACATAGCAAATAACCTATCCCTAACCTACTCCACCAATCTACCTAACCTACATTGGTGGAGTAGTGTGGAAATGCCTTATAAGACTCTCAAAACTCAATGCACAGGATTTCAAACCAAGCCATAAGAAGAATGCTCAAAGAAACATTAAATTTATTGGATTCCTTCCCAAATGGATGCAAAAAAATGGTGATTCCCCAACCTACTAGAAACAATCTAAATTTGAACCCTAAACTCTTGCATAGTCCATACAAGTTAAAAAGCAACTGAAAAACACATAAAATAAGCTAAAACAAGGAACTCTTTGTTAATTTAATTATTTCATAATAAAATGATCTCTTTGCTCAGCCTTTACAATGTTTTTAAAGAAGTTTCCAACCATCAACTATCTCTTCATCTTCCTTGATTTTGTTGATTTTCTTGTTTTGTCTCTTCACATTCCTTCTTTTTCTCTCTTTTACATATTTAGCATTTTGACAATATTACACTTTGTGCTTTTTCATGCCTTGATTACATTTAATTTTAGCATTACATGGACTTAATTACATTTTTGACAACTTAGCCTTTTGAAGGCATTACATGACCTAGGTGCTCTTGCACCACAAGCTATGGTCTCATGGTTTTTTTCACATCAACGTGATTTGATTCACGTGAAAATCAGCCTAAACCAGATTTTGTATTATGGAGCTATATTAAGCTACCACTTCGAAAACCAATGTAACAATGATACAAAATAATGTTTGAGACTACAAGAAGGCATCAAAATGGCTAGTGTACTAAACAAATTCTTATGATTTATGAATAATGTTGATAACTCTACTCAGTTGGCTTCTTTTTTCAAAATCATATAAATTGAACCCTAGCATCAATAGACTCTGTATATCAAGCTACCACAATTCAAGTTACATCAGGGCCATATCACCAATACATAGCCTGAACAATAGGAGGAATGGCTTATTTCAACATACTACACTCAAACCCTTAAGGGATCAATCCGGTTGAATGTAGCTTAGAGCGATTCCGCATGTTTGGGTGTGAAAGAGGACCATGCCTAGCATAAACATTCCTACTTGGATGCGTTGGAATAGTCTGTTTAGTCACATGAGTTGCAGAACAAAAATTGCACCACCTTGCAACTTTCCACTACTTGCATTTGACACTTTTTCCATCAACTGAAAACTAGACACCATGGGAAAACCACTTCGAGATAATGAAAACCGAGAGAGGTTATTGTAGAGGGGCCCAATGGGATCCCATAGGATCAAATAAAAAAAATTTAAGTGTCACGATATCCGAGTAACCTCATGTTGAAGTTTGTAGCCATTTTTCCCTTTGGACCCTTAAGGGATCGATCCGGTTGAATATAGCTCGGAGCGATTCTGCATGTTTGGGTGCAAAAGAGGACCATTCCTAGTTTAAACATGCCTATTTGAACACATTGGAATAGTCCATTTGATCACACGAGTTGTAAAACAAAAATTGCACCACCTTGCAACTTTCCACTGCTTGCATTTGACACTTTTTTCATCAACTAAAAATTGGACACCATGGGAAAACCACTCCGAGATAATGAAAACTAAGAAAGGTTATTGTAGAGGGGACCAACACAATCTGATAGGATCAGACAAGAATTTTATAAGCGTC
>VDFB02323178.1:25708-150344 GCA_007258455.2 Sequoia sempervirens | reverse complement strand
GTCTTCTGTGACCAGGCCATAAAACTTTGGAAGCAAGGAAGAGGGGATGTTTTTAAGATTATCAGTATCTTGTTGGGGAACAATGGGAAACTCAAATGCAGGAGGTGGATTATTAGGTGGATTATTTGCCATATCTGGGTGCTGGAATAGCAGAGCAAATGGGTTTTCCTCAGGTTCATTATCAGCTAGGTCAAATGGTAGTTCAATAATGATTTTTTTAGGGAGGAACCTTCCCGGTCGTCTCTTCTTCTTCTATGCATGCAATATAGGTGATGCTTGGCTTGAAGATTTTTGAAAGATTTTTGGCTAACAGACTAAACTAATGCTGAAAATGACTTTGTCAGACTCCTAGTTGGACGCCATCCGCGGCAACGGCGCCAAAAATGGCTCGCACTCACAAAAGGATATGAATATCACAGTAAAACTTTCCTGGGAATTGGACATTCCGACAAGTGACTAATATCTCTCTGTGGACATTCATTTACTTGTCAAACCAGGGGACGTAGACTTTAAATGGCGCAGCAAAATATATGCACTAGGAATTTGCTTTGGTCAAATCTTAGCAAAATACATACTTTGGAAAGGGAATTCTATCTAAGCTACAGATAGTATCACGAATTCTTTAACTCCAACTATGCTTGATTAAAAGCGGCGTAACGACTACTGTTGAAGCGCACAAAACCAATATGAGCCAGCCTTACGGCTAGCGGGGAACAATCACGGGGATGGACTCTACATCTTTGCGAGGAGTAGTGTAAGTACGAGTTCACATTAAAAACTTCAAAAGATGAAGCTACGCGGATATCCATTGAGAAAAGAACATCTAACCAATTAACTACAGGATACTTACTAGAATTTGTTTATAGCAAGCCTCTCACGATTACCGCGGATACTGAACTTCGAGAACTTCATGATCTTTATTCATGAAAAGCGAGAATAAAATACATTTCTACTTGTTAGTGAAGTGAAACTAACAACAAACTCTGCTTCTGGTCAAACAGATTCTGTCTTTCATTATCATACTGATTCTTACAAGATCTCTGCTACTTTGTTTCTATCTTACCTAAAAAATCATCTATTACTCATTCTATTCATCTTCTACCACTACCTCCCGCAGGAGGAGTATCTTATTTTTAAATTAAAAGAACAACTAACTAACTAACTTCATCAAAGAAAGACGTGGAAGTAAAGTATATCCCTGAATCAAGGAACAAACTTCATAAATGAATTTATGTATTCAACCCGATTCAGAGAGAATCTAGCGCTCCACTCTCTCCAGATTGACTTTCCATAAAAAATCTTTCCAAATCGGTTTTGGTCAAAGAGTCTTTGGCGGAGCTTCCTCAAAGTCGTGCAGGAAATGGGCTTTACTACAAGGCCGAGATCGGCTACACTTGACTCGATCATTCTTCAACAACCTGCGAAACAAAAGGTAACAGACGCACAAGAAAAGGCATATGGTACATACATGATATCTATCCATTAATCACACATTTCAAAACTACTTCACCATTCAAAAATTGTATACGATATACCAACCATTTTTGGGAGTCAACAGGGCAATAAATGCAATCAAGTCAACACAATAGGCTGCAGAAATATAAAAGTGTCTTGCTACAGGATATCCCCATAAAAGGTTTCAACAAAGTTTAAACAGCCATGAAATAGCAAAAATCAAGTCATTTAAAGGTTTATCATAACATCAAATTATGAGCATATTTTAGGCTCATCACCCACCTGGAAGGGACTTAATCACCACAGATGGTGAATTAGTCTTAGAGGGTCCCATTTGCTAGTTGGGTTGTTGGAAGATAAGAAAATTGGGTTTATATGGTGACTATGTCAGTTATTTCATCAAATATTTCCTCAGGATGCACAATATGGGGTCATAGGGGCCTATTAATGATGATGTAAAGGTAAATCAGGGATTAGGACAAAGAATTCAATGTGAAAGTGTGATTAAATACACTTTACAACTCTAAAATGAGGTCCACATAGCCTAGAAAGGCACAACATCCAATGTGAATGTGTGAGATACATTACAACACTAGATTAACATTAAGTTTTTTTTACAAGCCTTCTAGATTGATATGAAAATTCCATTAAATACATTTTATAATGTTGAATTAAGGGAAAAATGGTTCATTAAGCCTAGAGAGGTGTGAAAGTATTTTACAACACTTTACAACACCTTTACAAGACATTGTTGGATGCATTTACAAGGGTCCAAGACCTAATGTGGACATGTAAAATACTTCACAAAAAGTCTAAATCAAGGCCTCATTGAGTCCAATTCATCATGAATTATTCCCAAATCAAACAAGTTTCCTTTATTCTATGGTACATTTAGCCCCCACTTTAGTGAGAGGATGAACTTGCTTCAAACTCACACTAAAGTAGACATTCAAGAGAGGTATAATTGTCCCAATGAAAATGGTCTAGGATAACAAAGATCAAGGAAGCAATCAAGCCCCCAAGGATCCAAGATCCTAATTCAAGATGACACAAGCACAAAAGGAAACACACAAGGTGAATGATTTGCAACAAACGAGATACATGATCATGCAATGGAAAGAACTAGAAGGATGAGAAAGGAAAAAATAAAGAGGTGGATCAAGCTTCGATCATTTGTCCAACACATTGTGGATAAGATCTAGGTTCTTCGTCAAAAAATGCATACTCACTTTGAGGTGACAGAACTCTTGGTTGTCTGCTAGGTGAGAAGTCCTAAGTATACTCACTCTAGTGCCACAAAACTTTTGGTTGTCCATGGGGTGAGAAATTTGCAAGGTGGCTATGGGGAAATTCATGCCTCATAACAGACTTTCCCACTCAACCATACCAAAGTTATGTACCTCCTGATAACTTTAATAAGGTGCGACAATAAAAAAATGGTTTTCGAGCTCTATGAGGTAGCAAAAACTTCATATGCTTGACACTCATAAACATTGTTAATGAAATATAGTGCAAGGATTGTTCAAAGGGATTTTTAATAACTTTTGTGAGATCTCATCTTAGGGAACATCATGCTTAATGTTTCTAGGAGAGGATGTGCCAAAAGAAGTATCGTGCTCTTGGAGGGAATCAAGCCCAATGACTCCACCAAGAAAAGGATGCATCACAAGAAGAACTAAATCACATAATGAAATGTGAGTGGTGATGTATTCCCCCACTTTAAAGTGGTTGTGAACACCAATACTGTGAGAAATTGCTTTAAAGTAGAAGAAGAGGTCATGAGAGCTTACTTGAAAAGCCATATGCCAAGTCATATGTTTTCAAGAAGCTACATTATGAAAAATGGGAGTATGTCACATGCGAGCCAACTTAAGGTACATCATCCACATCCTAGCTTGCTCTTATATATTCATGAAAGGCTAACAACTAGCCAAAGGAGGCAACTACAAGTGGCATACAAGGTCAAGGCTACATAACCCCTTTCCCCCACTTAGTGTAGAACAAAGGTGAGCCAAAATGGTTGATAAGATGCAAGGTAGAGTGAAAATCAATATCAACTAGAGGAATTAGGTACCCCCACATAAGGAATAACACAAAACTCCTTAAAGTGTTGGTTTTTACTACTCAAAACCTTACATTCATTAGTAGAATGACTGTGAACTCTATGATATGCACAGAATGAATTATTGTAATAAAATTTATTTTGAGTTCTCAGAGGAAGGTATACCAAATTATCTTGAAGGAGTCTTGACAAGATACCCTCTTGATCAATGGTAGAAGGAGGTCTTGTAGTTTGGTGTACATAGATACATCTTGCTTAGTATTAGTTGTCATATCTACAAAAGACACTTTAGATTGCGAGATTTTGTTCTCTCTATTATAGGAGGGTGTAAAATCTAATGAATTCAAATCATTAACATTTTGCAAGATGACATTGAAATCAAGCAAAGGTGTAGTTGTTTGTTTCATGTTTTGTAAAGGATGATTTTCAAGACACTAGTGTCGATGAGTTCAGGATGTACGACTATTAGGGTTTGTTTAGGAGGATGTTGTGTAAGAGTGTTGATGTTGAGTGAAGGCTTGGTGATTTCTATCAAAGGACAATAAAAAAGACCATAATTTGTTTGTTGTGTGATAGGCTTAAAGTTAATCTAGTATTGTAATGTATCTTACACATTCACATTAGATGTTGTGCCTTTATAGGCTATGTGGACCTCATTTTAGTGTTGTAAAGTGTATTTAATCACACTGTCACATTGAATTATGTCTCCCAAGCCCTAATTGATGTTTACATCATCATTAATAGGCCCCTATTACCCCATATTGTGCATCTTGAGGCAATATTTAATGAAATAACTATCATACTCACCATATAAACCTAATTTTCTTATCTTCTAATAGCCCGGCTAGAAAATGAGCCCCTTTGGGACTAATTCGCCATATAGGGTAAATGAGTCCCTGTTAGGTGGGATTGATTTGCCACAGATGGTGAATTAGTCCCAGAGGGGCCCATTTTTCAGTTGGGTTGTTGGAAGATAAGAAGATCAGGTTTATATGGTGACTATGTCAGTTATTTCATCAAATATTTCCTTAGGATGCACAATATGGGGTCATAGGGGCCTATTAATAATAATGTAAAGGTCGATTATGGATTGGGACAAAGATTTCAATGTGAAAGTGTGATTAAATACATTTTACAACACTAAACTAAGGTTCACATAGCCTAGAAAGGCACAACATCCAATGTAAATGTGTAAGACACATTACAAAACTAGATTAACATTAAGTTTATTTTACAAGCCTTTTGGATTGATATGAAAATTCCATTAAATATAATTTATAATGTTGAATTAAGGGAAAATGGGTTCATTGATTCTAGAGAGGTGTGAAAGTATTTTACAACACTTTACAACAAATTTACAAGACATTGTTGGATGCATTTACAAGGGTCCAAGACCTAATGTGGAGGTGTAAAACACTTCACAACACTAAATCAAGGCCTCATTGAGTCCAATTTATCATGAATTATTCCCAAATCCAATAAGTTTCCTTTTCTCTTTGGTACAAGAAGATAAGTGCAACAGAGGAAGAAGATGAAATAATATGGTGTGGATCTCAATCAGGGGATTATATAGTCAAATTGGGGTACCAAATTAAAAAAGAAACACAATTAGAAGGAAACTATCCAAGCCCACTTTGCTAGAATACAGTTTTATTTCAAAAGTAGGAGCCTTTTTGTGGGAAACACTACACAAAAACATACTAATAGGAGATAAATTGAACACAATAGGAATGCAAGGATCAAACAGGTGTATTTTATGCTACAAAAATAATGAAATTGGTAATCAGGGTATGTGCAGGATCATGGTATGCCAAAAAGTGGCAATATTTGTAGGGTATGTGGCTGACGACTTTTTTTTCACCCAAAATTAATGAAACGAAAAGTGTTTTTAGAGGAGATTCTTAGCTTTCCAAAAATATAAATTATTATTTAACTTGAATTTAATAAATAATTATTATTCATTTTCTATTAGAATTACAACTAAAGTCCTGATCGATAGGCTGATTGAAAAACATCTATAACTTTCAAACAGTATCATATTTTTTTAATCCAAAACATGCGTCACATTCTATGCTTTACATACTATAGGATTAAAAAAGAAAATTAAATTTCATGAATTTTTTGACCAAGATAAGGTGGTCGACAAAGTTTTATATTTTCTAAAAGTTGTAATAAAAATTCATAATTAATTATTTAATTGGAAAAAATTACAAAAAATATGCATCACATCTAGGACATGAGTCCTCTACTTATATATAAAATAATACAAAAAAATATTATCATTTTATTATGGTTAGGTGGTGGGACAAACACCTACTTCTTATTTTTTCCCTAAAATTTAAGTACTACTACATTGAAATTTCAAATTTTCACCAAATAGATTTTATTTATTTTTTAAATAAACCTAGTATTTTAGAAACTACATTCAATTTTCTACAAATTTTATTCTTACATATTTTTGAAATAATATAGATAACTTATTCAAATATTTACGTCAAGTTGCCTAACACTGATTTTTCTAAATTTTTTGCCACTTAAGGGCCTGTTTGGCATACCATGATCCTGCACATGCCCATCACCTACTATTGAACTTCCCCTAGGCAAGGAAGTGCTGGGATTAGATAAAATAAGTATTGTGATGGAGGGGGCAAGGAAAAATGACCTAAAAGAATGGCTAAAAAGGTAGCCAAAAGGAAGGAGAGACACTCTTTGGGAAAATTTATGGACTACAACCTCATCTATGATAGTTTGGAACTTGTGGAAAGAAAGGAACAAGAGGGTATTTCAAGAAAAAAGCATAGAGGTAGAACTTTTAATAAGGAAAATATAAGGACTATGTGAAGTGCTAAATACAAAAACAATAATTAAGTTAGAAACAAAATTCACCAAATGGGATGAGGAACTACAAAAGGAATGAGAGAGTTTGAGAGGACCTAAAGGAAAATTATTAAACAAAGCAAAGGTTAGGAAAGGAATTGCATGGAAAGGTCCAAATCAAGGAAAGTTGAAACTAAATTTTGATGGATCAACAAAGGGAAATCTAGGAATAGCAAGGGTAGGTTGCATCAGCAGAGACTATAATGGGAAATGGCTATGGGCACTCTCCAAAAAGGTGTGCTATGCCACAAATAATGAGGCAGAACTTGAGGCATTAGCCCCGAGTTTATGGTTGTGTAAAGAAAAGAATATAAAAAAAATTGAAGTGGAAGGGGACACCTTACTAAGCATACAAGCAATAAGTAAGGAAACACCAAACTGGAAGCTAAAATGATGGGTGCAAATGATCTGGAAACTTCTAGAAGAATTGGAATAGTTCTCTTTGACCCATGTATACAAAGAGGCCAATGGAGTAGTGGATCTATTGGAAAACTATAGGGTGGAGTAAGACAAAGAAATAATCATAGAAAGTGAACCCTAGAAATGGAGAGGTCTTGAAGAAGTAATTTAGAAAGAACAACTAAATATCTCCTAATACAAAGAACAATTTCTAAACAGCGAGAGAGGAAGCTCCTAAATGGAATCCAATAATGGGATAAGCAAGTAGGAAAATCAACAAACTAGTAAGCCTAAACCTTTAGGGAAACAATAGAAAGAGGATAGGAAGTTGTTCAATAGCCTTAACTATTCATGCCTAAACCTAAATATAGACCAATAACAGTTACCTTTGAAACTTGAAGGGAAATAAAACAAGCCCCTAAACTGAACTTCAACCAAAACTAATAGGCGAAATAGCAAGAAAAAAGATAGACTGTCAACCTGATAGCTAAGGAAATCTTCACTCAGAGGGAAGGAAAAGCTAAAATTCCTCTATTTCTTGATGTTAATCAATCGATCAGAGACAGGCTTGGTGGAACTATAAAAAACTAAGCCAAAAATGATGCTTAATGAGATCTACTTGCTAGATGAAGCTTTTTGATGACAAGGGCTACACACACTACATCCATCTAAACTAACTAAGAAAATCACATGGGAAGTTTCCTATTACCGACAATCCCAAACGTGGATATACAATCAAATATGTATTGACTAATAAATGCTAGACTTTCAAAAGATAAAAGTACAAAGAGAGAAAGTGAAATGAGTCTTCATCATTGAAGAGGATACACAAGTTTAATAATATACATCTTCAAAATACTATTACTATATAACAAAAAGAATTCATATATAGACTAGCATTTACCAGCTAAGGGAAGGACAAGATAAATTGCATGTGTTTCTTGGTGATAATCAATTGACCAGAGACATGATTGATGATACTGTCAAAAAATAAGCCAAATATTTACACCAACACTAGAAGATCCTCAATGAGCTATTGATCTTTGATGAAGCTTTCAAATGATAAGGGCAACACACTTTTCCCATATAAACTATAGTGGATAACTTATACAATTAGTTGGGAAGTTTCCTTTCACCAACATTCAAAGGAACAATAATGCGTAAACCAACTTATTAATACATTTAAAACTACAAGCTACATGGCAATCCCATACTTGGAAATATGCATTCAATACTTCTAGGACTAGGAACAAATGCATAGCCAAATATCTCTTGACCGATAAATGCTAGACAGTTAAAAGATAAAGTATAGAGACAACAAGTAAATGAGTCTTCATTACTAAAGTAGATACACAAGTTAAATAATATTCATCTTTCGAACTTTTAGACTATTGAAGGAATAGCATATTCATATATAGACTATATTTTACTAGCAAAGAAGTATATAACGTTGATAAATTTACACTAATTGAAAGACTACACTTATCATCAAAAGTAGAAGACTTTAATTTTGAAAGGGCAGGAATACCCAGCCAAAAAACCATAAACATTAACCCTAGATCTAGGAACTCATGCATCACTAATAAAAATTCCATAGCCCAATTGTTTCTTACAACTAGAAGATTGACAAATTCATCGATGGAAAATAGCACTTGCATAATAAAAATCATATGAATGAGACTACAATTTTTACCAAGTTGGAAAATGAAGCATCTAAGATAGAAACAAGAAGTGTATTTCTCAATCAATAGACTATTAATATAAAATTCATAGTCATACCATTTCTATCAGCTGGAAGATTGGTAGACTCATCGATGGAAAATGATTAATTATTAAAAAACTACATTTATCAACAATTTTTTTCATTTTTGAAGATATGAATAAGTCAATAGTTTTTAGTAGGTTTTTGTTTTTCATTTTATCGCAGCTTTTACAATAGATAACATACTGTGTATGCATGTTTCATTTAGCTTTAGCTTTTTTGTTTTAAAGCATAATAAAACTACTAGTTCCTTCTTGGTTCATAGACTTAGCCTACTCTAATTCGTTGTTAATCTTAGGCGTAGCATTTTTTTTATTTTGCTTTCTCTTTCTTTTTCCTTAGCTTTTTTTTTGTACAGTTGATCACCTCTTTTAGCATGATCATTGTCTTCTAAATCTCTCTAAATAGAGATCATTGTAACCGATTTTTACATACAATTGGATTAAAAAATTAGTTTGTTTCAGTTCTGTTGTTCACTCATCTATGAGCAGATATGTTGTGTCTAGTTTTCATTTTTTTGAGTAGATTTATTTACTTATAATAGTATACTATAAGAGCTATTTTAAGTTTCTTAATCTTCAATTGGTATCAGAGCTAGGTGTAGGAGTAATTTTTTTATTGCAGGCACAAAAATAACAGTTCTCTCTAAGAAGTTTTAGAATGGAAAATGGTGGCAACTTTCCATTCTGACTTCCACTATTTACCAAGGATAACTGTGAATATTGGAGCATAAAGATGAAGACCCTACTATTATCCCAAGATATATGGGAATTAGTAGAAGTGGGATACATAGAATCTGTAGACCAGACTACCTTGGTTGCCTTTACAACAAATCAACAAACTCAACTGAAAGAAGACAAGAAGAAGGAAAATCGACCTTTATTCATCATTCAATCTGCATTGGATATGTCTATTCTCCCCCGTATAGCTGGTATGTCAAAATCAAAACATGCATGGGAGGCTCTACAAACTACATACCAAGGATCTAACAAAGTAAGATTGGTAAGACTTCAAACCCTTCGAAGATATTTTGAAAATATAAGGATGAAAGAAGTTAAGTCTATTCAAGAGTTTATTACTAGGACTCAAAGTACTACGAATCATTTGAAAACTCAAGGGGAAAGTGTCATAGAGCAAAAAATTGTAGAATTTTTTTTGAGATCCCTTCCTCCAAAGTTTGATCCAATGGTCATAGCCATTGAAGAAATTAAATATCTAACCACATTTAAAGTTACAGAGTTGATAGGTTCTTTGCAATCTCATGAGGAGTGTAGGAAACGTTCTATAAATAACCTAGTGCGAGCCTTCTAGTCTACTGTAAGAATTGAAGAAAAGTCTACAACTTCTCCATCTAACAAAAATAAATATCAAGGCGAGTCCTCTTTTAGAAACAGAGGACGAGGTAGAGGAAGAGGATGAGGAAATAACAAAGGAAGAGGAAGAAGTTTAGTTGATCATAGAAACAACTAGTGTCGGTATTGTGAAAGGAATGGACACTTTGAATCTGAATGTAGAAAGAAAAAATCTGATTTGAATAAGTCAAGAGCCAACTATACTAAAGAATCTTTTGAAGATGCCAAGAAATCCACATTTTTCACATGTAATTTGGAAAAAGAACCTTAGAAGGATGTGTGGCTCTAGGATAGCGGTTCCTCCAATCATATGATAGGTAAACCTGATCTCTTTGTCAAATTAGATGAATCTATGAGAAGTCAAGTAAAATTTGGAGATGATAAAGAGGTTGAAACTGTAATGGGAAAAGGTACACTTGCAGTAAAAACTAAGTAAGGAGAAACTACATTCATTCATGACATTCTGCATGTGTCCAAATTACAACATAATCTTTCAAGTATTGGGAAACTTGTAGAAAAAAATTATAAGGTTGTGTTTGAAGATAATTGTTGAAAAGTATTTGATAAATCAGCTAACCATCATCTTGTAGCAAAGGCTTGTATGACAGAGAATAAATTATTTGCTCTCACATTGGTGTCTACTAATATACATGCCCTCAAGGAAACCATAGATGATTTGTGGTTATAGCATCAAAGATATGGCCATTTGAATTTTCAAGGATTTAGTTTGCTTCATAACAAAGGCATGGTGAGAGGACTTCCTACAATTCAGGAAAAAGAAGAAGTTTATTTAGGGTATGCACTTCACAAGCAACATCAAGATAGTTTTTGGGTGAACAAAACATGGAGGGAAAAATCTCCTCTAGAGCTTGTGTATAGTGATGTATTTGTGGTGACATGCAAGAGGAATCTTTGGGTAAGAATTTTTATTTTTCAACATTTATTCATGATTTCTCATGCCACACATGGGTGTATTTTCTTATGTAGAAATATGAGGCATTTGAATGCTTCAAGCATTTTATGGCTATGGAAAAAAACAAAGTGGGTATTGTCTCATAATACTCAAAAAAAATAGAGGGGCGGAATTCACTTTTAAAGAGTTTGCTGATTTTTGCAATACTCATGGCATCCAAATACAACTTACATCATCTTATACCCCCCAACAAAATGGTATTGCATTAAGAAAGAACTGTACCATTATGGAGATGGCACGAAGTATGTTGTAGTCTAAAAACCTTCCTAATAGCTATTGGAGAGTTGCATTACCAACCACAATTTATATTTTGAATTGAAGGCCAACAAAATTGCTTCAGAATATCACTCCAAAGGAAGCTTGGAGCTAACACAAGCCCTCAATAGCTCACTTTGATGTATTTGGTTGCCCTGCATATGTTCATGTTCCAATCCAGAAGCAGAAGAAGTTGGATGCAAAATCTCAACTCTGTTTCTTTTTGGGATATTTTGATTCCATAAAAGTATATAAATTCTATAACCATGACACAAAGCAATGGATTATCGTTCGAGATGTGGTTTTTGATGAAGGGGGAGTATGGAAATGGAAAAAAGGGGTACAACAAACTACACCACTAATCATGGGTATTGAAGATGATCAAGTTCCTCCTCTCCCCACAAGCTCAAGTGGCAAGTCAAGCCCAAGTTCACCAACTTCACCAAGCTCATCAAGTTCCTCTTTAGTTGTTAGTTCTGGTCCATAATCAAGTCCAATCTCTTCACAAAAGGTATGAAGTTTAAATGAAATTTATCAAAGGAGTTCTAATGTGAATCCAGTTACCAATTTTGCATTATTTAGTAACATTCAAGTTGAACCTTCTGTGTATGAAGAAATCGTGAAAGAAAAAGTATGGATTGAGGCTATGAATGAAGAGATGTATATAATTGACAAAAATAATACATGGGAATTAGTGCAACTTCCTAAAGATAAATAGGTGATTGGTGTCAAATGGATTTATAAGGTGAAATATCATGTTGATGGTTCTGTGGAAAGAAACAAAGAAAGATTGGTTGCCAAGGGATTTGCACAAACACCTAGAGTAGATTATGGGTATGTGCAGGATCATGATGGGCCAAAAAGTGGTGATATGATGGGTATGTGTAGGGTATGTGGCTTATGAATCTTTTCTTACCCAAAATTGATGAAAAGAAAAGGGTTTTTAAAGGAGATTCTCAGCTTTCCAACAATATAAATTATTCCTTACTTTGAATTTAATAAGTAATTATTATTCATTTTCTATTTGAATTATGACCAAAGTCTTGATTGATAGGTTGATTGAAAAATATTTATAGTTTTCAAACAGTATCACATTTTGAATCCAAAACATGCATCACATTCTATGCTTCGTATACTATAGGATTAAAAAAAAAATGAATTTCATGAAGTTTTGAACAAGTTAAGGTGGCCATACATACAATTTTTTATATTTTAAAAAGTTGTAATAAATAATTCATAATTAATTATTTACTTGGAAAAAATTACAAAAAAATATGCATCACATCAGGACATGATTCTTCTACTTATATCTAAAATATTATAAAAATATATTATCATTTTATTGTGGTTAGGGTGGTTAGACAGACACCTACTTCTTATTTTTCCACGAAATTTAAGTACTACTACATTGAAATTTAAAATTTTCACCAAATAGATTTTTTTTTTTAAATAAGCCTAGTAGTTTAGAAACTACATTCAATTTGCTACAAATTCTATTCTTACATATTTTTGAAATAATATATATAAATTATTAAAAAAATTACATCAAGTTTCCTAACTCTATTTTTTTTTAATTTTTTGCCACTTAAGGGTTTGTTTTTTCCATGATGATCCTACACATACCATTATTCAAACACTTTCGCTCCAATGGAATGATTTGATGCAATCAAGATTATATTGGCTATTGTTGCACAACACAAGTGGCCAGTCTATTAGATGGATGTAGAATCAACTCTCCTCAATGGTTATATTGATGAGGAAGTCTATTTGGAGCAACCTATTGGTTATGAAGTTCTAGGAAAAGAACATTTGGTTTACAAGTTAAAAAGTCTCTATATGGGTTGAAGCAAGCACCTTGTGCTTGGTATGCAAGGATTGATAGTTATTTCTTGAAGAAAGGATTCATTGGAAGTCGCTCAGATCCAACCCTCTATATCCAACATCTTGGTAATGATATTCTCATTGTTTTCCTTTATGTTGATGATCTCATTTATAAAGTTAATAGCCCATCTCTCATGAAGAAATTTCAAATAGAAATGAAACAAGAATTTGAGATGTTAGATCTAGGACTCATGCATTATTTTATTGGAGTGGATGTGCAAAAAAAATCATAAGGTATATGCATTTCTCAAACCAAGTATGTGGTTGATTTATTGAAGTGGTTTAGAATGATGTTGTGCACTGCAATTGCAACCCCTATAGCCCTTGGTGGAAATTTAAACAAGGAAGATGCAAGTTCCAAAGTGGATGCTACTTTATACAGAAGTTTTGTTGGGAGCCTCATGCACATCACTCAAATGAGACATGATACTATTTATTGTTGTGGGCCTCATCTCTTAGTTCATTCAAGATCCACATGAGTCTCATTGGTGTGCTGCAAAAATAATTTTAAGGTATGTGAGTGGTACACACAATTTTGGCATTCATTATTCTCCCATGAAGAATTTTGAGCTATTTGGTTACACAGATTCTAATTGGGTTGGTTAAATGGATGATAGAAAATCAACATTTGGTTATATTTTCTCACTTGGTTCTGGAGTTGCCTCATGGAGTAGTATAAAACAGGAAACTATGGCCCTCTCTTCCACAAAAGCAAAGTATATTGTAGCTGCAACAGCCAGTTATGAAGTAGTATGGATTAAACGGATATTGGAAGATCTAAATTTGGTTCAGGAACATTCAACCACCATTTATTTTGATAAAAATAGCACTATTTCCATGACAAAGAATCATGTGTTTCATGCCAGAATGAAACAAATAGAGATTCGACAACATTACATCCGTGACTTGGTTCAAGATGGGCAAGTGGAGTTGTAGTTATGTCCTACACCTGAGAAAGTTGATATCTTTACCAAGGCTCTTTCTACAGCCAATTTTGTTGCCTTGAGAAATCAGTTGGGACTCACCCCTATTGATCATTCAGGGGGAGATTGAAGATATGAATAAGTCAATAGTTTTTAGTAGTTTTTTGTTTTTTGTTTTATCGCGCCTTTTACAGCAGATTGTATATTGCACATGCATGTTTCATTTAGTTTTATCTTTATTGTTTTAAAGAATAATAAAACTACTAGTGCCTTCTTGGTGCATGGACTTAAATCCTACTCTAATTCATTGTTAGTCTTAGGCATAGATTTTCTTTTTATTTTTCTTTCTCTTTCTTTTTCTGTAGCTTTGATTTTTGTACAAATGATCACCTCTTTCAGCATAATTGTTGTCTTCTAAATCTCTTTAAATAGATATCATTTACATAACCAATTTTTACATATAGTTGAATAAACAAAATTAGTTTGTTTTAGATTTGTTCTTCGCTCATCTATGAGTAGATATATTGTTTCGAGTTTAAAATTTTCTAAGTAGATTTATTACTTATAATAGTATAGTATAAGAGCTATTTTAAGTTTTTTAATTTTCAATTGGTGTTAGAGATAGGTGCAAGAGTAATTTTTATTGTAGGCAACATAATAACAATTCTCTCCAAGAAATTTTAGAATAGAAAATGCTGGCAACTTTCCATTCCAGCTTCCACTATTTACTAGAGATAACTATGAATACTAGAGCATAAAGATGAAGAGGATACTATTATCCCAAGATATTTGGGAATTAGTAGAAGTGGGATACACAAAACCTATAGATCAAACTGCATTGGCCGCCTTAACAACAAATCAACAAAATCAACTGAAAGAAGACAAGAAGAAGGGCAATCAAGCTCTATTCATCATTCAATCTACAATGGATATGTCTATTTTCCCCCATGTAGCTAGTATGTCAATGTCAAAGGATGTATGGGATGCTCTACAAACTATATACTAAGGATCTGGCAAAGTAAGATTGGTAAGACTTCAAACCCTTCGAAGAGATTTTCAAAATATAAGGATGAAAGAAGTTGAGTCTATTCAAGAGTTTATTACTAGGACTCAAAGTACTACGAATCATTTGAAAACTCAAGGGGAAAGTGTCATAGAGCAAAAAATTGTAGAATTTTTTTTGAGATCCCTTCCTCCAAAGTTTGATCCAGTGGTCATAGCCATTGAAGAAAGTAAAGATCTAAGCACATTTAAAGTTGCAGAGTTGATAGGTTCTTTGCAATCTCATGAGGATTGTATGCAACATTCTACAGAGAACCTAGTGCAAGCCTTCTAGTCTACTGTACAAATTGAAGAGAAATCTACAATTTCTCCATCTCACACAAATAAATATCAAGGTGATTCCTCTTCTAGAAACAAAGGACGAGGTAGAGGAAGAGGATGAGGAAATAACAAAGGAAGAGGAAGAAGTTTAGTTGATCATAGAAACAACCAGTGTCAGCATTGTGAAAGGAATGGACACTATGAATCTAAATGTAGAAAGAAAAAATATGATTTGAATAAGTCAAAAGCCAACTATACTAAAGAATCTTTTTAAGATGCCAAGCACTCCACATTTTTCACATGCAATTTGGCAAAAGAACCTTAGAAGGATGTGTGGTTCCAGGATAGCGGTTGGTCCCATCATATGACAGGTAAACCTGATCTCTTTGTCAAATTAGATGAATCTGTGAGAAGTCAAGTAAAATTTGGAGATGATAAAGAGGTTGAAGTAATGGGAAAAGGTACACTTGCAGTAAAAACTAAGGAAGGAGAAACTACATTCATTCATGACACTTTGCATGTGTCCAAATTACAACATAATCTTTTAAGTATTGGGAAACTTGTAGAAAAAAAATATAAGGTTGTGTTTGAAGATAACTGTTGCAAAGTATTTGATAAATCAGCTAACCGTCATCTTGTAGCAAAGGCTTATATGACAAAGAATAAATTATTTCCTCTCACATTGGCGTCCACTAATATACATGCCCCTAAGGCAACCATAGATGATTCGTGGTTATGGAATCAATGGTATGGCCATTTAAATTTTCAAGGATTTAGTTAGCTTCACAAGATAGACATGGTGAGAGGACTTCCTACAATTTAGGCAAAAGAAGAAGTTTTTTCAAGGTGTGCACTTGGAAAGAAACATCGGGACAGTTTTTCTGTGAACAAATCATGGAGGGAAAAATCTCCTCTAGAGCTTGTGCATAGTGACATTTGTGGTGGCATGCAAGAGGAATCTTTGGGTAAGAAATTTTACTTTTTGACATTTATTGATGATTTCTCACGATACATATGGGTGTATTTTCTTAAGAAGAAATCTGAGACATTTGAATGCTTCAAGCATTTTAAGGCTATCACAAAAAAACAAAGTGGGTATTCTCTCATAATACTCAGAATGAATAGAGGGGGGGAATTCACTTCCAAATATTTTACTAATTTTTTCAATACTCATGGCATCTAGAGACAACTTACATCAGCTTATACCCCCCAACAAAATGGTATTGTAGAAAGAAAGAACTGTACCATTATGGAGATGGAACGAAGTATCTTGCAGTCCAAAAACTTTCCTAATAGGTATTGGGGAGTTGCAATAGCAACCATAGTTTATATTTTGAATCGAAGCCCAACAAATTTTCTTCAGAATATCACTCCAAAGGAAGCTTGGAGTAGACACAAGCCCTCAATAGCTCACTTTATTGTATTTGGTTGCCCCACATATGTTCATGTTCCAATTCAGAAGAGGAAGAAGTTGGATGCAAAATCTCAACTTTGTACCTTTGTGGGCTATTTTGATTCCACAAAAGGATATAAATTTTATAACCCTAACACAAAGAAATGGATTATCGGTCAAGATGCAATTTTTGATGAAGAGGGAGTATGGCAATGGAAAAAAGGATTACAAAATACTATACCACTAATCATGGGTATTGAAGATGATCAAGTTCCTCCTCTCTCCACAAGCTCAAGTGGCAGTTCAGGTCCAAGTTCACCAAGCTCATCAAATTCCTCTTCAGTTATTTCTTGTCCACAATCAAGTCCAATCTCTTCATGAAAGGTGCAGAGTTTAAATGAAATTTATCAAAGGATTTCTAATGTGAATCTAGTTGCCAATTTTACATTATTTACTACCATTCAAGTTGTACCTTCCATGTATGAAGAAGCCATGAAAGAACAAGTATGGATTGAGGCTATGAATGAAGAGATCTATGCAATTGACAAAAATAATACATGGGAATTAGTGCAACTTCCTAAAGATAAATAGGTGATTGGTGTCAAATGGATTTATAAGGTGAAATATCATGTTGATGGTATTGTGGAAAGACACAAGGAAATATTGGTTGCCAAGGGATTTGCACAAATGCTTGGAGTAGATTATTTAAAGACTTTCACTCTAGTTGCACGATTTGATATAGTCAAGATTATATTGGCTATTGTTGCACAACACAAGTGGACAGTCTATTAGATGGATGTAAAATAAACTTTCCTCAATGGTTATATTGATGAGGAAGTCTATGTGGAACAACATATTGATTATGAAATTCTAGGAAAAGAACATTTGGTTTACAAGTTAAAAAAGGCTCTCTATGGGTTGAAGCAAGCACCTTGTGCTTGGTATACAAGGATTTATAGTTATTTATTGTAGAAAGGATTCATCGGAAGTCCCTCAGAGCCAACCCTCTATATCCAAAATCTTGGTAATGATATTCTCAAATTTTGTTTGCCTTTATATTGATGATCACATTTATACAAGTAATAGCCCATCTCTTATGGAAAAATTTCAAGCAGAAATGAAACAATAATTTTAGATGGAAGATCTGGGACTCATGCATTATTTTCTTGGAGTGGAGGCACAACAATAATCAGAAGGTATATCCATTTCTCAAAGCAAGTATGTGGCTGATTTATTGAAGTGGTTTAGAATGATGTCATGCATTGCAGTTGCAACCCCTATAGTCCTTGGTGAAAAGTTAACCAAGGAAGATGCAAGTTCCAAAGTGGATGCTACTTTATACAGAAGTTTGGTTGGGAGCTTCATGTACCTCACTCAAATTAGACCTGATATTATGTATGTTGTGAGCCTCATCTCTCGATTCATGCAAGATCCACATGAGTCTCATTGGCATGCTACAAAAATAATTTTAAGGTACATGTGAGTGGTACACACAATTTTGGCATTCATTATTCTCCCACAAAGAAGTTTGAGCTAGTTGGTTACATAGATTCTAATTGGGTTGGTTCAGTGGATGATAGAAAATAAACATCTAGTTATATTTTCTCACTTGGTTTTGGAGTTGCCTCATGGAGTAGTAGAAAATAGGAAAATATTTCCCTCTCTTCCACAGAAGTCAAGTATATTGTAGCAGCAATAGCTAGTTGTCAAGTAGTATGGATTAAACAGATATTGACATATCTACATTTGGTTCAGGAACATCCAACCACCATTTATTGTGATAACAATAGCACTATTTCCATGACAAAGAATCTTGTGTTTCATGACATAACAAAACGTATAGAGATCCGACATCATTACATCTGTGAATTTGTTCAAGATGGGCAAGTGGAGTTGCAGTTATGTCCTACATGGGAGCAAGTTGCTAATATCTTTACCAAGGATCTTTCTACAACCAATTTCTTTTCCTTGGGAAATCAATTGGGACTCACCCCTATTGATCATTCATGGGGAGATTGAAGATATGAATAAGTCAATAGTTTAAATTAGTAGTTTTTTATTTTTTGTTTTATCGCAACTTTTACAGCAGATTGCATCATGCATGTTTCATTTAGCTTTATCTTTTTTTGTTTTAAAGCATAATAAAACTACTAGTGCCTACTTGGTGCATAGACTTAGCCTACTCTAACTCATTGTTAGTCTTAGGCATAGCTTTTTTTTAATTTTTCTTTCTCTTTATTTTCCCTTATCTTTGTTTTTTGTACAGTTGGTCGCCTCTTTTAGCATGATAATTTTCTTCTAAATCTCTTTAATTAGAGATCATTGTAACTATTTTTTACATACAGTTGAATAAACAGAATTAGTTTGTTCCAGCTCTGATGTTTTCTCATCTATAAGAAGATATATTATTTCTAGTTTTTAATTTTCTGAGTAGATTTATTTACTTACAACAATATAGTATAAGAGCTATTTTCAATTTTAGAGTAACTTAGAATGGAAACCCTTAACCAAAATTATAGTTAACCAATGGAAGAACAAAATCTATTACATTTGGAAAACTCATTTTAAAGAAACCTTTTTCCTTCCAAACACCATCAACATAAGGTACATAAAGCAGTCCATTATATTGTGCATAAAATGAAGTACAACAAGTAGATTCAAGTTAAGCGATGTGTCTAAAACCATATAATGTGAACTGTAATCCATTTGGAAAACCCTAGGAACATATTGAAACTACATATATCCACATTTATATACCCTTTAGACTTGAACATCTAGATACCCCAATTTATACATTTATAACAAAACCTTAAAAATCTATGAGACCACTATTATTTCATGTTTAACTAAACAAATCTTGAACCTGGGTAACTCTCAAACAAAGTCTATCATCCTCAAAATTGAGCAGCCACTACAAACCATCAATTGGTTCATAGCAAAAAAGTTTGAGCAAGAACCTATAACCCCAGATGACTTGAACATGATGATCTAATAATTCATGGCCTAACACATCCAAGATGAAGGGGTAAAAATAAATTGTTGGGTCATGAATGCGCTCTAGATCTTTTGGGAAGGGTAGGCCAATCCCTAGGCTTGCAACGGCCAATGTCTCATCCAAACCACCAAGAAGATGAGGAAGAAATAACTCTCATGTCAACTCTTCCACCCAAGCCTTTGAAATGTGCATATCAAGCAAGGAACCAACAAAATGGGAAGAGATGTCAAAATTAACACGATACTTGGTTCTTGTAGAGAGGAATTTTTGGCCCAAAATCAGTTTAAATGCTTTTATAGTCAAATGTCCTTCATCCTTAAGACCCTTCTTTAGCCAATGATCAATAATCAAACCTAAGAAAGTGCATTTATCTTTGGTAAGTTAGTTAAGCGAATGGGAGAATCCATGGAAATAAACTGATCAAGAAAACCTCAATGATAGACATAGAAATATGTCTGAGTGACTGATCTTTAGATAAACCATCACTGCCATGAGCTCTAGCTGACATAGGGCAAGAATCATGTCCAAACGCTTGAGATCTAGAGGGTTGTAAAATAATAACGGAAAAATTTGAACCATGGAAAATAATGATGAGCTTGAATGGAAACCCCAAGGTCAAACAAGCTGAAGGAAATGGCCACAACAAGTAGTTTGAATGGAAACCTAAAATTAGAGAAGCTAAGGAACCCTAAAATATTTTAATTTAAGACATTGACCATCTTAAATTTCTTTTCTTTTTTTTTTTTTCTGTGATGCATTCCATTAAGATAGAAAAAGAAATAAAACTAAAAGGCATGAGAAAAAATAAGTACAAAAGGACATATGACAGATAGGGTGTCTTCTCAGACATCAAGCACCATCTTACTTACTAATTTGGGAGCTACCCCTAAAATGGTAGCACTTACCATAACATACAAATAAATTAATTTCAAAACTTAAATTTAAATTAAAAATTAAATAGAATAAATTAAACGTAAAATAAAAATATATCAAAATTCAAATATTAATATATAAATAATAAACTTATCAAGTTAATAAATAATTAGATAAAAAAATAAAATTTATTTTTAAAGCTAATAATAATATTATTGTCTTTTTCCCTTTGCTTCAGTAATATCAATGGTCTGTCTTTTTACATGTTTTATCCTCTTCTTTTAATTTATATCATATATTCCTTATATTTTTGTAGCAAAGTTGTATATATTTAGGCTAGTTGTTTTCCTTATGAGACATTGATTGTATCTTCTCTTATCTTTTGGTTAAAAAATATATGAAAAATTAACATGGTTATCTTAATTTCACTAAAATGTATACTAATTATTAATAATTCCTACAAATAGAATTGTTATGACCATCATATTCTTAACTCACATTTAATTCATACATCTTTCACTAATGACAATATTATTTTTTAATATGCTTATACTCTAATATCTAATTAAAACAAAATATTAATAAAATATTTTTAATAGACTATCATTGGGTCTCCATTTTGAATTTATGAACTATAACAATACTATTTGAGTTGATGTGTAGCTTGACAAAAATTAAGAAATAGGGAAAGGGTAATGTCTAGCTATCAAAAAATGCACTTTATTCTTTGATATTATTAATATATTTCCCCATCATACTCAATTATTTATTCTATCATTCTTACCATATCTATTAACCTCCATTCATCCATATCATCTTTGTTAATATTTTTCCATCTACTTCAAGATCACGCTTGTGTTTACCTAACCTAAACATTCTCTGAAGGACACATCATAATCTCATCATTGATTCAATCCAAAAATTAAATTGATATTTTAAATACAAACTCCATTCGAGTGTCAAGCATCCTTCAAATTTAATAATCTAATCAATTTATCAGTTGATTGATTGATCTTATCAATCCAACTAATTAGTCATTAATTTTGATCCTTGGGGCATTATCTCTCATCAATATTGACACACTATGTCTATATCTACTTTTTTGAAATAACATTACTAATTGTAGTGACAACCTTATTTAAAAGGGGGAAAAATATAGGAACTTAAATTACATATGCACTATTTTGTAATGTCATCTCATGTTAACATTTAACACAATTACCACCTCTTAAATCCATTAAAATAATTATTCTATCCCTATGTCTATTACTATACTATTTTTATTTTTTTTCATAATATTTATTTTTAATTAATTGAAAATGAATTATTGTCTGCCAAATTTTTAACTATTTGAATTAAAATATAAATTATTCCTACTTAAATCAATTTAAATCCTATATTACACCTCATGGGTTTAACTATATAATCAAAATAGTTAACTAATTGATCAATTTAGATAGCTCACCAATCAAATCCATTGAAAAGACGATCAATTTGACTAATTGAAGATCACAAATTAGTTAATAAATGAAATATTAATCAACTTACCAATTAAATAAGTTAACTACCTAGTCACCTATGTTCAATTGACAAATTGATTGTCACCTCTCCCTGTCACATCCACCATTCATGGATCAAAATCATGTCTCAAGATTAAATCTCTAGCATTTTTTTGTCTCAGTAATTTTATAAATTGGAACTTAATCCTCCATTTTACCATCTCAAATTGAGCAAGTTGTTGTTGTAGCACTAAGAAACAAACATCCCAAATCATATGAGCACATCCACTCCATCTACAATGATAATTGGTTTAATATTTGTGATTTCATTCATTTTATTTTGATGCAAATTGTTATTGATTTCAATCAAAATGTGAGAGTTTGTTATTTCATTTAGAGTTTTATTTCTATTGTTTTATTCCCCTTTTCCATTATGTTTTATTTCACTTGTCACATAGTTTTTGGGGATCAAAATATTTTGTATTAAGGGAGTGTGATCATAAAAGGAATACCTATGAATCCATCAAAAAATAAAGTGTGGCTTGTAGAACACTTTTCTTGAAGTGAGTAGGTGTTTTCCATTAAAAATAGGGTATTTTTTGTTTGTATGAAAGCATCTCTTTTAGCACTGGTGATTGCATAACTATTAATTCCAAAAAGTCATATTTTTGAATAAGCATTAAATTGATTACATAATATTGTTTTGCATTAAACATCTATTTTGTCACACATCTAAAAGTCACTAGCATTTTAAATTCTCCATTATTTTAATTATGATTTCTCAAATTTTCTTTTAAATTGAAAAACATAAATACAAATTGAATGTCATATATCTCTTTATTAATAGAATTTTTTTCTTTGTAATATAAATGAATAAATTACTTATAAACATTAGAAGATTCTCTTTTTCAAGTTGGCTTTCCAAAAAATTTAAAAGAAATAAATATTATTTTAAAGAATGAAAAATAATATTAAAGAACCTAGTTTTTCCTTTAATAAAGAAAGACTATTTGAAAAATAAGGGTAGGGGTCCAATGGTGGGTATAAAACTACCCTGAGTGGGCTCCATAGTAGGTAGACTTGATATACAAAAAACTTACACTTAATATTGAATTACAAAACACTTTTATCCATAAAGTACACAAACTAACAAATCATGTGATGCCACACCAAGAATACATGACTTAGTGGCCCACTATCGGTCTCACCTTTTTTTTGGGCCTTTTTTGATATCTTGACAAAAAGCGTGCTGATGTGACATCATATTTGATGATGTGGCCTTAAAACCAATTTTTATAAGTAGGAGACTTTGCAAAATAAACTGTTGTACAAATTTAGGAGTGATTTGAAATTTTCACATAAGACTTTGAGAAGCCCAAAATTAGGGTGGCCCACTACCTTAAAAGAAACGCAATTCTATATATCAAATTCTTTAATTTCAAACTTCAACTTACGGTATGTAACTTATAAAGTTCAGGGTTCTAAAAAATTCATAAAGTAAATGGCAGAGACAATATCAATCAATAAAAACTTTATTGCATTAAAACCTAAAAAGCTGAAGAACATCACCAAATCTCACGCGCCACATAACCACTCAGACAGAATCCTATAGCGCATTGTAATATTTGTCTAAGTGTTTCGTCACAGTGCACGAAAGACGACTGTGACTGTGATTTTGCATGGTTGAGCATATCGCGGATAAAGGTATTTATGTTGTTGAAAGAAGAACCTCCCGCCATCACTGCTTTAGTTGCCGCTTCCTTCAGCTCCGCGGCTTTCTTCTGCAACTGCTCGCTCTGCATCACCCTCCTCACTGCACTCTCCACCTCTTCTTTCCTCACCAACCTCCCATCGTCCACGTCCACATCCTTAAAATCCAACCCAACCTTCCATATATCTTTGGCGAATCTGCAATTGAGGAACTGATCCCCGAAATAAAGCCAGCCAATCATGGGCACTCCCATGCTAATGCTCTCCACACTTGAATTCCATCCACTGTGCGTCAGAAATCCTCTCACGGAAGGATGTGCAAGGACCTTCAATTGCGGCATCCATTTCACAAAAAATGCACGATCTTTGGTTCGCTCTTCCAATCCCTCAGGCAAAACAGCAGCCTGCCCCTGGGCAATATCGGAGCGAAGAACCCATAAAAAGACATGCCCGCTCTGTTCCAAACCCAGCGCCAGCTCATCCAACTGCTCTTGCAATTTGAGTGCCAAACTTCCAAACGAAACATACAACACAGAGCGCGGGCGTTGTTTATCTAGCCAGTGCAAGCAGCTATCGTCTTCCTCCCACATAGACATGTTGCTGAGCGTTGAGTTCTCCCCTCCTAAAAAGTTAGGCCTATTGACAGAGATCGACACCCCTTGATAGACAGTGCCGCTACCGCCTCTCTGCCTTCCAATTCCTCAAAGGTGTTCACAAGCACGTAGTCCCCCGTGTCACACATTCGCGACTCAAAGAGAAGTGCTTCGTAGATGGGATCGGATGTAAACAGATTCTTTCATCCTACGACATATACTTTGCCTCTATTTAGTTTTTCAATTCATATGAGATTAATGATATTCAAAAAAGGATAAGAGCCTTCTTGTGGTCAGAGGGTAAAGGCAAGAGGAAAAGGAACTTGGTGAAATGGGAATGGTGCACTATTGAAAAACTTAAGGGAGGCTTGGGGCTAAAAGTCCTGAGGTTGCAAGGTATTACTTTGGCTACGAAGTGGGTGATTGGAGCATTGGAAGCAATGGAGAATTGGAAGACCTCTTAATAAGACAAAATATCCTTAGTGTTGTCCCCAAACATGCAAAAACATAGAAATCTCTACCACTCAGTGATATTCTTAGTAGTGAATGGACTATGTTACCTGCAGGGTCCAATGTCTTTAGAACCATTTGGAAAGCCTGGGCAACAATGAAAAAGTGCCTAATGAATTGCCACTTCACCAAAAGTGATAATAGGATCATCCAAATCAATAGGTCAATATGGTGGAATCTAAATCACAAAGGGAAACCAATTGCATTAATTTGAGGCTACTTAGAAAGAGTCTACGCCCATAAAGGAATTCAATGCTTCAAGGATATTATGAAGGATGGTAAATTGAAAGATTGGAATGATTTGAGCTCTGAATTCAATATTCCTCACAACGACTGGCGGACTTACACAGTCCTAATGGAAGCCTGTAGTCAGATAAAGTTCCCAGTGGAAACTAAAAATGGCATTTCTAAATTTAAAGAATTCTAATGGTAAAATGGCAATAATATAATTAAAGCCAAAGCTAAAGAAATGTACTCCATGTTAATAGAACAAATTAATTTGACAGACCATTTGAACCTAACTTGGAAACTTAATTTGAATAAAAATCAGTGGAAAAATATTTTCTAGAATAATTGGTGTAAATAGATGGAGGCTGAGAAAGCCTATTTTAGATGACTTTTAATAATCCAAAAACTCTCCTTCAAGAGAAAATTGGATGACATTGATATATGCAACCTATGTAGAATACCTAAGACAATCAACCACATCTTATTTGACTATATTTTTGCTAAGGAAATCTAGAATTTATTTTGTAATGAGCAAAATATCTAGGGAAACAATGGTTAACCCCTTCTTGAAAAGATCTTATTCAATCACAATGTAAAAATGGGGAAAATCGCTACTTTATTTTGCATTTTCCTTTCATTTGACATATTGTGGGCTATATGGAAAGCAAGGAATGAAGACAGGTTTCAAGGAAGAAAGAGGGTGCTTACTAAGTCTGTAAAAGAACTCATGTTTTACAATGTTGCCATGCAAGTTTATATCATGGTGGAACTCTCGAAGGAATTTTTTTGTAAGTTCCTGGAGAACAGAGAAATAACAATTAGCATCCTTGAGGCTAGGTATGGACATATGTGGCCTAAAGGACACTCGGGGGTGGATGTTTTCTTAAGAGCTCTACAAGCATTTTAGAGGGACCTAGCAGAGGGATAGGGCAACAAACTAGACGAGGCTCAAAACAAGGAGGGGCAGATATGAAGACCTTTTGTGGAAGAACTAGCAGTAGCAGAGGCACTGGTAGCAATGAAACTTGGTAATAGGATAGAGTAAATCCAAATGAAGGACAATAAGCATGTTTGGTATATTTTCCTTTGCGATCTCTAGTAGATATTTGTATAGGATAATGAATTATATTTGTATAGATAGTATATGATACTTTGATGTAACTGATGGTAACATGCTTGACTTTTGTAGCTACATTTTGATCTCATGTAACAGAGGACAAACTATTGATATTTTGTAACGCGGGGTAGTCTAGGAGCTAGTCTTCTCATGAATATCTTTCAAAGTGTAATATGTATATGTTGCTTCTACTATACTTAATAAAAAATATATATATAATTTTATAAAATGATAATGGCTAAATAAATTTTAAATTTAAATCTAAATTGAAAAATTAAAATGGAATAAAATAAATGTAAAATAAAAAATATATCAAAATTCAAATATTAATAAATATATATATATATATATAATAAACTTATCAAGTTAATAAATAATTAGATAAAAAAAGTAAAAATATATTTTTAAAAATTAATAATAATATTATTGTCTTTTTGCCTTTAGTTCAGTGATATTAATGGCTTTTGTTTTTATATGTTTTATCTTCTTCCTTTAACTTATATCATATATTGCCTACATTTGTGTAGCAAAGTTGTATATGTTTAGGCTATTTGTTTTCCTTATGAGACATTTATTATATCTCCTCTTATCTTTTGGTTAAAAATATACGAAAATTGACATGGTTATCTTAATTTCACTTTTATATATATACTAATTATTATTAATTCTTACAAATAGAACTTTTGCAACTACCATATTCTTAACTCACATTTAATTCATACATTTTTCACCAATGACAATATTATTTTTTAATATGTTTGTAATCTAATATCTAATTAAAACAAAGAATTAATAAAATATTTTTTCTAGACTGTCATTGGGTCTCCATTTTGAAGTTAACTATAACAAGACTATTTGAGTTGACATGTAGCTTAACAAAAATTAAGAAATGGGGAAAGGGTAATGTCTAGCTATCAATTAATGCACTTTATTCTTTTAATATTGTTAATATATTTCCCCATCATACTCAATTATTTATTCCATCATTCTTACTATATCTATTAACCTCCATTCATCCATATCATCTTTGTTAATATTTTTCCATCTACTTTAAGATTGCGCTTGTGTTTATCTAACCTAAACATTCTCTCAAGGACACATCATAATCTCATCATTGATTCAATCAAAAATTAAATTGATCTCATAAGTAGATGTTGTAACACTAAGAAACAAACATCCCAAATCATATAAGCACATTCATTCCATCTACAATGATTATTGGTTTAACATTTGTTATTTCATTCATTTTATTTTGATGAAAATTGCTATTGATTTCAATCAAAATGTGAGAGTTTGTGATTTCATTTAGAGTTTGATTTCTACTATTTTATTCCCCTTTTCCATTATGTTTGATTTCACTTGTCACATAGTTTTTGGGGATCAAAATCCTTTGTATTGAGGGAGTGTGACCATAAAAGGAATACCTATGAATCCATCAAAAATCAAAGTGTGGCTTGTAGAATACTTTTATGGAAGTGAGTAGGTGTTTTCCATTAAAAATAGGGTATTTTTTTTTTCTATGAAAGCATCTCTTTTAACGGAGGTGATTGCGCAGCTATTAGTTCCAAAAGGTCATATTTTCGAATAACCATTAAAATGATTACATAATATTTGTTTTCATTAACATCAATTTTATCACACATCTAAAAGTCACTAGCATTTTAAATTCTCCATTATTTTACTTTAATTTCTCAAATTTTCTTTTAAATTGAAAAAACATAAATACAAATTGAATGTTATATATCCCTTTATTAATAGAATTTTTTTTATAAGATTCTCTTTTCCAAATTGATTTTCCAAAAAATTATAAATAAATAAATATTATTGTAAAGAATGAAAAAAAATATTAAAGAGCCCAGTTTTTCTTTTAATAAAGAAAGACTATTCGAAAAATAAAAGAAAGGCAACTCTATATATCATCTTCTTTAATTTCAAACTTCAACTTACGGTATGTAAAATATAAAGTTTAGGATTCTAAAAAATTCATAAAGTAAATGGCAAATATTATATCAATCAAAAAATACTTTATCGCATTAAAACCTAAAAAGCAAAAGAATATCACCAAATCTGACGCGCCACATAACAACTACTCAGACAGAATTCTATAGCGTATTGTCATATTTGTCTAAGTGTTTCGTCGCAGCGCACGAAAGACGACTGTGACTGTGATTTTGCATGGTTGAGCATATCGCGGATGAAGGTATTTATGTTGTTGAAAGAAGAACCTCCCGCCATCACTGCTTTAGTTGCCGCTTCCTTCAGCTCCGCGGCTTTCTTCTGCAACTCCTCGCTCAGCATCACCCTCCTTACTGCATTCTCCACCTCTTCTTTCCTCACCAACCTCCCATCGTCAACGTCCACATCCTTAAAATCCAAGCCGACCTTCCATATATCTTTGGCGAATCTGCAATTGAGGAACTGATCGCCGAAATAAGGCCAGCCAATCATGGGCACTCCCATGCTTATGCTCTCCACACTTGAATTCCATCCGCTGTGCGTCGGAAATCCTCCCACCGAAGGATGTGCAAGGACCTTCAATTGCGGCGTCCATTTCACAAAAAACGCACGATTTTTGGTTCGCTCTTCCAATCCCTCAGGCAAAACAGCAGCCTGCCCCTGGGCAATATCGGAGCGAAGAACCCACAAAAAGGCATGCCCGCTCTGTTCCAGACCCAGCGCCAGCTCATCCAACTGCTCTTGCGATTTGAGTGCCAAACTTCCAAATGAAACTTACAACACAGAGCGCGGGCGTTGTTTATCTAGCCAGTGGAAGCAGCTATCGTCTTCCTCCCACATAGACATGTTGCTGAGCGTTGAGTTCTCCCCTCCTAAAAAGTTAGGCAGAAACACAGGGCCTATTGACAGAGATGGACACCCCTTGATAGACAGTGCCGCTATCGCCTCTGTGCCTTCCAATTGCTCAAAGGTGTTCACAAGCACGTAATCCCCCGTATCACACATTCGCGACTCAAAGAGAAGCGCTTTGTAGATGGGATCCGATGTAAACTGCTCGCGGTAGAATGATATCAGATCGCTAGGCCATAGCGGTGGTATATTCTCAGGTAGATTACTGATAATTTTCTCCGGACATTTTCCTTCGCTCACTGAAACCATCACAACTCCAAGTTAAGACTCAAACTAGAGTAGAAGAACAAGTTAAGTTAATGTTAAAAGTAGAGCAGAAGAATACCTTTGACAGGAATGTGGCCCTGGGAAAGGGGAGAATTAGCGTATTTTGCCGCAATAGAGGCAGTGGCACAAATAGGCCAGAAGACGACCCGTGGCACTCCCATATTGGGGGCCACTGATGCGGTGCACGACATGCAACAGTCTGCCACGATGCAGGTGACGGGAGGAACGCCATTCTCAGTGTGAGTGCGGAGGACGGCCTCCAAGGCGGCTCCACGCTTTGCCAGCGTTGAAAACAGCTCGCCCAGATGGGTGGTGCGGCCGTGCTCCGGCGGTAAGCCGTCCGCGAATGACAAAAAACGGAAATTAGCTTTGGAGTGCTGCAGTTGCGACTTGTCCTTTCCACTTCCAAACATGCGTTTCTCAGTCCATTCTGTGTTAACGAAAGTGATGAAAAAACCCCGTGCGGACAAGAGATCGGCGAGATGTATGAAAGCGTTGACGTGTCCCTGCGCAGGAAAGGGCACCAAAACTGCGTGCAAAGTGCCATCGTTTTCACCATTCATCGTCATCTTTAAGTGGGCAACGAATTCAATTGAAACGAATGTCACAAGTGAACATCTCGGCTTCTAAACAATAATTTATAAGGATTGCACGCTCAAGCAAATCATATTGAAAGAATCGGAATCCGAAGGTCAAGCGGATTGTTCGAGGTATTCAACTATCGATGACTCAATATTACCGATGCACGTTCGCCATTGATATATGCTAAAGCAATAAATCCAACCACGCTCTTTTCATTTACATTTAGTGAAAGGCTCTTCCGAGGAAGAAATTGGTTAGCGAGTGGGCAGGGCCCGGTGTCAGATATATTTAAAAACCAAGAAAGATTGAAATCTTTCATGGTGAGCGAGGGTTTCGATGTATCCAAGCTGTGTCGTTATCCTGGTAGTCTTGGCATAAATTTTTCACAAAATTATTTGCTTTAATTGTAAGTTCCGATTTTGCAGGCACGCATAGTTAATATAAATTTAATTTTTCCTCCTAAAATTATACTTTCATTGTCACGTTTGGATTAAAATATTCCTCACAAAATTATTTGCCAGTTAGCAACAAAGTTGGAAGGTTTGGTGTGGACAAGGGCAACGCAACAGAAAACGGCATTTGAAAAGATTGTATTTGTGTATAAGAAAATATTATGCTTATTACGCTGAAGGCATTTCTATGTGAAGTGGAGAGAGCTAAGCTAGTACATCTACAGTTGTGAAGACATCTGTCTCGGGGATTACGCTGTCCGTCCATCGCTTTTCACGAGTTTTTACTTGGGAAACCTTTCCCTGCATTTATAACACCCACTTGTAAATCATATTTCCGTGGCAGCGACGCTATTGTGTTTATCAGTTTTAAACTACATTTTAATTTAGAGGACCCAAAAAGAAATTTAATTGATTTTACAGAACATTATTATATATATGTATAAATTATTTTTCTAGGGAGAAGCTAATCTCCCGACAAAATGCACTGGCTGTTAGACACCCCATAGCATATGATACCATACCATAAGATGATGACGCGGATGAAGACGGACGTGACGACGGACGGAAACGGAGACGGACGTTTCAGAAGTTTTAAAAAACAGCGGGATTTTAGAAGTGGGAGATTTGAAATGATATACGTCCCTGCTGCTAAAACCCCAAACCTCCATAATTTGCTGGAATTTTTCATGCAAGCGGGCATAAAACCGGGGAGAAATTTGAAAGACAGAATGTGTTCGTCGTCCGCAGCACTGTAAGTACAGAATGCGTTATATAATCTGGCTTTTCAGGTCCATTTTTCTGTAAGGGCAATTGTTTTTGTTTCCAATTTTTCGAAGTCCATGTGTTGCCCAGAGAAATAGTTGGGCTTAAACAACACACACAAAGTATTGACTACTGTGTGCTGTTCCGTGTGGCGGCCGTTTTTAAACTCCCTTTCCTTTCGCCGTTTCATTTTCGTTTTCCATTTCTATTTTAGTCACTCAATTTTTTCTGCCACAAATAACAGATAACTACACACTTGTCAATGTTTAGTGTGTTGTTTAAGTCCAACCAGAGAAATGCTTGGGAGATCAACGTTTGAAGTGGCGATGTGGCTTCTCAAATGGCTGCCGCTTTGGGTGGTGGATTTTCTGTTGGATTTGATTGATGTTGCAGGTGAAACAGTGCGATGGAACAATGGACAGCGAGACTGTGAAACGAATTATTGAAGAAGTTGCTGTCAAGTATGATCGATGTTCATTCGTTTCAGGAGACTGATAAATTTTGATGGCAGGGTGGAAAAGTCAGAATCTCACATCGCTCTGGAAGAGGTCATTTTAAACCATTTTCTCCTCGTACGGCCGTATTCATTGTATTGTTTAGCCAAGAGTAAAATGAGATTGAGTTTTACAAGAAGAAAGAAAGTATCATTCACAGTGGATTTGAAAAGGATGAAGCGAATTCACATGGGTTCTGGTAAGGAGTCAGATATTGTAATTGAGATACGCTCCAAACTCGCTGTCAAGGAAACTGAAACGAAATTCGGACGGCGTGAGGCATAACAACTCTTTCTTCACTCTACATCCTATTTTACTCTCTTTAAGCGTTCTCTGCTTAATCATATTTGGGAACAATAATTGGTACTATAAAATTGACGGAGGAGCAGAAGCAGAAGATGATCTTGGGACCCCTGTCCGTTACGATCTTGCCTTAGAATAGGTAAAAAACAAACAGAAAAAGCCAATCAACCCAAACCCCATTTTTTCCTTAACTCATTCATGGGGTGGGTGTTTCGATCGGGGATGAGAGCTGCTAGTGGGGGTGGGTGATTTTTTTGTATACATTAACCTTCTATAAACACCATTCAACTCTCTATTTTCTAGCTTTTCCATCAGTATAGTTGTATCCGCCATATTTTCTCTTCTTTTTATTATATATTTTATGTTATTTTGATCTTGTCTTGGAGATGCCTCAGGGCTTTGAATATGGTATATGCTGTATTTACAAGTGCCATTGACTATTCTTTGGATATCTGTTGGATTATTTCTTTCTTTCTTCATAACAAATCTTTTGTTTAGTATTATCTTGGGAGAAGTGGGTTTTCATTCTTTGACAAAGATTTAACAAGTTCTATATTTTTTCCAGTCATATGTCTAGACCTCTAATGTCTGGTGTGTATATTCTGTATGTACAAGTTCCATTGACCACTCTTTAGATATTTGTGGACTTGAGTATTCTTTCTTTCCATCTCTATATTAGAGCTTATGCTCAGTATTTATCTTGTGAGAAATAGGTTTCCATTCTCTTATAGAGATTTAACAAGTTCTACCTTTTTTCTACAATAATATGTTGCCTAGCTTTTTCATTATTCAAGCTTTGCAGGTTATGACAAGGTAAGGATAGTCTTGTGACTATTTTTATAAAGGATGCAAACTTCACATTTGAAAGCATTCACAATATAAAGGAAGCCTTGCCTAAGATTTGGGAAGAAAATAAGAGCTCTGAAAATGTTGAACTCATTGTAACTGTTGTAAATGCATAAAATATCTCATTGTAGAGAATGAATCACTGTCATTTAGGTTTTTTTTTCCTATTAGAGGAATATCTTCCCCATTTCTATGATCTTGAATTATATAAAATCTTTGGAGATGACAACCCTTCCATTTAGCATCTTTTTACATCTAATATATGTAAAACTGATGTTATCAATAGATAAACTTTTCATGTATGAAATTTATCCTCTTAAAGAATAGATCAAATACCTTTAACCCTCTCTACTTTATGTTCTCCCCAAATCATTTTACTAGATGGTGGCCAAAATTTTTGTTCTTTAACAAAATAGAATTGCTTAAAAGTTTTGATATGGTTCGCTGTGCTCTTGCTAACATAAGATAGTTCGTAGTGCTATTACTAAAAACAAAGTATGCACTTGAAATTGTGCTACTACTAAATGTTGATGTTCATAGGCAGCATCCTACAATTCTTCCAGCCACATCTTTGAGATCAAATTAAATAATCTAGCCAACGACTATTTAATTTATATGACATCGATGATTAATGAAGAGGTGCTTCATTAAATAATATGTAATTATTATTGGTTTAGCTAACTTCTCCTTGGCGTCATTTTTGAAGTGTCACATTTTTTTGTTGAGGCCAACTTGATGGTTGAAGACATGCGTCTTCTGTCTCTTCACCATATATATCATTGATGTTGCTTGTTCATTTGATCATTCATTCATCTATTCGTTTTCATTCATTCCATACTCATTTTTAGATCGAATCAAGTCAAGTGTGAGTGAGTAAGAAGCTCTTCAAGTGCAAATTGTGTTATTGTGAGAAGGCTGGGTATTATCATTGTGAATAACATCTTTGTATTGTTGTGCTTGCATCAGTTTGTGGTGCATATTATTGGCCTCTTTATCGGCCTTCATTGTAAATAAGTTTCCATTGAGATTCAATAATATAAGTGATATTATTGGCTGGATTTTTCTCCCTCAAGAGGAGGGTTTTCCCAGGGTATCTGATGTGTCCTGTGTTGAATTTTTGAATTAATTTTCTATGCTTTACATCTGATTACAAAACTAACATGGTATCAGAGCGAGTTTGAAGAAGATCTTGATCAGACTTAGTCTTACAGTGATACTCTTTATTCTTCTTCTCATCTTTGTTCACTTCTATATCTTCGTCAAGATGGTGAACAGTCTCAAGAGTGAGGATAGACTCGAAGGAGAACCAACTTCACATCATGGAGATTTAGGATCATGCTTACCTTACAATAAAATGACTTGGGTGAGTTTGTGGAGTCCAATGTTCCTAAACCTGAAGAGGAAGAAGAGATGTTGTAGTAAAAGAAGAAAGATATCAAGAAAATGAAAATGTTGGTTGATTTTGTTAAGGATCATATCGTTCCTATTGTCTCTAAGTTCAAGATGACAAGAGAGATGTTTAAAACATTGGAAGAAATGTATGAGATCAATAATACCAGTTAGGCACTTGCATTGAACCAACAACTACACCATGTGAAGATGGTGAAATGAGAGTCAGTGATTGCCTAATTCATTATGATTTCAGATTTGAAAGATCAGCTCTCGACAATTGGCCATATGGTTGACGACAAAGACTTGACCATGCTTTCTTTCAATGGTCTTCCTTTGTCTTGGGAATCCTACATTCAAGGAATCAGTGCAAGATAAAAAAAATTCCTAAGTTTGATTGCCTAAGGGCAAACTATATGCAAGAACAATCAAGGTTGGTGGCTAGAGGTGTTGGTCAAAGTTCAAACAATGAAGATATTCATGTTCTCGCCTTCCAAGCTTCAAAGAATAAAGGAAAAGATGGAAAGAAAGGATTCTTCAAATCAAGATAAGGGAAATGATGGTGCTCCCGCTTTCAAGAAGAAGAGATACATGTCCAAGGTCCAATGCTTTAGGTGTGATAAGTCTGGTCACTTTGCTAAGCATTGTCCATCTAGACCTAAGCAACATGCCACCATTGCATATGTTGATGATGCTTCTCCACAGAAGGATTCATGTGAATATTTGTTCTATTCGACATTGTCAAGCAATGTACCTATAGACACCAACACTTGGATGATTGACATTGGTGCTTCTTGACAAATCACTGGATTTAAGGAGCAGTTATCAAGTTTGGTGGAGAAATATTCTTCTGAACAAGTCATTATCAGAGATGATACTAGCTACTCTGTGAAAGGGATTGGGACCTCTACTCTTCATTTGGATTCTCACATTACACTTCAGTTGAACAATGTTCTTTATGTTCCAAGAATCAAGCACAATCTCATCTCAATTTTAGCTCTAGAAGATAAAGGATATCAAGTTGCCTTCTCCAAAGGAAGAGTTCTTGTTTGGATGGAGAATTCTAGTTTCAAGAATGCTCAAGTAATTGGTGTTAAACATGAAATCCTCTATAGGCTATGTACACATCCACTACATGCATTAGTTCATAATTCTTCAAGATTATGTCATCTTTGGCATTGAAGATTGGCTCACCTACACTTCTGAGCCTTACCTATCATGGAGAAGATGGTCACGAGACTACCTAAGTTCAATTAGGAGCATGAAGGAACTTGCAAAGGATGTGCTATGGGTAAGAATTCAAAAGCTCCATTCCATAGTAGAGAAAGTAGATCTAAGTGTATTTTAGACCTTATTCATAATAATTTATGTTGACCTTTGTTTGCTCCTTCTTTGAGGGGTTTCTTGTATTATGTTCTTTTTATTGATGACCACTCTAGAAAGACTTGGATTTATTTTTTTAAATCTAAAGAGTCTGAGGAAGTCTTAGAAAGGTTCAAGGAGTTCAAAGCTCTAGCAAAGAATCTTTCTGGTAAAAGAATCAAGGTCCTTAGATATGATAATGGAAAAGAATACACCTCTGGCAGCTTTTGGAATTTCTATGTTGATGCTAGGATTAAGAGGGAGTTTTGTGTCCCCTATATAATCCTCAAAAAATTGTGTTGCAAAGAGAAAGAATAGGAAGATTGTGGAAGCAACAAAAGACATGATTCATGACCAAGATCTGCAAACCTTCTTATGGGCAGAAGCTTCTAGGACTGTAGTAAATGTTCATAATATAATTCCTCAAAAGGTCTTGGAGAATATGACTCTGGAAGAAGCCTTTATAGGGAAGAAGCATAAGGTTAGTCATTTGAGGATCTTTGGATGTCCTATCTATGTTCATGTTCCAAAGGAAAAGAGAACAAAGTTGAAGCCTTCTGGCAAGAAGGGAATATTTGTGGGCTATAGTGAGACATCAAAAGCCTATAGGATATACGTTCCGGGTCAAAAATTGATTGAGATCAATAGAGATGTCACAATTTGAGGAAGATGTTGAATTTATAAGATCCAAGGGAACTCATATTGAGATTGACAATGATGAGTCTCCTCAAGATATTGAAGTTGACCATACTCCTGAGATTTAGAGTGAGACTTCAGAACCGAAGGAAGATGTTGATCCAGTTGAGCCCTTGGAACCTACTGATGGGCCTACCGATATTGTGATTAGGAGAAAAAGACCTCTTTGGGATAGGCAAACAATGTAGGAAGCAGAAAGGTTCACAACTCCTAGAGGTACATTCAGAGAAAGTAAAAGGCCGCATAAGTTCTCTAGTTATGTTGCCTTGATGAGTTAGATTATTGAGTCAGAGCATTCTAGTGTGGAGGAAGTTTCCAATCAATAGGTTTGGAAAGATGCTATGTCAGAGGAGTACTGATCAATTCTCAAGAATGATGTTTGGGACATTGTTCCTAGACTCGAAGGAAAATATGTGGTATCTTTGAAATGGCTCTTCAAGATCAAGCATGCAGCTGATGGGAGCATTGAGAAGTACAAGGCAAGATTCATGGCGTGAGGGTTTTCACATAAAGAGGGAGTTGATTATGAAGAAACATTTGCTCCTATTGCTTGATATACTTCTATCAGAACCATAATTTCCATTGATACATCTAGAGGATGGAAGATTCATCAAATGGATGTGAAGACAACTTTTCTAAATGGTGTGGGGTGATCCCACAATAGTGGTTTACAATTTTTTGCCAAACTAGACACTTCAATTATTATTTTTAACTAAATCTTCACATTCAAGCACTGATAGAGGCTAAACCATGAGGAATTTGAAGATGATGCAAACTAGAGTCTCATCACATTTTATCTCTAGATTCTTAAAAAAAAAAAATCAAAATTTTTGGAATCAGATTGCACTTCTTTTTCCATCTCCCACGAAAATTGGTTTTTTTTTCAGAAAACAACATTTTGAAAAAGTGACACACACCGTATAATGCATAACTTTTTTTAAATGAAGGATAAAATTCTAATTCTTTGAATTTAGATTTGTAACTCGATATCTAGTGCTTCCACTTGGTTAGATAGTTTTTTATTGAATATTTTTTCTTTAATCAAGTTTTGAAGTCAAACCAATTACAATTCAGACATAGCGCGATGTATAATGCGTAACTTTTTTTCTATATATTGAAATTCTTTTTTTTTTTGTTGGATCAAGGACTTCAATATCTGGTGTACTCAGATTTTTCAATTTATTTTTTATAATATGCTATTTTTCCACATTTGTAGAACAAAGACCTTCATTTTTGATGAAAAACCTATGTTTAATAAACTAAAAAAACAAATACATAATAAATTTAAAACATATTAAAATTATATTCATTGGATAGCTCGTTCTGAGGACTACTTGATTCCAGTTGTGTTTTTGAAGATTCCTCTATTTTCATCCTCAACCGATCTTTGAAGCATAAAAAAATAGATTTTTTTGTGAACAATTTCAAAAATCAAGGAAAAGGGGGGTTCGCTAGAACCAAGGGAGTTCGAGCGAACTAGGGTTCATTCAAACCCCCTTTGATATGCATTTTTCTTTTGTTTTTTGGGCAAGAAATGTGGGCCTAGTAATTAATGGGTTCGTTCGAACACTAGTTTGGTCGTACCCCTTTTTGGTTCGGTCGAACTTGTAGGTTCATTTGAACCCCTAAAACCAATTTTTTTCCCATGTGGTTGTTTTTTCTTAGTTTTTCTTCCTCCATCAAATTGTAAACCACTATTGTGCCTTCACCCTGTGATTGAGGAAGAAGTTTATATCGAGCAACCTGATGGGTTTGAGGTATATGGGAAGGAGTCCCATGTTTGCAGGCTTAAGAAGGCCTTGTATGGTCTTAAGCAGGCTCCTTGTGCATGGAATAAAATAATTGATCATTACCTGTCAAGTTTGGGCTTCTTCAAGAATGATGCTGACTGTAATCTGTACTTTAAGGTAATTGATGGTGAAGCATTGATTTTGGTTTTATATGTTGATGATTTGATTCTTACTGGTGAAGAGTACTTAATCATCAAATGTAAGAAAGAGTTGGCCTCTGAGTTTGAGATGAAAGACCTTGGGCTTATGCATTACTTCATTGACTTAGAAGTCTGGTAGAAACCATATGAGATGATTCTAAGTCAAGGGAAGTACACCATTGATATACTTAAAAGGTTTGGTATGATGGATTGTAAATCCATGTCAACACCTATGGAGACCAACATACATAAGTTGAAGGAGGTTGCAACCAATTCAAACTTGGTGGATCCTATGATGTACAAATAGTTGATTCAGTCCTTGATGTACCTAGTTAACACCAAACTAGATATATGTTATGCTGTGAGTGCACTTAGTTAGTTCATGTGTGAACCGAGACAGATACATATTGTTGCAGCTAAACATATCCTAAGATACAAGTTGTGTGGCACAATTGGATATGGGTTGAGATATTCTTTAGATGCTGACTTGGAACTGTATGGTTATACTGATTCTGATTGGGTAGGGTGTGTCACAGATTGAAAGAGCACCTCTAGATGTTGCTTTAGTTTGGGATCTGCTATGATTTCTTGGTGCAATAGGAAGCAGTCATCTGTAGCATTGAGTACAATAGAGCTAGAATATATTGTAGCTTGTATGGAAGCTCGGGAAGTAGTGTGGCTTTGTAAGCTCCTTGTATGATTATTTGGACAATCAATGGAGCCTACTATCATTCATTGTGATAACTAGAGTTGTGTGAAGCTTTCTGTCAATCATGTGTTTCATGACAAAACCAAGCATGTTGAGATCAAATACCACTATGTCAGAGATATGGTATTGAGGAAGGCTATACAGTTGAAGTATATTAGCATTGATGAGTAGATGGAAGACATTCTCAGCAAGCTACTCTCCAGAATAAAGTTTGTGTAATTTTGAGATAAGCTTGGTATGGTGGATAATCTAGCCTTAACTAAGAAAGAGTCTCAATATCAGTGATAGCCTATAATGAGTTCTTCTCAGTGAGAGAAGTTTGAGGTGAAATCCCTTGAGTAATGAGTTATTCTCTATGAGAGAAGTTCGAGGTGAAATCCCTTGAGTAATGAGTCCTTCTCTGTGAGAGAAGTTCGAGGTGAAATCCCTTGATTGATGAGTTCTTGTCTGTAAGAGAATTTTGAGGTGAAATCCCTTGATTCTACCCTCTAAGAGAGCCATGGTGGATGTCATGTGTGACTCCATGACAACATCACGTGAGAGAGTCTGTGATGATTTTCTTGTACTTGTGTTTTCACCCTCTGGGAGAGCCATGGTGAAAGTCATGTTGAGGTGACAACATCACGCAAGTGATGAACACTTGTACATACCGTACATGGTTGTAGCCATTATGGTTGATATCATGTTGAGGTGATATCTGATATCACGATGAGGTGATATCTTTATTTTCCACACATAGGTGTAGCCATTGTGGTAGACATCACGATGAGGTGATATGTCTTATGTAGCTGGAAGTAATCTCCCTAGGTGAGAGGGAGTGTTGATGTTTATAGGTAGCCTCGTACGATTCTTCCAGCCACATCTTTGAGATCAAATTAAATAATAGCCAACGACTATTTAATTTATATGATATTGATAATTAATGAAGAGGGACTTCATTTTATAATATGTAATTATTATTGGTCTAGCCGTCTTCTCCTTGGTGCGATTTTTGAAGTGTCACATTCATTTGTTGAGGGCGACTTGATGGTTGAAGAGTTACGTCTTCACTCTCTTCACCATATATATCATTGATGTTGTTTCTTCATTTGATCATTCATTCATCTATTTGTTTGCATTCATTCCATACTCATCTTTAGATCGAATCAAGTTAAGTGTGAGTGAGTAAGAAGGTCTTGAAGTGCAAATCATGTTATCGTGAGAAGGCTGGGTATTATCATTGTGAATTACATCTTTGTATTGTTGTGCTTGCATTAGTCTGTGGTGCATAATAGTGGCCTCTTTATCGGCCTTCATTGTAAAGAAGTTTCCATTGAGATTCAATAATATAAGTGATATTATTGGCTGGGTTTTTTTCCCTCAAGAGGAGGGTTTTCCTAGGGTGTCTGTTGTGTCCTATGTTGAATTTTTGAAATAGTGTTTTGTGCTTTACATCTGATTACAAAACTAACATGGTATCAGACCAAGTTTGAAGAAGATCTTGATCAGATTTAGTCTTACAGGGATACTATTTATTCTTCTTCTCATCTTTGTTCACTTCTATATATCTTCATCAAGATGGTGAACAGTCTCAAGATTGAGGATAGACTCGAAGGAGCATCCAACTTCACATAATGGAGATTCAGGATCATGCTTACTTTACAAGAAAATGACTTGGGTGAGTTTGTGGAGTCCAATGTTCTTGAACTTGAGGAGGAATAAGAGAAGTTGCTGTGGAAGAAGAAAGAGATCAAGGCAATGAAAATGTTGGTTGATTCTGTTAAGGATCATATCGTTCCTATTGTCTCTAGGTTGAAGATGACAAGAGATATGTTTAAAACATTGCAAGAAATGTATGATATGAATAATACCAACTGGACACTTGCACTGAGGCAACAACTACACCTTGTGAAGATTTTGAAAGGAGTGTCAGTGATTTCCTACTTCATGAGGATGTTAGATTTGAGAGATCAGCTATCGATAATTGGCCATATGGTTGATGAAAAAGACTTGACCTTGCTTGATCTCAATGGTCTTCCTTTGTCTTGGTAACCCTACATTCAAGGAATCATTGCAAGATCAAAAATATCTAAGTTTGATCACCTAAGGGTAGACTGTATTCAAGAAGAATCAAGGTTGGTGGCTAGAGGCGTTGGTCAAAGTTCAAACAATGAAGATATTCATGTTCTTGCCTTCCAAGCTTCTAAAAAGAAAGGAAAAGATGGAAAGAAAGGATTCTTCAAGAGGAATCGAGATAAGGGAAATGATGGTGCTCCCGCTTTCAAGAAGAGAGACATATGCAAGATCCAATGCTTTAGGTGTGATAAGTTGGCCACTTTGCTAAACATTGTCCATCTAGACCTAAGCAATAGGCCACCATTGTAGATGTTGATGATGATTCTCCACAAAAAGATTCATGTGAATATTTGTTCTCTTTGGAATTTTCAAGCAATGTACCTATAGACACCAACACCTGGCTAATCGATAGTGGTGCTTCTCGACACATCATTAGATTTAAGGAGCACTTATCAAGTTTGGCGAAGAAAGATTCTTCCGAACAAGTCAATATCGGAGATGATGTTTGCTACTCCATGAAAGGGATTGGGACCTCTACTATTCATTTGGATTCTAGCATTACACTTCAGTTGAGTGATATTCTTTATGTTCCAGGAATCAAGCACAATCTCATCTCAATTTCAGCTCTAGCAGATAAAGGATATCAAGTTGCCTTCTTCGAAGGAAAAGTTCTTGTGTGGATGGAGAATTCTAGTTTCAAGAATACTCAAGTAATTGGTGTTAGACATTAAAGCCTCTATAGGCTATGTACATGTCCACTATAGGAATTAATTCATGATTCTTCAAGATTATATGATCTTTGGCATTGAAAATTGGCTCACCTGCACTTCCGAGCCTTACCTATCATGGAGAAGATGGTTACGGGTCTACCTAAGTTCAATCAGGAGCATGAAGGAACTTGCAAAGGATGTGGTATGGGTAAGAATTCAAAATCTCCATTCCATAGTAGAGAAAGTAGATCTAAGTGTATTTTAAACCTTATTCATTCTAATTTATGTGGACCTATGTATGTTCCTTCTTCGAGTGGTTTCTTATATTATGTTCTTTTTATTGATGAACAGTCTAGAAAGACTTGGATTTATTTTTTGAAATCTAAAGAGTCTAAGGAAGTCTTTGAAAGGTTCAAGGAGTGAAAACCTCTAGCAGAGAATCTTTCTAGTAAAAGAATCAAGGTCCTCAGATCTAATAATGGAGGAGAATACACCTCTAGTAGCTTTCAAAAATTTTGTGTGTATTGGAATTAAGAGGGAGTTATGTGTCCCCTATAATCCTTAATAGAATGTGTTGCAAAGATAAATAACAAGATGATCATGGAAGTAGCAAAAGCCATGATTCATGAGTAGAATCTGTAAACCTTCTTATGGGAAAATGGTTTTAGGACTACAATGTATGTTCAAAATATAAGTCCTCACAAGGTCTTGGAGAATATGACTTTGGAAGAAGCCTTTATAGGGAAGAAGCCTAAGGTTAGTCATTTGAGGATCTTTGGATGTCTTGTCTATGTTCATGTTCCAAAGGAAAAGAGAACAAAGTTGGAGCCTTCTTGCAAGAAGGGAATATTTGTGGGCAACAGTGAGACATCAAAAGCCTACATGATATATGTTCTAGGTTAGAAATCGATTGAGATTAGTAGAGATGTCACATTCGAGGAAGATGTTGCATTTATAAGATCCAAGGGAACTCATGTGGAGATTGACAATGATGAGTCTCCTTAGGATATGGAAGTTGACCAATTCCTGAGATTCAGAGTGAGACTTCAAAACTGAAGGAAGATGTTGATCGAGTTGAGCCCTTGGCACCTACTGATGGGCCTACCAATATTGTGATTAGGAGAAAAAGGTCTCTCTGAGCTAGGAAAACAATGCAAGAAGTAGAAAGGTTCGCTGCTCCTAGAGGTACATTTAGAGAAAGTAAAAGGCCACATAAGTTCTCCAGTTATGTTGCCTTGATGAGTTAGATTATTGAGTATGGGCCTTCTAGTGTGGAGGAAGCTTCTAGTCAACAGTTTTGGAAAGATGTTATGTTAGAGGAGTACCAATCAATTCTCAAGAATGATGTTTGGTACATTGTTCCTAGACCCGAAGGAAAATCTGTGGTATCTTTGAAATGGCTCTTCAAGATCAAGCATGCAGCTCTGATGGGAGCATTGAGAAATACAAGGCAAGATTCATGGCACAAGGGTTTTCACAGAAAGAGGGAGTTGATTACATGAAGAAACATTTGCTTCTGTTGCTCGCTATACTTTTTTCAGAACCATCATTGCCATTGCTACATCTAGAGGATGGAAGATTCATCAAATGGATGTGAAGAACACTTTTCTAAATGGTGTGATCGAGCAAGAAGTTTATATCGAGAAACCTAATGGGTTTGAGGTATATGGGAAGGAGTCTCATGTTTGCAGGCTAAAGAAGGCCTTGTATGGTCTTAAGCAGGCTCCTCGTGCATGGCACGAAAGAATTGATCAATACCTATCAAGTTTAGGATTCTTGAAGAATGATGCTGACTGTAATCTATACTTTAAGGTAATTGATGGTGAAGCATTGATTTTGGTTTTATATGTTGATGATTTGATTCAAATTAGTGAAGAGCACTTAATGATCAAATGTAAGAAAGAGTTGGCCTCTGAGTTTGAGATGAAATACCTTGGGATTATGAATTACTTCCTTGGCATAGAAGTCTGGTAGAAACTAGATGAGATGATTCTAAGTCAAGGGAAGTACACCATTGATATACTTAAAAGGTTTGGTATGATGGATTGTAAATCCATGTCAACACCTATGGAGACCAAACTACATAAGTTGAAGGAGGTTGCAACTAGTTCAGACTTGGTGGATTCTACGATGTATAGATAGGTGATTGGGTCCCTGATGTACCTAGTTAATGCAAGACCATATATCTGTTATTCTATGAGTGCACTTAGTTATTTCATGTGTGAACCAAGACAGATACATCTTGTTCCAGCTAAGGGTATGTGCAGGATCATGGTGCGCCAAAAAGTGGCAATATTATGGGGGTATGTGGCTGACGACTTTTTTTTAACCCAAAATTAATGAAACAAAAAGAGTTTTTAGAGGAGATTCTCAGCTTTCCTAAAATATAAATTATTATTTAATTTTAATTTAATAAATAATTATTATTCATTTTCTATTAGAATTATGACTAAAGTCCTGATCGATAGGATGATTGAAAAACATCTATAACTTTCAAATGGTATCATATTTTTTGAATCTAAAACATGCATCACATTCTATGCTTCACATACTATAGGATTAAAAAAATAAAAATTAAATTTCATGAAGTTTTGACCAAGTTAAGGTGGTCAGACATACGAGTTTTTATATTTTCTAAAAGTTGTAATAAAAAATTCTTAATTAATTATTTACTTGGAAAAAAATTACAAAAAAATATGCATCACATCTGGACATGAGTCCTCTACTTATATATAAAATCTTACAAAAAAATATTATTAATTTATTATGGTTAGGGTGGTTGACATTAATCTACTTCTTATTTTTCCTGAAATTTAAGTACTACTGCATTGAAATTTCAAATTTTCACCAAATAGATTTTATTTATTTTTAAATAAACCTAGTATTTTAGAAACTACATTCAATTTTCTACAAATTCTATTCTTACTTATTTTTGAAATAATATAGATAACTTATTCAAATATTTACGTCAAGTTGCCTAACACTGATTTTTCTGATTTTTTTGCCACTTAAGGGCCTATTTTTTGCATGATGATCCTGCACATACCCCTAAACATTTCTTTAGATACTTGCATGGCATAGTTAGATATGGGTTGAGATATTATTCAAATTCTGACTTGGAACTACATGGTTATACTAATTCTGATTGGGCAGGGTGTGTCACAGATTGGAAGAGCACCTCTAGGTGTTGCTTCAGTGTGGCATCTGCTATGATTTCCTGGTGCAGTAGGAACTAGTCATTTATAACATTGAGTATAGCAAAGGAAAAATATATTGCAGCTTGAATGGCAACTCAGGAAGTATTTTGGCTTGGTAAGCTCCTTATAGGATTGTTTGAACAATTAATGGAGCCAACTATCATTCATTGTGATAACTAGATTTGTGTGAAGATTTTTTTCAATCATGTGTTTCATGACATAACCAAGCATGTTGAGATCAAATACCATTATATCAGAGATATAGTATTGAGGAAGGCTATACAGTTGAAGTATATTAGCACTGATGAGTAGATGAAAGACATTCTCAACAAGCTACTCTCCGGAATAAAGTTTATGTAATTTTGAGATAAGCTTGGTATGGTGGATAATCCAGCCTTAATTGAGAAAGAGTCTAAGTATCAGTGATAGCCTGTAATGTGTTCTTCTCAGTGACGGAAGTTCGAGGTGAAATCCCTTGAGTAATGAGTTATTCTCTGTGAGAGAAGTTCGAGGTGAAATCCCTTTACTAATGAGTCCTTCTCTATGAGAGAAGTTCAAGGTGAAATCCCTTGGTTAATGAGTTCTTCTCTGTAAGAGAATTTTGAGGTGAAATCCCTTGATTCTACCCTCTGGGAGAGCCATGGCGGATGTCATGTGTGTGAATCCATGACAACATCACATGAGAGAGTCTGTGATGTTTTTCTTGTACTTGTGTTTTCACCCTCTAGGAGAGCCATGGTGAAAGTCATGTTGAGGTGACAACATCATGCAAGTGATGAACACTTGTGCATACCATACATGGTTGTAGCCATTATGGTTGATATCATGTTGAGGTGATATCTGATATCACAATGAGGTGATATGTCTTATATAGCTAGAAGTAATCTCCATAGCTGAGAGGGAGTGTTGATGTTCACAGGCAGTGTCGTACGATTCTTCCAGCTACACCTTTGAGATCAAATTAAATAATAGCCAACAACTATTTAATTTATATGATAGCGATAATTAATGAAGAGGTGCTTCATTAAATAATATGTAATTATTATTGGTTTAGCCAACTTCTCCTTGGCGTGATTTTTGAAGTGTCACATTCTTTTGTTGAGGCCGACTTGATGGTTGAAGAGTTGATCCTTCTCTCTCTTCACCATACATATCATTGATGTTGCTTGTTCATGTAATCATTCATTCATCTATTTGTTTGCATTCATTCCATACTCATCTTCGATCGAATCAAGTCAAGTGTGAGTTAGTAAGAAGCTCTTCAAGTGTAGATCATTTTAATGTGAGAAGGCTGGGTATTATCATTGGGAATTACATCTTTGTATTGTTTTGCTTGCATCAATTTGTGGTGCATAATATTGGCCTCTTTAGCGACCTTCATTGTAAAGAATTTTCCATTGAGATTCAATAATATAAGTGATATTATTGGCTAGGTTTTTCTCCCTCAAGAGGAGGGTTTTCCCAAGGTATTTGCTGTGTCCTGTGTTGAATTTTTGAATTAATTTTTGTGCATATAAATTTGATCATTAAAATTTAACACTAAATGGCAAGAAATAAAAGAGAAAATAAGTGTCGCATAATAAGTAACAAGTAAACAAAGATATGGAAAAATAAAAGTTCATAACTTAAAGAAGAAATCACATGGGTGATAATGGACAAATATGACTTAGATCATAAAAATGTTAAGGTGTAGATAATATTATTGTCTTATATTAGCATTAAAAGTATTTGAAACATTGAAAAAAGGGGTAGATGGTTTATATCCTTGAATAGATAGGGCTCCTCCTATTTTACTATCTTATTTCACTTATGGAAACCCTAGAGATCTCAATCCAAGGATGGAATGAAGGAAATAGATCTGCTAAAGGTTGTCTTAGGATATGATTAAAAAATAAAGAGGGGTTCACCACCATGCTAGGGCTTGGAAAGACTAACGAAATGCAAGACCTAATGTATAAACTTAATGATATGTAAGACTTAACTAAATGACCTAGAAATGGATGTAAAACAACATGTAAAAATGAGATATTACATGTCTTCACTTGGAAACCTGTAGGAGTTTGAATGAAGATTTGAAATGCTAAAAACATTAAAATTAATGTCTATTGGGACTCATATGCCAATCTGAGTGATTTAGTCCTAGATTAGGGTTTCTGGGCAGGAATAAGAATCTAGTAGAGATATGTCTGGAACACCTAAAATATGTAAACTTCACTATACTAGGAGTCATATGTTAGAAGTGGTGTATTAGTCCAGTTTAGCTTTTTTGGAGAATCAAGATCTAAATCTGCTTTGCAATCTCTGCTTACCCTTCTCAACTTGATCTTCAGGTTTGAAATACTAAATTTTTCCTTATAGACCTTGTGTCCTTCAATGATGATGTAGATGATGTGATCACTTTGACCACTTTCTCCAAAATTGCTCTTGAATATTTCTTCAACCTAGATTTGTAAATCACACACTAAAGAGAGGGAAAAATGTTGTTTTGTTAGTGGAAAGAGGTTTTCCTCGGTCAAACCCCATTTTGGTAATCAAACCTTGTAATGAAATGAAATGAAATAAAGGAATGATGAATGAACAATATGCAATGTTACAAATCACCAAACCTTAGAAATAAAGTGCTGCAAACATGTATGAAATGGCTCCAATGGATGTAGGTCTTGATTCTTGCTTGAATGTGATAGATCTTGGATTGAACACTTGTTTGAATCATAAAACCCTACATCACAATTGTTAGATCAAAATAAACATGATGCATGATGAATTTGTGAACCAAATATTTTTGGATATGGGTACTCTCTTACACTTCTAGGGTTTTGCACCTAAAAGGAGAGAGGTATCCAAAAACCTTGATGGCTCACACAAGAATACACCCTTGAGATTTCAATACAAAGATGATTGAAATATGTCTAAGGAGAATGTCCTAGATGCAATTGATTGATGAAAAAGATTGATTACTAATACAAAACTAATGAAATGCAAGATATTTGAAAACACGTTGTGATATGCAGAAAGATAGATTAAATGCAATATAGAATAAGATAGAGAAGTCAAATAGAATGAGTGCACCTAGAAGCTGATAGAGGTTAGAGTGAAGACTATAAATGTCTCTAAAATTTTGGAAAATATGATTTTCTGACCAACTGTACCTACTCATACGCCAAGCTACACGACTTAGTCACAGATCAGAGTTTCTGCCCAAAAAGCAGTTTTAGAGAAATGGGTATTGGAATATGCAAATTGTTCCAAAAAACACCTCTAGTGGGACTCATATGCCACTAATGGCATATTATTCATTTTTCACTTTTCCAAAAATCAAAATCATAGATTTGTACTCCAACATCTACACTTTGTTCCCAAATTGAAACCCAGATCCGATTTTGTGAAAACACTTGCAAAACAAAATATAATTTGATTTATAATGGGTGGTTTTCCTTGGTCAAACCCATAGTTTGGTATTTAAACCTTGAAAGGGGGAATGGAATATGCATCAAAACCCTATCCCTAAATGTGTCTAAGACTAGGAAATCTGAAGTAAGATGCAACCCTATTCTAACATGCAAGAATAAGATGCATGAATGAAACTTGAATAATGTAAGGCTCACTTTAAGAGACCCTAAATCACTTTAAAGAAATCTTAATTACATGAAAACATTCCTTAGGCTGAAGATAGAGAGAAAATGGAAGATAGAATCACTTAGAAAGGAAGTCCTTATGCTTGGCTTGATGGCTAGTTGCATCTCCCCAACCTAGAATTCTTCATGATTCTCCATAGGAATCCATGATCAACCATAAAAAATGCAATACCTTGGATAAAAAGTGAGCTTGAATACCTGCAAAAACCCTTGAATGTTTCCCTAAAGCTTCAATTTTGTTGTAGATAAACTTATGAATCTTCTTGTGAAAGATATTCAACACTTGACTTTTGAATTTGTTTGTTAAAAATGACTAGATAATATGAAAAATGACCTAAAACTTATATTTATAGGCTTCAATACCTAATTAATCATTATTTAGACCTCATAGGCTGACATCCATCAAAAATTTGAATTAGGTCGGTGAATTTCTTGCTCAAAATTGAAAAATGCTCCAAAAGGGACTAATTGGCCACTCTAGGTGACTTGTCCCACTAGAGGGGACTCATTTTCCCAAGGTGGTGAATGAGTTCCATTTGAGGTTTTTGAGGTGGGTTTTTGAAATTTGAATGATTAAGTGTTATTTGTCAAGATTTATATGATTTTTGATTGGAATAAGTCTCAAGGTTCAAAATAATGGGTCTTAGGGGCCTTTAAATGGTAAGTTTAAGGATCAATTAATGGAAGCATAAAATTGCCTCTTCCTTCAAGAGTGTACAATTTTCTACGCTACACTTTGACATGATGCTTGATGCTTGAATGATGCTCTAAAATATTTTATAATCAACTCTTGAAGACTCTTGAATGCTCTTGTAAACACTTAAATGCTCTTGTAAACTCCAGTTTGCTATTAGGAATGCTCTCATGAAAGTCTTAGGTGAAAATAAGTGAAATAACCTTGTATTTATACTATTTTATGCCAAATTTCTCAAAATTACAACACTACAAGGCAACATCAAATCTAGGAGGATAAAATATTGCCAAGAATTTGAATTAAATTTAATTTTGGGCCACACAGGACTCATACACTAGAAGTGGCATATGAGTCCCATTAGGATTAACTATGGGACACATTTTTGCTTAGATTCATGTGAAATTCAAATCAAGGACCTAGAACCTAGGTGGGAATCATATGGTCAAGGTGGTGTATGAGGCCCAAATCTCTAAATTTGGGCCACACAACCTAAAAAGATAGATCTGAATGGTGATGCCTTGAATCATCCATTCTGAAGTACAAATGTGAAGGAATGTTTCAAGCTGAGACGTAGTTTGCAATTGTTTGAGTAGTTCATGACCAAGGAGGAGCATCAGAGTCATGTGAGAATCTTCTTGGTGTTGATGTAGAACGAGAACCACCACATTGAGAAGAGCCGAGCGACAGGTTAATTATGCTCGTTATTCTTCTTACTTTTGGTATGTAAAGTTCTATTTTGGACTGCATCTTAATGAGTTTTGAAGTCCTAATGTTGCCAAAATGTAAGACCCATAGAGGCAGATGTGGCAATAGGCAAGCTCATGTTGACGATGCATTGTTGAAGTGTAAGACCCTAGTAGGCATATGTAGCATTGATGTCAGTAGTATGATAGGCGATGTAGCAGGTGGGCTATACACTTGTGGAGACCAACATAATGTAGAGAGGGAAATGTTTCAAAGGAGCAGTACACTTTTGGAGACCAAAAGTTTTTTAGTGGGGAAGTCTGATCAAGGTAGATCTTAGAACCTTAAAAATTGAACTATTTTGGATGCCCTCAAAATCAACACCATGTCGAAGTGCTTGAGAAACTAGACTCAATGCAACTTGAATAGGAAAAAAAGGAGTTCATATAGCCGAGTTATGGCCGGTCAAAGTTTGGTCAACCTAGTGCAGGGGCCCATCAGAAGGTAAAACATTTGACTAACTCAAAATCTAGTAGAAGTGACATCAATTTGAAGAGCTCAACAACACGAAACCAATGATGTTCATTTCATTGAAATTTGAGCTCGTCATGAAAGATATCGTAAGTCAAACTTCATAGTTGACTAGGTGGACCAGGTGGTACAGATGATGATTTCATCATGACATCAGCATATTGGCATGGTAGATGGTACCATAAAAATAGTGACGTGGACCAATCAACTTCTAACATGTGGCATTTGTATGATGATGTTAGTAGTATGGCAGGTGATGTGGCAGTCGAGTCAACATATTTGGCCAATCAGGTGTTGTCCCATGGCATTCGTACAAAGGACATGGCAGGTGATGTGTCTTAGTTGATGTGGCGCAGGTGAAGCGTCATGGGGAGTTGGTAGTACAACCATTAGATGATGTCAACATAGATGGCGAATGAGATGTCAACATGTGTCACTTCCTCAACTAATCAATAGTTGCCATGTGGCAAGTCTTTGGTGAATAGATAGGCGGTTGTCTTTACCAAAAATATTATGGTGGGGGTCAAACCCCCCCACCTCTCTACTCCAAGCATCCCTCAACACCACTACGCCTCGCGATTCACACTTTATCTATATTGGGCGTGGGTTTGTTTTGTTGACTCCAACTTAAAAATCGGTGGATAAAAAAATAGGGGTGGGGGTCGACCACCCGACCCCTAAAATCATTCTTCACCAACATGCCATATATGGTTTTGAGGATATTTTGGGGCCTAGTTTGATATATTCTGGTCCTCTAAACTGAAATCCCTTTAGATTGAAAGATTAACCCCTAAATTTGAAAGATAAATCTCTTAATTTTTTTAATAAAGATCAAAAGTAAATCTTTGAAGCCCAGGAAAATGAAAATTAAAGGGCTTAGAAGAATTTGAAATACCTATTAAGATATATTTAAATATTATTATTATATAAGGGGATTTAAATGATTAAAGGGAGGATTCTTATGTAATTATGGGGGATATTGTTTGATTTTGTAAATCATTTGGTTTTAAGCCAAATTGAGTAAAATTTGTGTATGAAAGGGGGAGATCTTGGCCTTTCAAGGAATGGAATTTTTTCATGAAGTCTTGCGAGAAGAATAGTAGGCTAAGTAGTTCAAGTCTCAAAGCTTTGTAGGAGTTTTGGGAGAGTTATGTAAAAGCTTACTTTGTGAGGAATTTATCCTTCTGATGTCTGGAGTAAGGTCATTAGTATAAGGTGCCTTCTTGAATCCTTGGTTAAGGAGAAGGTAGCTTGTATGGAAACACTTGTGTGAAGGTCCCAACATCTTACATAAGAAGAAATAAAATGATTTGTGTTCAAAAAGATCAAGTGATGTAGCCAAAGTCTAGTGAACTCTGTTATCAATCTCCCTCTCTCTCTTGCTATATGGTTTTATTAGATTTTGTGATTTTCATGTGTTCTATATGTTCATTTGTTTTACTAATTCACTTGCAAACACGTCAGTAAAGGATCTTGTGATAAATTTGATTCAAGGTGTAATTAGAAAATTCTACTAGCACTGATTTTAGATCATCAAGCCCCCAGGATCAAGATCCTATGGAAAACCAACATAGGCACAAAAGAACACACATAAAAATGATATAAAGAGTAATAACAAGGCACAAGCATACAATGCCAATGATAAGGAGAAAAGAGAAACAAAAAAGGGGATGGATTAAGCTTCGACCATTTGTCCCACATGTTGTAGACCAGATCTAGGCTATTTTTCCAAAAATGCATGCTCACTCTTAGGAAACAAAACTCTAGGTTGTCCGCTAGGTGAGTATTCAAAGGGTGAGACACATACGCACATGGTCAGTATGATCTTAGATAAGCAAGTGGCTAGGGAAAATTCATGCCTCAATTTAGCTTCTCGTTCAACTAGACCAAAGTTATACCTCATGATAACTTTGATAAGGTGCCACACAATAATGAACTTCGACCTTCATGAGGTAAGCAAAGCTTCATATACTTGATACTCATGAAAAAACAAGATGGCTCCACAGGCATGCAAAGTGTATTATGCAAGGTGGCCATATAACCAAAATTGCAAATGCAATATATAGTGAATGTTACACTCCTAGTATCAAACCAAAAAAAATCATGCACATTGGTCCACTATATTACTCTTATTTGGATGACCTAACTATTGCTATCAATATAATGACACCTTGAGAGTGAGATAAACATTGAATGTTTTAATTTTATCATGTTTTTCTTGGTTCACAAGACATAGTTCCACAAGGACATCATAGCTTCTTACACTATCACTATCTCTTGAGGTTACACTCACTAGGTAATTTGGGTGTTTCATTTTATCTTTAATTTCATTTAATTTAAGTTATTTTATCTTTAATTTATTATTTTGAGTCACTCCTTTATGCATATGACACATCATCATCATGATCCCTTTTATGATGATGCATAATGCTTATGCAAAATAAAAACTATTTCTTAGACACATAAGAATATCCTCAAATAATATTAAAATATACCTAAACTTAAATACTCTAGGAAAATATCATGATCATCCATATCCATCTCAATCACTCTAAGCTCCATTCCAACCATCATACAATATTCATTATCCTATCCTCATATTCTATCTCACCCCATTCTTATTGTGTCTTCATATCCACTCTCCAAGTTTCTTTACATCATCTTTACTATTCTCCTCCTAGTCTTCATCTCTACATCATCCTAAATCTCTTAATATTTTACCAACCTTCTTAATATATTTCCCCTCATGAGTTTTGTAATTTTTTTAAGTCTTACATTTCTCATGACACTTTTGATAATTTCAAGACATTATCTAGAATTTTCTGATTATCCTAAGTATTAAATCATTAAGAATGATATGCATTATATTGATAAATGATTGCGTGTATTTGTGAATGTATGAAATATGATATATTTTTATGTTAATTTTGATTATTAATGATGAATAAATAAATTTGAAGTGAAATAACCCTTGTAGAAAAGGATGTTTGTTAACCTGTAGTGAAGGATGTTTGTTAACCCATAGCAAATGATATTTGTCAACCCAAAACAAAGGGATGATCACCTACAAAAAATATAGTCTTCCACTACTGATGGAGGCAGTGGCCAAAGATTGTGGAAATGGTTTGTAAATCATTCTATTTTTACTAATGCTATCACTAAAAATATATATAATCATTGGAATGAGAAGATATTTATGGTAATGATAGATCGTGGTTCATAAATAGTTATGTATGTTCTACACGTTTCCAATTATAAAAAATTTCTTTATGATGTATAGTCTTAATGTGCTTAAACACCCTCACCTCTACATGATTAGTTTCCTATTATTTTTAGGATAAGAATAAGTCATCTTCCTATATTTTGGGCAGATTTGATGAAATTTATTTATAAGATTTTTTGAGTCCAAGGATAATCAAACTTGCATGATCATGCATATATGTTAGATCCTATGAGAATTCAAGGATCTAGTGTTAGTAGATTTGGCTATTAGTACTTTTTCAAATCAATATTTTGTTATCAATTTGTGTTATCCTTTTTGAAATGCAATAAAAATGGATTTAGTCAATGAAATTATGAGTTAGGATTTGATAGAAATATTAATATGGTATCACAACTACTCAAGCAATGACCACTTGAGGTAATTGCAATACTCACTCATAGTTTAGGTTGTCATTTAATATCAAAATAAATTAGTAATTTCTATTTTTTCAATTCAATTTTATTAGTAATCAATTTTTATTAATAGTCATTTCAAATAGTTACGACATAGTTGAAGTTATTAGTCAATATCCTTACAAGTATCTACCAGTAGCAATTGTTATATAGTTAGGTTTGTTTCTAGCTAAGAATGTTTTTAGGTAAGTTTGTTTCCAAATAAGGTTACTTTCGTTTGTCTTCTATACACAATTGATAGGAAAAATTAGAATCTTTAACTGCACATATAGTGCTAGGACCATTCAATAAATTATGATTCCTTGACCTTGATAATTTAAATGTAACATGTCTAAGTCAATGAGTTTCTTCATAAGGGATTTGTTGGTTTGTTAAATTGTGTGCATACCTTCTCTACATCAATTTATTGCATATAGATGGAGTTAGACACCCCCATCCTACTTAATTGTTTATTCTATAGCTCTTAAAATTCATATTATCCTCCATTCACCCATCTAATTTTTGCTAATATTATTCCATCTATTTCAAGAGAAAACCCGTGCTCTTCTAACTTGAGTATCCTCCCAAGGCAAAACCATCATTCATCATTTGATTCAATTTCAAAAAATTTGATATTTTGAATCCAAAATATATTTGATATTTTGAATCCAAAATATATCCAAGCATAGAATCATCCTTCAAATTTAATCATCCAATTAATCTAACAATTTGATTGATCTTATCAATCCAACCAATTAGCCATTAACCTTTTATTTTTAATGTCATCACACCCTATGTCCATATCCATTTTTGTAAAAAAACATAACTACTAGTCACAACACCATTCTAAAGAGTGGGGAATATGAACATTGAAATCACACATATACTAATTTTTGTAGTGTCATCCCATGTTAACATTTAACACTTACCACCTCTTTAATCTAATAAAATAATTATTCTTGCCTTGAAATTATTACATCATTACAATTAAATTCATTAAATAATATTTATTTTTTAGTTAATTTAAAATGAATTATTTCCCATGAAATTTTTAAATATTTGAAGTTAAACCTAAATTATCTATAGTTAAATTAATTTAAATCCTATATTACACCTTGCATGATTAACTATCTAATTTCAAATTAGTTAACTATATAATTAATTAATTTTTTCACCAATCAAATCCATTAACAAGCCAATCAATTTGGCTAACTCAAATCACAAATTAATTAGTAAATAAAATAATTATCAACTTACTAATTAAATGAGTTATCTATCTAGTCACCTCCATTGAATTAACACATTGATTGTCACCTCTCACCATAAAACCTACTATTCATGGATCAAACTCATGATTCAAGATTTAAATATTTAGCATTCAATTTTCTATAAAATAAAAATGTAAATTATTGCTTAATCCTCTATTTTCACCATCTCAAATCAAATAAGTAGATATTGCAACACTAATAAGCAAATATCCTAAGCCATATGAGTACATCCACTCCATTTGTGCAATGACGATTTGTAGTGGTTTAAATTTGTGATTTCATTCATTTTTATGCAAATTGTTATTGATCTAAATTAGAAGATGAGATTTTTTTATTTCATTTAGAGTTTGATTCCTCTTTCCATTCTACTTGATTTCACCTCTCACATAGTTTTGGGAGATCAAAAGATTTTGTATTGAGGAGGTGTTATCATAAAATAAATACTTGTGGATCTATCACAAAGTAAAGAATATTTCTAGAACACTTTTGTGGAAGAAGTAGGTGTTTTTGATTACAAATAGAGTATTTTCTACTATTGTGTGAAACCATCTATTAGTTCCAAAATGTTATGTTTTCAAATAAGTGTTAGAGTAATAAGTTGTTTTACTTAATTAATTTAATCATATTGCTTAATTAATTAAGTCACTTATCACTTTAGTTACTTAAGCTAAACTTAGACACATTAATAATTAATTATTTATTAATTATTAACTGTGCACACTAGGGTTTCCTTTTAGGATTTTGTTTAGGGTTTCTTGATCTCCTTTTATAAGGATTCATCTCATTGTAATTATTAATGGGAGAATATCTATAGCTTTCATTTCTTCTTGAAATTTTTTCTCTCTACTGTAGCTTTTTCTTGTTGAAGTTAATTGCATACATTTGTTTGCAGATCTCTTGTGTGGAAGGTGTATTTGTTTGTGTTTGATCCTATGGCTCGTGGTTTTGTGTTTGTTTCACAATTCTATCAATAAATACTAAAGTTATTACATAATATCAGTTTGTGCTAAGTGACAATTTTATCACACATCTAAAAGACACAAGTATTTTAAATTCTCCATCTTTTGACTTCTTTGTGATTTTTCAACTTTTTTTTTAAATTGAACAAATACAAAGAAAATTTTTAAGTGTATTATAATATAACTTTATTAATAGAAATTTCACATAATTATTATATATATCCTCCAACAATGAAAACACCAAATTCACTAGCATATACACAAATTCAAGCATAGTTTACATATACTCATTGAATATATGAGCACATACCAATGTAAATGATCTAAGAAATATTCAAGAAAAATACTAAACATGGAGGTGTATGACCACTTGAGTTTGAACAGCATCATGTTTATGACAACTATTGCTCCCCTTGCCACTCCATTGGCTTTTGATTATGTTCCTCTTTTTTTTTGCGCTCGAAGAGTCATAGGCCCTTCCTAAAATTTTCTAGAGTTTATCTCTGAGGAAAACTAAAGAAGTGGAGGTCACAACAAAAGCATAATAAATTTGAAAGTGTAAAATAGAGGATGAATCAAAGCATAATAAATTATTTTGTAGGATGAGTTTGAAGGAGCAATGGGCTATTTTATATGATTTTGAAATAGAGGATGAATCAGAGCATAATAAATTATTCTATAGGATGATTTTGAAGGAGCAATGGGCTATTTTATATGATTTTGAAAAAGAGGATGAATCAGAGCATAATAAGGTTGAAAGTGTAAAAGAGTTCCTTTCATTTCCTTGCCTATTAATTTCAGACATAGGGTTGGTAAAAAATGAGAGTTCATTCAAAGAGGAGCTAACCCCATTACCATCATCAAGAATTCCCTAAGGAGCTAGCTAATGGAATAGAACAAAAGGAATAGAACAAAAAGGTAAAAACCTGAAAGGAAAAAGTTGTAGACTCTGGCTTTACACTTGCCTAATCGAATTTCCACAACTCTTCGGTGTACCCATTGCATTTGCTTGAAAATTTCTAAAGTTTTATAAAAAAATACATTTTGTGCATATCCTGCAATCATTGCATTCTGTGAGATAACTCTCTTTAAGATATTTTGTCAAACAGTTCGCATGCCTTTTCTATGCTTCCACATTTTGTCTCCATCTACAAGCAACTTGGAGAACTATTGGTTCTAGCCACAACACCTTGAGCCTGTAGTCGCAATCTTTCCTTGTATTCACACATCTCTTTTCTATAGCACTCTTTTCCTTGTATACCATGCTCTTGATAAGGATGCCATAAAAAAAATTTAATATAAACCGAATATAAGCATTTTATATATATGGTTATAAGTAAAACACTAATTTTATCATTTACATACAAGTTTTTCATCCTATAAAAGGCTATTCCACATATCTCCAATCATCTTTCTTATTGCTCTATCCTTATTTGGTTGACTTGACTTCAACCTAGCTCATTGCTCAATAAAGAAAAAATTCTAGCTAGTTTTGTTCTACCTTGGTGCATTAGGATCCTTCCTAATCATTAGCTTCTTTTTCTGCCTACGTTCAATCTGATGTTCCGTGACAGAGGCTTTGAGGTCATTACCCATGCTATTCATAAAGGGAGATACAGTTGCATGTTGTGGTACATTGCTGGAAGGAGGAACATGGTACAAAATACCCTTCATTTTCCTTCTCCCAACTATCACGTTGACTAGGTAACCATGCTCAAATCTTCCATCAGTACAGCTAGTAACAACACTTTCAATAGATGTTGTCGGGTCAACTACATCAAAGTTGTATTTATGATTAAATTTATTATTATGCACAAATGTTTACAGTAGTAATACAAAGGCCAGTCCCTAATCATTGAATTATTTTAAATATTGGTTACAATCAAGGACCTCCAAGTGCATATTTGAAAAGAATCCTCCTTCCTTGATCCTGATTTGGAAATAGAAGATGCAGTTGCTCCTAATCCTAAAACACAGGTTGCACTTAATTCTGATTTTGAAAGAAAAGATATAGTTGATCATGATTCTAGAACAGAGGACGTAGTTGGTCTTTATTCTGAAACAAAGAAGTGTATCCTACCATTAACAGTGCTCTCTTTGAGCTATAAGTTATCCTTTTCAGACATGGCCTTCCTAATAAATAGTGCTTCAAGTGCTTGCTTGTACTTTGTACATTGGGAAACTAACTTGTCTGTACCAGCAGTACCAAGAGATAATTTTAATGAAAATATTTTCGTTTCTCCTATATAATTCCAGAAATTTATTCATTAATAATATGGACCAAGCAGAGAAGACTCTAAAGCTATAGTGAGTTCAAGGAATAAATATCATGAACAGAAGGGGATTAAGGTTTGCAGTTAAATTTGTCAAAGAATCTGGCATGCCCTCTCTGTTTCATAGATGGTGCCTAGAAACCAAAATTCGTTAGAATTCGTGTAGGAAAAAAGAGCACAAAATGCAAGTCTAGCACTACTAAAAAATAGGAAATTTCCAAAATTGGTTATCTTGTTGGTTGTGGTTCTCTCTCATCATTTTCTTAATCCCAATAGAACCATTGACTCTAAATCCTAATATAATTATTCAAGTCCTTCTAACATGTCATATGGATGTGAACAATGGACTTTCTCATCATCTCTAATATTTACAGTTGTTCACACATTTAATAGATGCTCAATAGCCAAGCCCTTTTGGAAAATGGGCTTCTAGCATAAATCCGTCCAATTCTGAGAACCGACAGTTATGACACAAGTCAGCTCCTCTCGAAGTAATGTTGCTTATATTAGATATGTTGGTCTTTTTAGGAAGAGAAATTCCATCTAACCCTCTTGTAAGATTGTTGAAAATTTTCTATTTCCTGAAGTAATATAGGTAAATGACATTTTTGCAATAAAAATAGGAAACTTCAATTCCTTTGGAGTAACATTTCTAGATTCTATACAAATATAGAGAGAAGCAGCAAGATAGGTGAATGTGTAATTTATAGTTGTCATATAAATGTTTCTATAAAATTATAAAATTTTAGGCTAGGTAACTATTACAACATTTAGTGATTAGGAATTAGGTTTTGGAACAATGTTCTTCATTTCTCTTGCATTCAACAATGCCAATGAGGAAAAATGAGGGAGCTTGCAGGAAAAGCATTACATACCTTAACACAATAGAATTCTTAGCACCCACCAATATTTAATGCATACAACCTACTGCTCATTTTGTATAAGTAATTGTAGCCTGGCCTATCTAAACATATACTGAATAGTACATGTAATACCATCTTCATTTACTAATTTGGTTGTGTATAGATTAAACAATAAAAACTCGTTCAAACCATGGAAAGCGACTTACTTCAATATTCTGCATAAAATATCTCGTACACTAATTAATTTCTACATAAATTATCTGAAACATCACCATTTTTGGTTTGGTTGTGTAAAGATAAAATCAAAAAACTTTTTGAAACCATGGCAGCTGATTTACCTCAATATTCTACACAAATTACCTCAATCACTCAACACTGGCAATGATAAAAAATGGGCAGACTTTTTCACACAATATCTTGACATTGGGTGCTATAATCTATCTCAGAAACCTATTATGTATGTATGTAAACTGTGGTACACGAGACAAGATAGATGGACAAAAGGTTTAACAGATGGACATTCCTTCAACTCTAATCGTGGAGAGTTGTTGACTAACAATAGTAACATTTAACTGGCATATTTTATAGGACATTTCCCCAAAAACCATCTTAATAAATGTCTTAACATACTCGAAAATGAATGTCTTAATATATTCTCCTGATAGGATCTCCCTTTTGTGTAGACATCAAGTTTTACACTCTATTTTCTTGGTCAAAACTAGACTTGTTTTAAAGGCATTATAAACTTTCAAACAACATCAATTACTGATTTTAATCATAGGAAATGTGAAATAGGATATGAAAATTCATCAAGCAAATTTAAGGCAAGATTTTAGTAGATATTATTGTTGAAATGTTCATGTATACATGCAAAATGTGAATGCATGGATAAGGTACTAAGGCAAGATTTTGTTAGATATTATTGTTGAAATGTTCACGTATACATGAAAAATGTGAATGCATGGATAAGGAACATGAGTTGTTAGATAGAAGGCTCCATTCAGATGTCATCTCACCTGTGATAAGCTAAATTGAGCTTTCCATCCAACCAAAATAATAGAATATCACACGTCTATATAGATTGTGGTATATAGGGTAAACTCTATTTTTTATTTAATTAAATGCTATTGTATTATTTTTGTCAATACTAAAAGAAAATTAAGGATCGAAATTAAATGGTAATGATTTTTATGTTCAGCAGAAAACAAGAAAGGCATGATCCTATCCTCTCTCAAAGAATTTATTTCAAATCCTTTTTAAATGAGATCTATTTTGATGAGACAGGAGCACTAATTACTAGGGTTTGTAAAAAAAATTTATAACTTTTATTATTCTCCAAAATAATTTGCAATTATACATTTTTCATTTTCTTTTATATACACATGTTATGTATTCAATTCATTTGCAATTACATGTTTATAAATTCTTCAAACAAATTTATGCAAATACTATAATACATTGATCCCTCTTATACCTTCCACATATCTTCGGTGTACCCATTGCACACAAAGGTACACTTGCTAGTTATTTTTTAAATATAAATATAATCTGGACAACCTTACCTCATTCACCACATAACAACCAATCAGACAAACAATTCTATTGCATATTGTCGTCTTTTACATCGCAGTGCATGGTTGAGGTTGAAGATATTACGTCCACCCTCCTCTCCAATCTCCCATCGTCAACGTCCACCTCCTTAAAATCCAACCCAACCATATGCAAAGGATGGGAATCCCAAGGTCAAACCGGCTGTTCCAGGTATTCAGCTTTTCATCACTCAATATTACCGATGCACGTTCGTCATTGATATATGCCAAAGCAATAAATCCAAACACGCTCTGTTCATTTACATTTAGTGAAAGGGTCTTGGGAGGCAGAAATTGGTTATCGATTGGGCAGGGATCAGTGTCACAGATATTTATAAACCAGGAAAGATTGCTAGGTATCTTTCACGGTGAGGGAGGGTTTCGATACATCCAAGTTGTGTCATTATCCTAAGGACATCAACTTTTCACAAAATTATTTGCTGTAATTGTCAAGTGCACGTGTACATGATTAAAATAAAGTTAATTTTTCCTACTAAAATTATAGGGTTCATTATCACGTTTGGATTAAAATATTCCTCACAAAATTATTTGTCAGTCAGCAACAAACTTCAAGGTTTGATATTCCTAGCCTTTTCCGTTATGTTTGATTTCACTCGTCACATAGTTTTTGGGGATAAAAATCTTTTGCATCGTGGGAGTGTGATCATAAAATAAATACCTATGAATCCATAAAAAAATTAAAAAATTAAAGCATGGCTTGTAGAATACTTTTCTAGAAGGAAGTAGTTGTTTTCCATTAAAAATAAAGTATTTTTTTGTTTTTGTGGAAGCATCTCTTTTAACATAGGTGATTGCACAACTATTAGTTCCAAAAGGTCATGTTTTTCCAATAACCATTAAAATGATTACATAATATTAGTTTGCATTAAACATCAATTTTATCACACATCTACAAGTCACTACCATTTTAAATTGTCCATTATTTTACTTATAATTTCTCAAATTTTCTTTTAAACTGAAAAAACATAAATACAAATTGAATGTTATATATCACTTTATTAATAAAAAAACTTCTTTTGTAATATAAATGAATAAAATCGAAAAAACATTCGAAAATTCTCTTTTCAAAATTAACTTTCCAAAAAGTTAAAAATAAATAAATATTATTTTAAAGAATGAAAAATAATATTAAAGAGCCCAGTTTTTCTTTTACTAAAGAAGGACTATTCGTAAAATAAAACAAAGGCAATTCTATATATCATCTTATTTAATTTCAAACTTCAATATACGGTATTTAAAATATAAAGTTTAAGGTTCTAAAAAATTCATTAAGTAAAACAAGAATACGTGTTTACAATGGCAGATACAATATTAATCAATAATAAAAACTTTCTTCCCATTAAAACCTAATAAGCAAAAGACAATCATAATTGTCACCAGGTTGGAAATAGATAATAGAGTGAATATCGTAAATGCAACCTGGGCGAGCTGTTTTCCATATGCACCACCCAATAGAAACTTAATCTGGACAGCCAAATCTCACGCGCCACATAACAACCACTCAGACAGAATTCTATAGCGTATTGTCATATTTGTCGAGTGTTTCGTCGCAGTGCACGAAACACGACTGTGACTGTGTTTTTGTATGGTTAAGCATATCGCGGATGAAGGTATTTAGGTTGTTGAAAGAAGAACCTCCCGCCATCACTGCTTTAGTTGCCGCTTCCTTCAGCTCCGCGGCTTTCTTCTGCAACTCCTCGCTCTGCATCACCCTCCTCACTGCACTCTCCACCTCTTCTTTCCTCACCAACCTCGCATCATCAACGTCCACATCCTTAAAATCCAAGCCCACCTTCCATATATCTTTGGCGAATCTGCAATTGAGGAACTGGTCGCCGAAATAAGGCCAGCCAATCATGGGCACTCCCATGCTTATGCTCTCCACACTTGAATTCCATCCGCTGTGCGTCAGAAATCCTCCCACCGAAGGATGTGCAAGGACCTTCAATTGCGGCGTCCATTTCACAAAAAACGCACGATCTTTGGTTCGCTCTTCCAATCCCTCGGGCAAAACAGCAGCCTGCCCCTGGGCAATATCGGAGCGAAGAACCCACAAAAAGGCATACCTGCTCTGTTCCAAACCCAGCGCCAGCTCATCCAACTGCTCTTGCGATTTGAGTGCCAAACTTCCAAACGAAACATACAGCACAGAACGCGGGCGTTGTTTATCTAGCCAGTGCAAGCAGCTATCGTCTTCCTCCCACATAGACATGTTGCTGAGCGTTGAGTTCTCCCCTCCTAAAAAGTTAGGCAGAAACACAGGGCCTATTGACAGAGATGGACACCCCTTGATAGACAGTGCCGCTACCGCCTCTCTCCCTTCCAATTCCTCAATGGTGTTCACAAGTACGTAGTCCCCCGTGTCACACATTCGCGACTCAAAGAGAATCGCTTCGTAGATGGGATCCGATGTGAACTGCTCTCGGTAGAACGATATCACATCGCTTGGCCACAGCGCTGGTATACTCCCGGGCAGATTACTGATCATTTTCTCCGGACGTTTTCCTTCGCTCACTGAAACCATCACACCTCGAACTTCATACTCAAACTAGAGCGAAACAAGAATTGGAGTTAATATTAAAAGTAGAGCAGAAGAATACCTTTGACAGGAATGTGGCCCTGGGAAAGGAGAGAAGGAGCGTACTTTTGCGCAATAGATGCAGCGGCACAAATAGGCCAGAAGACGACCCTTGGCACTCCCATATTGGGGGCCACTGATGCGGTGCACGACATGCAACAGTCTGCCACGATGCAGGTGACGGGAGGAACGCCATTCTCAGTGTGAGTGCGGAGGACGGCCTCCAAGGCGGCTCCACGCTTTGCCAGCGTTGAAAACAGCTCGCCCAGATGGGTGGTGCGGCCGTGCTCCGGCGGTAAGCCGTCCGCGAATGACAAAAATCGGAAATTGGCTTTGGAGTGCTGCAGTTGCGACTTGTGCTTTCCACTTCCAAACATGCGTTTCTCAGTCCATTCTGTGTTAACGAAAGTGATGAAAAAACCCCGTGCGGACAAGAGATCGGCGAGATGTATGAAAGCGTTGACGTGTCCCTGCGCAGGAAAGGGCACCAAAACTGCGTGCAAAGTGCCATCGTTTCCACCATTCATCGTCATCTTTTAAGTGGGCAACGAATGTCACAAGTGAACATCTCGGCTTCTAAACAATAATTTATAAGGATTGCACGCTCAAGCATATCACCTGGAAAGGATGGGAATCTGAAGGTCAAGCCGGTCATTCCAGGCTTTCAATTGTTGATGGCGCAAAACTATTGCTGCCGTTCGTCATTAATATATCTTAAAGCAATAAATCCAACCCTGCGCTTGTTATTTAAATTTTTTTATGTGGTCCTGTGGGCAGAATTTGGTTAGCAAGAAGATATTTAAAAAGCAAGAAAGATTGCAATCTTTCATGGCGAATAAGGATCTAGATCTATCCCACCTGTATCCTTATCCTGGTAGGGTTGGCAAGGACATACACTTCTCACAAAATTATTTTACTTTAATTGTCAAGTTCCGATTGTGTAGGCACGCGGATATTTTGAAGATAAATTTAATTTTTCCTACTAAAATTATGTTCTGTCTTTGTCATGGTTGAATTAAAATATTCCTCACCAATCACCACTAACAAATTTTAAAGGTTTGTTTTTGTCGGAACGCCGCAACGCAACATGAAGCGGCATTTGAAAAGATTCGTTAGAGATATCAATCCTGAATAATTATTTTCATTTAAGAACTGTTTATTTTATTTTGAATTATTTATTTAATTTAATTTTATATAATTTATTATTTTTAAATAATGTAATCAATATTTGGTGTGATTTGTAAAGTTAAGTTTTTAACGCATATCACTTTAATCTCTTTTCACATGGACTGTCCCCATCCACACGAATTACCCTTCACCCATAAACTGTCTATATATGAAAGAATAAATCCATGCTAAAAATTGTCTTTACAATTTAAGAATTATTTTTATTCGTATTTATAAAAGTTATTTAATTTTAATAACTACTTTTATTTACACTGACTTTATTTAATTAATAATTATTTTATTTTATTTTATAATTATTTAAGAATTTTTTTATTTATATTTAGTAAGAGATTATATGTTGTTTTCTTGAGTTAATTTCTAGTTTTATTTTTTCAAATTTATGTGGACTCAGAGAATGAAAAATTCGAGAGTGGAGCATGTGTGAAGGTGATCTAGGAAGAGGTTGTGGGTCTGGTTCAACATGAAGCCCTTGAACAGTCAACTTATAGGTTTATTGTCCCCAACTTGACCATACTCTCCTAGCACCTTGGTCCTCGTATAGTGGTGGTGTGTTGGGTGGGTAAATTCAATGCTTTGTTTTGTTAGCATTTATTTCCTTGTCCTTATGCCCTATCTTATGGACAACAAAGCCATCATAAAACTGAAAGTAATTGCACATAGAAGATAGTGCCCCCGACTTAATGGCAGGGGGTGGAGGGGGGAATCAAGGGCAAGCCCCCTGATGGCCCCGAAGGGCATTGAATAGTGTTAATGAGAATAAAGAAAAGAATTTTTTTTGAAATGCTTTACTAGGGCACTTTGTGGAAATATTAGAGAATGCAAGATTCATCACCATTAAAGATGAAGATGCCAACAGAGAGAAACCAGACTCTGGAGGAGCTGGTAAGTACTCCCCTCCCAATGCTAGCAAAATGGTAATTTCCCCTAATGTTGAAATGTTGTCAGCCATTAATAATGAAGAAAGTAGATTAAAAGGAGTAGCAATCTTTTTGGCCATGGTAGACAAGGAGAAAACTCGAACAAGGAGGTTTCTTGATGAGTGGTTTAAAAATGTATGACTGAAACATCAAAAAATGGGTTCACCAAAATGAATCAACAAGATGATGAACCACAATTTTTCTTAGGGATGTTTCATTAATTATGAGGGCTAAAATGCACATAAATAACAATCAGAAATAAATCCTAACTGTTATAGCAAAATGAGAGAAGTTTTCAGAGGCCAAAACAATTTTACCTTGTTGCAAGAGTGTTGTTTTTAGGTCACTGAGGACTCATTCACCCTATGGTGAATGGGTCCCTGTTAGTGTTTTTGAAAACTGATTTCTGAGTTCTATTCCTTGATGTCTACACTTTTAGCTCCTCAGTGCTCAACTCTTAAAAATTTGAAACAAATTATGTAGCCTTGTTTTCATGTTCTTGCAATATGGATGACAACTTTTCAACTTGACAATTTTGAAAAAATTGCTTCAATCTTGTTCTCCACTTCATCTTCAACCTAAAAACCTACAAACACACATCAAGGAGAAGAAAAACTCGTTGATTGTTAGAGAATAGGGGTTTTCCTTGGTTGAACCTCATTTAGGTAATTAAACCTTGTAATGAAATAATGAAATAGAAGCATGAAGCATGAAATATTGATACCTTAGATGATTTCTTGGAATGTAAATTTGCAAACTAACATGAAGTGGCCATGTAGAATGTAGATCTTGATCTTAAAATAGATGTGAAACAATACTTAACTTGGATCTTCAATACTACATCAACACGTTAGCTCAACAACATGCTTCATACACTATGCCTTTGACATGATGATATGATCTTGAATGACATCTTGGAATGTAAATCAACAATCTAACATGAAGTGGCCATGTAGAATGTAGATCTTGATCTTGAATTGGATATGAAACAATGCTTGCAAATGGATCTTCAATACTACATCAACACACATTAGCTCAACCACATGCTTGATGCACTATGCCTTTGACATGATGATATTATCTTGAATCACTACAATAAAACCTTGATAATCTGCCTTTGAAATGCTCTATAATGCTCTCATGAACTCTTAGGATGCTTGCATAAAGTTGCTTAGATCTTCTAGGTCACTTTAGGATTGCTTAGATGAAACTATGCGAATTAACCTTATATTTATACTAAACTTAAGGATTAACCCCAAAATTCAAATAATCCAAGATGACATCTGATCTAGGATTCAAAATCATTAAAATCCCACCAAGAATATGTTCAAAAAGGGATGTCCTAAGTAAGGAGGACCCATTCGCCCAAAGTGGTCAATGGGTCCTAGCACAATTTTCTAGGACCAAGCTTCGGGGAGGTAAAATAACATTAAAAATCCACCTCAAATATGCCAAAAAAATGGTTTTCTAGGTAAGGAGGACCCATTCGTCCAAAGTGGTGAATGGGTCCTAGCACAATTTTCTAGGACCAAGCTTCAGGGAGGTGAAATAACATTAAAAACCAACCTCAAATATGCTAAAAAAGGGTGTCCTAGGTAATGAGGACCCACTCACTCAAAGTGTTGAATGGGTCTTAGCATAGTTTTCTAGAACTCCAACATTTCCAATTTAAATGTTATGTAATATCATTAATGGGTGTCAAGATAGATCCTTGAAAAATGCAATTAATAAGGCTTGGATTTGAATTAAAGTGGCCAATTAAGCTCAATTAGTACCTCAATCAATTAATAGAGCCTTAGATTAGTGTGAAAGAGTAAGAAAACACTTTACAACACCCTAAATAAAGCACAATTAAGTACATTTTATCATTAATTATTCATTCCCAAGCTAAGTGCACGAAAAAGGGTTACTTTTTCAATGCTACAATGACAAAAAAAAATGAAGGTTATTTTTCTTTCTTTCTATCATATGATACAAAAGGGATTTGCTTATATTCTTTAAAGATCCTAAAATCCAAAAGGAAATAATACAAAGGAAATATTGGACAATTGACAATTTTGTCTTTTGGGCCATTTCATGGTCGCCAAAATTGATTAATGAAGAGGTCTTATCCCTCTTCTATTCGAGATGGGTCACTATTAAAAATGTGCCCCCTCAATTATTGATTTTTTTTACATCACCTACTCACACATTTGGGAAATTCATGAGGCTAGATTAGACCAACACCACCATTTTGCATATGGATGCTAGGATTTTGATCTCTCTGGAACCTAGTATGGATATCCTAGAAGTAATAAACATTGAAATAAGAGAAAAAAACTTTAATTATCTGTAATGTAGGAAAAAGTATCCATTCTTCACACTTAATTTGGGAATGATTAACATTAAAATGAACCTAATGTTTCCTTGGTTTGGTGTAATAATATGTTTTACACATTCACATTAAGTTTGGGGCCCTTTTAAGCTAAATGTGCTTAATTTTTCATTAATTTGTTGTTGTAAAATGTATTTATTTACATGTTCACACTAAGTTTTGGGCCCTCTTGCATTAATGACCTATAAATCATCATTAAAAGGCCCATAAGACCCTTTATTATGCATCTTGAGGCTTATTTCAATTGAAATCCTGACATAGTCATCAAATACATTCAATTTTCTAACCCCCCTGACATGAACTATCACCTTGAAAATCTAGGGTGGAACTCATACACCACCTTGGGAATATGAGTCCCCCTAGGTGGGACCCATATGCCACCTTGGGTATATGAGTCCCCCTAGGTGGGACCCATATGCCACCTTGGGCGTATGAGTCCCATTTGGGGAATTCTTAGAGTTATGAGCGAGAAATTAGGGTTTTCAATTCAAATTTTATGAATGTTGGCATTTGGGATCTAATAAATTTTAAATTAGATGGAATGCATATATAAACAAGGTTTCAAATCATTATTTCACCTAGCAAGTTTGAGTCAAGCATCCCAAGAGTTCACAAGAGAATTTTAGAGTATTCAAGAGCATTTCTAAGGCATTCAAGGGCAGATTTGTGGAAGATTATTACAACAATTCAAGATCCATCATCATGTCAAAGGAATAACTCATCAAGCGTGTTGTTGAGCTAGTGTTATGGTGTAGCATTCAAGATCCAAGTTAAACATTGTTCCACATCTAATTCAAGATCAAGATCTACACTCTTCATGGCCACTTCATGTTAGATTACATATTTACATTTCAAGAAATCATTCAAGGTATCATTGTTCATGTATATCATGTTTCATTGTTTCATCATAAGGTTTAATTACCTAAACGGGGTTTGACCAAGGCAAAACCATATTCCCTAACAATCAACAAGTTTTTTTCTCTCTCTACATGTGTGATTGCAAATCTAGGTATTTTGGAGATTGAAGATCCTTTGAAGAAAATTTTTCAAGATTGAAGAAAGTTGTCAAAGTTGTCACAAGGTTTTCATCTTTACAAAAATTCACCTACAAGCTAGAATTCAAGCTTTCAAACCCAAAGATCTAGCTAGAGAAAAGCTACAACAAATCACTGGAGGATACCAAAGTTTCATCCAAACCTTAATACTAGGATTAAATCACCACTTTGAGAATATGAGTCCCAATACAACACTTTTTTTCAATTTTTAGAAGATCTAAATCAGTCACTAAGAGATTCCTGTTCTTTCCCAGAAACCCTAGTCTGGGACTAAATTGCCCAGTTTGGTGTATGAGTCCTAGTGAGCATCACAAATCAGAATTTTAGGGTTTTGGAGCTTATTTTGACCATATATTTCTTCCAGGTACCTTTATATTTCATCCTCTTTTATCAATTTGATCTCATGCTCTTAAATTTCTAGGTTTCATAGCTAGATTGGCACATTACTTTTATCTCTTTCTTTCTAAGCGTTTGCTTAGTGGTGAAGCCCCTTTTTTCTTTAATCACACCCATAGGACACTTTATTGTATATCTCTTTCCCTAATTACATCCCTAGATTGAGATCTCTAAGGTTTCCTTGAATAAAACTAGAGAAAAATAGGACCCCACTTGTGTTCCATCTACCAAAAAGATAGAGAGCCCCCCTATTTCCTTTGTTTCATTTTGGTGAGCCCAACCTTTGAACCCTTTATTTATGATTTGGAGTGCATTAAATTCCTATATTTATCTTACATTAACTTTGCATAAGATCTTGCATTAGTTAATTTACATTTAGGGCTTCTAAATATTGCATTAGTGAAAGTGCATATAGGTTGCATTTTTGCATCTTAGATCATTCAATTTCACTAATATTTTGCAATTAGAAATAGTAAAAACAACATACAACTAGAAACCTTAACATTCACTCATAATTTGTTGAATTTAGTGTCAAAACCTTAATCTGGGACTCATACGCCCCTTTGGGTGATTTAGTCCCTGAATAGGTTGTTTTACCTAATTTATGGGAATTTTGTGTTGTGTGTTTTTTAAGATTTGAACCCTTCAAAAACCCTAATTGGGACTCATACACCCCTTTGGGCGATTTAGTCCTAGATCAGATCTTAATAAGTGTTTTACAACATTAAAAACCTTATTTATATACTTCCTAAGCTTGCTAGTAACGTATAGTATCAGTTTGGGAAGTTTCAAGAACTTTTGTTTTATGAATCTAGGTCAAAAACATCAATTTAGGGTAGTCATATTTGAATTATTCCTAAATCATTTCAGTGGAAAAAATTATCACACCAAAAAATGTTTACATTTATGAAACTTTGCATAATATGGATAAAATTACTTTTCACTTTTGCATACACAAGGTTTACATTCATGAAGCTTTGCATAAGTTTGATAAATTTTCTTTTCATTTTTGGATACACATTGTTTACATTTTAAAGTTTTGCATACATGGGATAAAAGTACTTTTCATTTTTGGATATACATTGTTTATATTATTTAAGCATTGCATAACATGGTTAGAAGTACTTTTCATTTTTGGTCAAACAATGTTAGTATCCTACCTTTCTAAGCATGCTAAGAAAAATTCCATCCCTCACCCTAATGAGAATGCTTTAGTGAAAGATAATACAATGGTGGATAATCATGAAAATCAAATTTGGTCTTATCCTAATATCTCTCCTATTTGTGATCAAGATATTTTGGTGTTAAAAGATCAAACCAATGAGAGTTATGAGAGTCCTATTTGCCTCTCTTCCCCTACCTCTCCTACTAGGGAAGACATTGTTAGATATAAGGATGAAACCATTGACACATCCCCTACCTCTCCTATTTATATTCTTTACTAGTTATACACCTTTGCAATAGACATTGTCGTGTAATAGGGAGGTGGAGGACCACTGGAAATAGAGTGAACACTATGACCATAAAATTTAATTATAATCATTGAACAACTAATTTAGTTAATCTTGCATTCCAAAAGTGAAATTTAATAAATTAAATTCAATGAACTTGTTGATATTTACCCGACTATCAAAGTTGAATGTATCACTCAAGAGGGCATCTATCATGACCATTTGATTAGCTATAGATGTACCTTGGGAATATGCATCTCAACTCTCCTTAGGATCATAAACATAGAGTGGCCCACAAACATAACATAAATAAGGTGGAACCCGATGCCTCAAAGACTCACCCCCTCACCCTACACTAGAGGCCTAGTATGTTGTATGAGGCTATGAGTGAGGGAACTTATCGACTATAAGGTATTCACCTCAACACTCTCCTTCACAATGAAAGGGATAGTCACATTCTTATACACTGATCTAGAGAGTGATATCATTGGTTGCTATGTGTCAATACCTTCCCACACTCTTTCTTGTACAAAGCCACCACCTCTGTACCCTAGAACTCCTGCATGTCAAAATAGTTTGGGATTTTATTAAGGACAAACTCACAATAGAGTTTCCTCAAAATATATTATGGTACCTCATTGTTGTTGCATGGAGGATGGTCAAAAACCATCCACCACCTTTCCCAAAAATAGTTATTTATACCTTGGTGGTTTCACCAATGGGTAAGGAACCTCTTGCATGAAGGATGTAAGGGTTGATTTTTTCTTGGGTCCATGAATTGTGCACACAAGTCATATTTTTTTAAAAATCATCTTTAACTTGTTTATATGATAATTTTTCTGCATAAAATCATTTAAGCTCTTGTCTCTTCTCAGACCAACTATTTATTTACTTACTAATTGAATCTACTTGATATAATATGGATTACAATAATTGAGCGAGGGCAGTTCAATGTGAGGTTGTGCCTGTAGGATCTCTCAACCTTGTAATTAACTCCCCAATTTCCTTTTTGTTATTTTTAATTTAGCCCATTAAGTTTTATTGCATTCCTAGAGCATGATGAGGAATTGTAGGAGACATACCTATTGAGGTTTTTCTTTAGGAGGGATTTGATCATGAGGTGAATTAGGAATTTGAGGAGTATTATGAGGAGGATTTTGGGGTGCATTAACAATTCTTGGAAAATAAATAAATTTTCATCAAAAAAATATTCAATCTACCTATTTAATACAAAATTCACACAAAATTTAGAAATAACTTACCCCTTTGACCTCCCTGACATCATGGTGACATTTTGATGAATAATCGCTGAAGATATGGTATAATTTTGGGCTTCCTAGAATACAAGTACATTATGGAGGGTTTTCAAGTTGCAAGGGAACTCTTCAACAATAGAAAAAATAAAATGAAATCATTTTTTTTCTTTAGCAGGAAATAACATGAGCATGTTATAACACGCTCATGTTATTGATCTTGTAGTAACGAAAAAGTTATCCCTTTTTTGATTAATTTGGGAATAATTAATATTAAAATGAGCCTAATGTTGCCTTAATTTGGTTTTGTAATGTGTTTTACACGTTCACATTAAGTTTAGGGCCCTTTTTAATTAAATGGACTTAATTATGCCTTATTTAGGGTTTTGTAAAATGCATCTTTACACTGTCATGCTAATCTAGGGATTTATTAATTAATTGAGATTAATTTTCCTTAATTGAACCCTTTAATTCAAATCCAAGCCTAATTAAATAAAAATTTCGACGGATAAAACCCAACATTCATAAATTCCATTACACAACACTTAATTTTGGAAAGTGTGTGTCTTAGGTAAGTGTCCTCACTAGGTCCTAGGACCCTATTTTTACATAACATTTAACATTTCCCAAAGTGTGTCCTAGGTGAGTGGCCTAGGACCTATTTGCCACATGGTGAATGGGTCCTCACTTAGACCTAGGACCCTTATAATATTTTTTGGTAGTATTTTAATGATTTCAAATCTATAATTCAATGTAGACTTGTGATATTTGAATTTTAGGAATTAATAGTAAGATAAGTATAAATACAAGTTATTTCACATAGTTTCATGTCCTAGATCTTCATAAGCTGAATTGAAGTCATCATAAGATCATTCAAGAGAGCATTATCAAGAGCATTCAAGAGCATTTCTAACACATTCAATCGTGAATGGGTCCTCACTTAGACGTATGACCCTTATAATATTTTTTGGCAGTATTTTAATGATTTCAAATATATAATTCAATTTCAGCTTGTGATATTTAAATTTCTAGAATCAATAGTAAGATAAGTATAAATACAAGGTTATTTCACATAGTTTCATCCTAGATCTTCATAAGTTGAATTGAAGTCATCATAAGAGCATTCAAGAGAATTTTTAACACATTCAAGGGAAGACTTGAAGAAGAATATTGCAACAATCAAGAGTCCTATCATAATGTCAAATATTTAGTGCATCATGCATGTTGTTGAGCTAATGTGTTGATGTAGCATCCAATATTTTGGTGCAGGAGCACCTAAGAAACACCAGGCAATTACACTAGGCATTTAGGAAATCTAGGATGAATTTTTTTTTTTGATGTAAGCCTTCATGGCATTCTAGATTGGGTGTTGATCATCTGGTGAAGGTCATGTTGACCAATGCTTAGGCCTAAGGGTTTTGCTTTTAAGGTTTTGACCTTTTTAGGATTTTTAGGAATTGTTTTTCAATTTTGCAAATAATGCTCAATTAGAGCTTCATACGGCCAAGAAGATCCCAAGGGAACATAACTAATTGAGGAACCCTATTTAAGGAATGCCTCGGAAATGGACAAGGGTTGGAAGCCTTTTTGTATTGCTTTGAAGTTTGTGAGTTCAAGAAAATAGTGTGTTTGAGTAAATTTTCTAATTTTTGCTTTGAAATGAACTTTTAATGGATTAACCATGGCACTGTGTTTTGTGTAGGATGTAGTGTAGTGATTTATCAAGCATTGTGTGCCATTTATTAGTCTTCCTTATTCAATTTCAATCACTGTTTATAAATAGTTTGTTTTCACCCTGTTGATGGTTTGAACTAGACAGTTTTGAGAAAATGGAGTATTAGCTCACTTTCCCACCTTAAAAATTGTACGACCCTTTGGGAACAGTGACTAGACTCCATGTATGTACATATGGTAGGTTTTAGGGTTTTAGAAAAGATAGGATTGGTTGGAAAAGTCTTTCCCTAGGCGAGCCAGGAAGGTGCCCGGCTAGGAAGGCTTAAGTGCATGCCACATAACTTGCAGGGGTGATAGATTCTAGTTGAATTTCCTTTTGGAGAAGGCAGTTTTGAGTCTTTCCAAGACTTGGTAATCAAGAGGAAACTCCATTAGTCCATCTGGTGTGAGGAATACTTAGCAGTTTTGAAGCAACCAGAAAAGGGCTTAAAAAACCTAGTTTATGCCCATTTTCAAGTTGAGGCCTTGTAAGATAGATAAAGACCCAAGACCTCAAAAATATTTGAGAGGTGTTCATATGAACCAAGAACATCAAAGAAATATTGAGGTGTTCTTTGGAAAGTTTTGAGGAATAACCAGGTTTCTCAGAGGAGACCTAATTGCGGCTCCTAGGGCTAGTAGCCTTTTAAGACCTAAATGAGGGTTTGGTGAAAGCAACCAAGACATGGAGCTAGGAGGACCCTCAAGAACCATAGTAGGATGGATTGAAGTATTTTGAAGCACCTCCACACCCCTGCAAAGTTTAATTCTTTGAATTCAAGGTTTGTAGCCTTTAGGGTGGATTAAGGGCTAAGGATAGAGTTGCAAGTTTGCACGAAGATTGTACTTGGTAGAAGGAATTTGTGTTGATAGTTGGGGTTGGAAAAGAAAGATCAGGGGATCTTAAGTACTTGAGGGTCCTATAGGTTAAACTGGTGGTGTGAGACACCTTAGAGGTCTTCCAAACAAGACCTAGAGCATGAATTAGTGATTGATTCACCCAACCTCCCTATCAGATTGGTATCAGAGCAGTAAAAGATTTGGAATTGACTATTGTATGTCTAAGATTGAGTCTAGTGGTTCTACCATCATGGTGACAAATGCATAATTGGCCAAGATGGTCGAAGGACAGGAGGAAGACAATAGGCTATTGAGGGAAAGAATAGACCAACTTGAGCAAGCATTGAATGATGTGTAGATCAAAGGAAGGGTACCAAAGAAAGAAGAGGTTGTAGAGGAAGACAAGATCCCTGAACCTGACCCTATTTTGAAAGAAGAGCCTTTCTTGAAAGCACTGAAGGCTTTGAGTGGAAAAGAACTTGAAGGCATACCATTGTTTAGTGGGGAAATGGAAGTTGATCTAGTCATGGATTGGATAGAGGGAATGGAAAACCATTTTGAATGTGATGGAGTCACTAAAGCACAAAAGGTAAAGGTGGCTAAATCAAGATTAAGATGTTCTACCTTGACATGGTGGAAGTTGATTCAGACAAAGAGGGAAAAGGAAGGAAAGCATCATATCTCTACTTGGAAGGGAATGGTTGCAAAAGTGAGAGAAGCATACATGCCAGATGATTATGAAATTCAGTTGCATAAGAAGAGACAGAGCTTGAGACAAAGAGACCAAGATGTGAACTCTTATACTAAGGAGTTTCAAAAACTTTGCATGAGGTCTAATGTTACAGCTCGGATGAAAGTCTCAAGGTGGCTAGGTATCTTAACAGCTTGAAGTGGAACATTCAAGAGGAGATGACTCTTCTAAGTCCCAAAACAGTGCACCAATGCTATCAATTGGCTATAAAGATTGAAGAGAGGAGTAAGAGGAAACAAGATCAGGCTTCTAAAAGAAGAGGTAAAGGCAGAGATCAAAGAGGGCATAGAGGTGGATACCAAGGTAGAGGGACTGAACAAAGAAGTCAGGAAGAGTCTAAACTCACAGAGCATGGAAGTGAAAAAACTTCTAGAGGAGGTTATGGAAGAGGCAGAGGACCTCAAGGAGGTTCAAATAGAGGAAGAGGAGCAGGTAGAAGTATCTCATACTTTACCACTATGAAGTGTTATAACTATGGTCAAGTAGGACATCCAGCTTATAGGTGCCCAGAGAAAGCATCTTCTTCAAATATAGAAAAGAGAGTAGCATATGCTCAAGAAGACACTATGAGTGTCAAGTCACTAGAGGTTAGTCACATTGAGTCAAAAATGGGGGAGAACTTGATGTTTAACAGGGTTCTAATCAGACAACCAATCAAAGAAGAGCCAAAGCAAAGGAGAGCCTTATTCAGGGCAAGATGAAAAATATTGGGAAAGGTGTGCAAGGTTATAGTGGACTCAGGGTCTACTGATAACATAATCTCTAAGGAGGCAGTAAGGAAGTTGAAATTAGAGAAAATACCCCACACTAATCCCTACAAGGTGACATGGTTGAACAAAGGACAAAGTGTTCTTATCAATGAGCAAACAACGGTGGAGTTCTCCATTGGAGGATACAAAGACAAGTTGATTTGTTATGTGTTACCCATGGATGCATGCTATCTTCTATTGGGTAGACCATGGCAGTATGACAGAGGAGCCATCTATGATGGAAGGGAGAACACTATCTCATTCAAGAAGGAAGGAAAGATATTCAAACTGTAGTCACTGTCAAATGAAGAAGAAGGATAGTCAAAGACCCCTAGTGTCTTGTTAAGTAGTGGCAAGGAGTTTATCAATACTCTACAACAAGGAGGGGAAGGATATGTGGTCATGGTGCAATCTAAGGAGGAAGATAAGACTGAGAAAATAGTCATACCAGAAGCAGTCCAGAAGTTACTTAAGAAGTACAAGGACATAGTCAATGATGGAACACCAGCAACCTTACCTCCAAAGAGAGCCATCAGTCATCAGATTGACTTCATACTAGGGGCTTCATTGCCAAACAAAGCAGCTTACAAGCTTACACCAGATCAGAACCTAGAGGTAGCTAGACAAGTGCAGGAGTTGTTAGATCAAGGATTAATTAGGAAGAGCATCAGCCCATGTGCAGTACCAGTAGTCTTCACAACCAAGAAAGGTGGTAAGTGGAGATTATGCATTGATTCTAGAGCTATCAATAGAATTACAATCAGATATAGGTTCCCTATTCCTAGGATTGAGGATTTGATGGATTGTCTTAGAGGAGCTCAGTATTTTACCAAGTTGGATCTCAAAAGTGGATACCACTAGATCAGAATCAAGGATGGAGATGAGTGGAAGATAGCCTTTAAGACAACTGATGGGTTGTATGAGTGGAGAGTGATGCCAGTTGGCCTCTCAAATGCCCCTAGCACATTCATGAGGCTCATGAATGAAGTGCTCAAAGACTTTACAAGGATATTTGTGGTGGTATATCTTGATGATATACTCATCTTTAGCAAGACAGTAGAAGAACATCTAAAGCATGTGGAGATGGTACTTAAAAGGTTGCAAGAGGAGAAGTTAGCCATCAACCTAGAGAAATGTGAGTTCTTTAAATAGGAGCTTGTGTATTTGGGGTTTGTAGTGTCCCAAGGATCATTGAAAATGGATCCAAGCAAGGTGGAAGCTATCCTAAACTGGCCTACACCAACCACCGAGACAGAGGTAAGAAGTTTTCATGGATTGGCTCAGTTTTATAGGAAGTTTATAAGAAAATTTAGTGGCATATGTGCACCAGTCCTAGATACAATCAAAGGTGGCTTAAAGACTAAGTTTAAGTGGACTCAAGAAGCTGAGAAAGGTTTTGAGAAACTAAAACAAGAAGTGGCAACTCAACCTATTCTTTTGTTACCTAGTTTTGATAAGTTATTCACTGTGGAATGTGATGCCAGTGGAATTGCAGTAGGAGTGCTAAGCCAGGAAGGCAGCCTATAGCTTTCTTTAGTGAAAATCTCAATGAAGCTAAGCAAAAGTATTCTACCTATGACCTAGAACTGTATGCTTTAGTACAGTCACTTAGGAAGTGGATGAATTATCTCCTACCTAAAGAGTTTGTAGTGTTTACTGATAAAAAAGCACTTAGCTACATCAACACATAGGAAAAGTTGAGTAATAGGCACTTGAAATGGATGGAATACCTCCAAGCCTTCACATTTACCATCAAGCACAAGAAGGGACAGTTGAATAAGGTGGCAGATGCATTAAGTAGGAGGTTGTTGATAGTACAAGAGATACAGATAAAGAGAATTGGGATAGACAGTTTCAAGGATCTCTATGGAGAAGATGAAGACTTCTCGTTGGCATATAAGGTATGTTCTGATTTTGAGAATCACTTTTATAGTCAATTCTCAGAGTATACATTGCAGAGTGGACTTTTTTTCAAAGGAAATCAATTATGTGTCCCAAGAGGATCAATGAGAGAGAATCTCATCTAGGAGAAGCACAATGGTAGTCTTAGTTCTCATTTTGGCATCAACAAGATAATGGAACTAGTGCAAAGCTTCTACTATTGGCCCAAATTACCAAGGGATGTCAAGAGGTATGTGGAGTAGTGTGTAGTTTGTATGAAAACCAAAGGGGGAACTAGTAATGCAGGTTTGTATCAACCTCAACCCATTCCCAATAGACCATGGGAGTGTGTTAGCATGGATTTTGTTGTAGAACTCCCTAAGACTAAGATGAGGTTTGATAGTGTCTATGTGGTGGTAGATAGATTCAAAAAGATGAGTCACTTTATCCCTTGCACTTGACCACACATGATGCTAGCTACATTGCTCACCTTTTCTTCAAGGAAATTGTAAGGATCCATGGATTGCCTTTAAGCATTGTATCGAACAGGGATGTGAAGTTCATGAGTCATTTTTGGAAGACTCTATGGAGCAGATTAGGTACCAACCCGTCTTTTGGATCAGCTTACCATCCTCAAACCGATGGAAAAACAAAGGTGGTTAATAGGGTGATAGGTAACCTTCTAAGATGCCTAACCAAAGACTATGGATAGACATGGGACTTGGTCATATCATAGGCTGAGTATGCATACAATGACAGTGTGAATAGGACTATAGGGAAGAGTCCTTTTGAAATAGTGTATGGAATGCACCCAAGAGGTGTGTGGGAGCTTAGAGACCTAGGAGCTATGGAGCATAGGAGTGGCCATGTTGAAGATTTCTCTAAGACCATGAAGGAGATTCAAGAGCAGGTGAAGAAGACAGTCACCGAGGCTACTCAAAAGTTGAAAGAGAAGAAAGGATCTACAATTTGCAGTAGGAGACTATGTTATGGTCCACCTCAAAAAATCTAGGTTGCAGAAGGGGATATCAACCAAATTGCAGATGAAAGGAGTGGAACCATGTAAGGTATTAGCCAAATATGGGAAGAATGCCTACAAGGTGGAATTACCTACAAATTTAGGCATCTCTCCAGTGTTCAATGTAGCTGATCTAATCAGATATAAGGGAACAGTCGCTGACATGGATCAAAACAGCAGGGATATCTTCAAGGATGTGAGCAACATAGCCTTACTTACTGAAGATAAGCTACAACCATAGAGAATCTTGGAGTCAAGGGTGAAGAAATCTACCTAGCATAAGGAATAATTGGAACATCTCATCAAATGGAGGGACAAACCAGACTCAGAGGATACATGGGTGGATGAAGCTCAATTTAAGAAGCAAGGCATTGATGTGTCACTGATCTCTCCTCACATTCCTTAGTGTTTGTGCAGAGAGGGGGAGAATGGTGCAGGAGCACCTAAGAAACACTAGGCAGTTACACTAGGCAATTAGGAAATCTAGGATGATTTTTTTGTTTTTGATGTAAGCCTTCATGGCAGTCTGGATTGGATGTTGATCATCTAGTGAAGGTCATGTTGACCAATGCTTAGGCCTAAGGGTTTTTCTTGTAAGGTTTTGACCTTTTTAGGATTTTTAGGAATTGTTTTTGAATTTTGCAAATAATGCTCAATTAGAGCTTCATATGGCCAAGAAGAGCCCAAGGGAACATAAATAACTGAGGAAACCTATTTAAGGAATGCCTCGGCAATGGAGAAGGGTTGGAAGCCTTTTTGTATTGCTTTGAAGTTTGTGAGTTCAAGAAAATAATGTGTTTGAGTGAATTTTTTGATTTTTGCTTTGAAGTGAGCTTTTAATGGATTAACCATGGCACTGTGTTTTGTGTAGGATGTAGTGTAGTGATTTATCAAGCATTGTGTGCCATTTATTAGTCTTCCTTATTCAATTTCAATCACTATTTGTAAATAGTTTGTTTTCAACCTATTGCTGGTTTGAACAAGATAGTTTTGAGAAAATGGAGTATTAGCCCACTTTTCCACCGTACAAATTGTACGGCCCTTTGGGAACAGTGACTAGACTCCATTTATGTACATATGGTAGGTTTTATGGTTTTAGAAAAGATAGGAGTGGTTGGAAAAGTTTTGCCCTAGGCGAGCCAGGAAGGTGCCCAGCTAGGAAGACTTTAGTGCAGAGCACATAACTTGCAGGGGTGATAGATTCTAGTTAAATTTCCTTTTGGAGAAGGTAGATTTGAGTCTTGCCAAGACTTGGTAATCAAGAGGAAACTCCATCAGTCCATCTAGTGTGAGGAATACTTAGCAGTTTGGAAGCAGCCAGAAAAGGGCTTAAAAACCCTAGTTTATGCCCATTTTCAAGTTGAGGCCTTGTACAACAGATAAAGACCCAAGACCTCAAAAATATTTGAGAGGTGTTCATATAAACCAAGAACCTCAAAGAAATATTGAGGTGTTCTTTGGAAATTTTTGAAGAATAACTAGTTTTCTCAGAGAAGGAGACCTAATTGGGGCTCCTAGGGCTAGTAGCCTTTTAAGACCTAAATGAGGGTTTGGTGAAAGCGACCAAGACATGGAGCTAGGAGGACCCTCAAGAACCATATTAGGATAGATTGAATTCTTTTGAAGCACCTCCACACCCCTGCAAAGTTTAATTCTTTGAATTGGAGGTTTGTAGCCTTAGGGTGGATTAAGGGCTAAGGATAGAGTTGCAAGTTTGCACCAAGATTGTACTTGGTAGAAGGAATTTGTGTTGATATTTGGGGTTGGCAAAGCAAGACCAGGGGATCTTAAGTACTTGAGGGTCCTATAGGTTAAACTGGTGGAGTGAGACACCTTAGAGGTCTTCCAAACAAGACCTAGAGCATGAATTAGTGATTGATTCACCCAACCTCCCTATCATATTCATTCAAGCATATTTGTTAGAATTGGCTATGGCTGCCAAGATCTTGAGGCCAAATGGAAAGCACAAAGAGAGAGAATGGAATGTGACAAGAATAAACTATATTCTTATCAATATGATTCAATGATATGACTGTGATGTACAATGAGAGAGACCCCTTGGTTATATAGCCAAGGTGAGATACAAGATGTCATAGGATTATGACAAGTGTCTTAATCATATGACATGAGACAACTAATCAAACTTACCTAGCTTCACATGTGTTACAAGTCAAAAGATACACTAAAAACTAATGACAACTAACACCTTCTAGAAAGATTCCTTCCTATGACCTAAGTAAACTTAACATGTGTAAATAAGTCCCCTAGTAATTAATTAACTAGGTACAAGACTTTATTTATACCAACACACTGCTCCAAAAGGGTTTGGGGGTTAAGCCTAGCGGTTAGGCTAACCACTAGCATTAAGCACTAGAATTAACCGCTAGTAGTTAACTAACGACGTCACCCTGTAATACAACCTCACAGAACCCAGTGAACACCTGCAAGCAAATAACCTGTCACATAGAAGAGATAACGAAACACAACAATGGCAACTTAAGGAGTAGTAGATTATTATGCAAATGACACAAAGATGGGTCTCGGCTACTAGACCATGTTAGGTACCCATGTACATATGCAAAATAAATCTCTCACAAATCTAGAAAAGGAGAAAACCTAGTGGGACAAAACTCCTCCCCAAAAGAGAGATGAAATACAAAATAGAAATGCTTTCAATGATGAATGAGAAGGCCAAAAACCCATGTGAGGAAAAAGACCCCCCCATAAGAGAGAAGTAGAAGAGAGACAAGGCAGACCCACCTCAATGTTGACTCTCCTACAATGATGGTAGAAGCTCGACATTGAATGTTGAAGATGATCCAATCTCATCAAACACTGTTCCTCCCCTTAGGAAGAAACAAAGCCATGAATGTATGCAGGATGTTAGGAATATGGATGATGGATAATGATGTCTCTGAAGCATGCTCAAGTGTCTCCATGTCGATGCTGAAAGATGTCAGACTCCAAATAGGCATTCTAGGCCACATTGTTGAAGAGGACAATCCAACATCTAGTAGAGATGAATGTAGAACACGATCTAAAGACAAAGATATCCCCTCTAAAGATAAAGAAGCCTCCTCCAAATGTTATCCAAAAGTATCCACACTCATACCAAACTGCAAAGAATGATCATGTAGAGAATGAACAAGAGGTTCAAGGTGTTCCTCACAACAACTGAAGAAGGAGCATCTTCATCAAAGAGAAAATGAATGCTATCGATGATGTCTCCCAAATCTACAAGATGAGACTCCATAAACAAGTCTGAAATCCCTGTCAGGATGTCATCACAAGTATCTAAATATAAAAGACTATGAAGTATGTCTTGTTGCACTGAATCACAAGCATCCAAAACTATTGAATCACAAGCATCCTCAAGTACAACAATAGATGATTCTTCCAATGTTGGATTACAAGAGTCCTCATCCTCAAGATGTTGACTTATAGATGCAGAAGATGAACCCTCTAAATCTGGATTAGGATCCATAGAAATTGAAGTCTCAATAGATGTCTCTATAGGAGGAGAAGGAGAAGGTTCTATGTCATCAAAACTACCATACCTTTCCCAATCAGCAAGTGTTTCAGCTATTTTATCATCAATAGGTTGAAACTCTTCAAGTGGAACAAGAAAATCTACAACAAGATCCTCTAGGAATGGAGGTTCATTCGAGTCTCCATACATCTCCTAATTAAAGTTTGGTCATAAGGTCACGAGGGATCTCAATACCATCAGTGGCTATTTGTGTATCAATATCACAACTATAACCAATTACTCCCAAGATATGTTTTATCTTTATGTCCCACATAACTCTTCCATTTTGATGAAGGTTTAGGAACTAGTCCATAGAGATAGGGAAAAAGATTAACCCACCTACAATGTGTGAAGATTCCATCTCTCCAAGACTTAAAGTTCCATTGATTTAACCTTATTACAGTACGATGTTTTTTTATTCCCATTTTAAACTCCTCAATTTAGTCACACAATAGACCAATCAAGAGACATAAGTGGTCTTTATCTTGGTACATGCAAATGCTAAAAATAGGCCATAGGCTTAAGTAAAAATTTTGGTACAAAATGAGATCAATCTGATCACACCACTAAAAAGTACATGAAAAATTATGCACTTTCAAAAAAATTGCACCCAAAAATGTTATTGTAGGAGCAAGATATGAGCTCTCAAAGTTCCCAAAATGAGGACGAAGCAACAACACCTATGAGAATCTTCAATTTCTAGAAAAACCAAGCACCAAAACCAAAAAATAATAGCACCATCGTGTAGAGCATGAAAAATTAGCCCAAATAAAAAAAAATTGCTCAGAAAAAGGAGTTAAAATGACAAAGATATTTGTGTTTGAAAATCAACTCCCAAACTGAAAATGCAAATGAGAGGGGATGGAAAAATTTCAAAATGTGCTGACATTATAACTTTAGTTGATTAAATTTGACGTCTGTCAGACCATCAAAAAATTAATATACTTTGCCTAGAAGGAATATTCCCTTTTCACTGGCTTAATTTTGACGCCTTCAAACTATCAAGGGTCGGTAGAATCTTCTCAAGAATATTCGTCTGAATATTCTCTACAACCGATTTAAAATATTGAACTACCTGGAACTGGAAAATTGACCACTGGTTTGATTGGCCGATTTCCATCGAAAAACTTGAAGTTTCTGGTTGTGAAGTCTGGTCATTTGTTGGTATGGGAGCGTCGTGTGGCGGTTGCTAATTGGGTCGCGATCTATACTGCCCTATGGTACCCCTATAGGTTTGTGGTACTTTATGTACCACAACCAATAAAATGTCCATAGAAAAAAAATTTCTTCCCCACTTTTGATTTTTAATTATTTTTAATAAAAAATTTACAATGAAATTTAATTGGCCACAATAATTTTTTTTTTTAAATTCTTCTAAAATATTTCAGCAAAAAATAAAATTATTTTATTTTTGAAATTTTCGTACAACTGTCATAATGATGTGACCTGGGGGGTCGTACGACTTCCTGGGCAAAAAACTTTTTTCCTCACCGGACAACTGCTCTGATTTGGATGAATTGGTAGTCGATCTTAGGGTTTTTTGGCCCTTCTGGACATGATGGCAGGCTCGGATTTGACCCACAATGCTCTGAAAATGCAACTACCTTATGAATCTAGCAACCACTCTTCAACTTCAAACCCTAATAGATTTGGCCTCGTATGTCCAATTTGGACAAAACAAAAGGAAAATTTGACTTTCTTGAACTTTTCAGATGCAATGGTGAGCTTTTATTTGCATCAGCAAGCTTTGATTTACCATCTCTCTTTAGAGAAAGACTCTCCAATGGCATCCAACCCGCTTTGATACCATGTTAGAATTGGCTATGGCTGCCAAGATCTTGAGGCCAAATGGAAAACACAAAGAGAGAGAATGGAATGTGAAAAGAATAAATTGTGTTCTTATCAATATTATTCAATGATATGATTGTGATGTACAATGAGAGAGGCCCCTTGTTTATATAGCCAAGGTGAGATAGAAGATGTCATAGGATTATGACAAGTGTCTTAATCATATGACATGAGACTTGAGTAATCACACTTACCTAGGTTCACATGTGTTACAAGTCAAAAGATAAGATAACAACTAATGACAGCTAACACCTTCTAGAAATATTCCTTCCAATGACCTAAGTAAACTTAACATGTGTAAATAAGTCCCCTAGTAATGAATTAACTAGGCACAAGACTTTATTTACACCAACAATATTCAAGGAATTGTTTCACACCAAGTTTCAAGATCGAGATCTACATTCATTGAAGCCACTTCATGTTAGATTGTAGATTTATCCAAGGTTCAATTGAGGTTCAAATGGTGGGTTGTGACATTGCATTTTTTTCATTCATCATTCATTTCATGCATTGTTTCATTTCAAGGTTAAATTACCAAAATAGGGTTTGACCAAGGAAAACCCCTATTCCCTAACAAACAACATTTTTCTCTCCTTTGATGTGTGATTGTAGTTTTTAGGTTGAAGATCATTTAGAGAGAAAAATTGCAAAAGTTGTCAAAACTCATAAATTGAGCTACAGGATTTAGTTTTGAATTTCTGATAGTGCTCGAATAGAATCTGGGAGTGTAGATTGAGAGGAATAAAACCCATAACAGGTTTTCCGGAGTGCTAGCCAGGACCCATTCACCATAGGGAAAATGAGTCCTTAGTGAGGTTCAAAAAATCACTTTTTGCAATAGGTACACAACATTTTACCCTCTTCAAACTTACCTTTTGACTACAATATCAGTTAAATTTAATTTTTGTAACTCATTTATGCTTTATTGCACATCATATACATCATATTAACTTGCATTTAAAAATTGAAACAACAATTGCATATCAAACTAGGTCTTCTATGTTGTCATTTTGTCACATTTTTTACTTGCATTTCACATTGCATTTACAAAAAATTGAAACTGAAACTTGCTGTAACAAACTTGAATATGAAAATCACTAGAAAACACTTTAAAATTTGTAAAAACCAATTTCAAAATCCTAATCTAAGACCCATTCGCCCTAGGGCGAATGAGTCCAGGATCAGATCATAATCTAAATTTTTAGGCATTAAAATATTCAATATCGTGCTTCTATTTCCTACTTTCAAATTTCTGTTATAGTTTGTTGACTTTATGTTTAATCAATTTCATTATATCTAGCTTAATTTGGTACATTTAGTGCATTGTGTGATTTCAAATTTGCATTTAAACAAGATTTCATTTTCTAGTTTTTGCTTTGTGTAATAAAAAATTTACCTTTTTTAGAATCTAAAAATTGCATTTACACATTACATTTAGGTCATGGTTATGTGCAGGATCATCATGGAAAAAACAGGCCCGTAAGTGGCAAAAAATTCAGAAAAATCAGAGTTAGGCAACTTGACGTAAAAATTTGAATAAGTTATCTATATTATTTCAAAAATATGTAAGAATAGAATCTATAGAAAATTGAATTTAGTTTCTAGACTACTAGGTTTCTTTTAAAAAAAAAAATCTATTTGGTGAAAATTTGAAATTTCAATGCAGTAGTACTTAAATTTCAGGGAAAAAAGAAGAAGTAGGTGTCTATCGACCACCCTAACCACAATAAAATGATAATATTTTTTTATAATATTTTAGACATCAATAAAGGACTCATGTCTAGATGTGATGCATATTTTTTGTAATTTTTTCCAAGTAAATAATTAATTATGATTTTTTATTACAACTTTTAAAAAATATAAAAACCCATATGTCGACCACCTTAACTTGGTCAAAACTTCATGAAATTCAAATTTTCTTTTTTTAATCCTATAGTATGTGAAGCATAGAATGTGATGTGTGTTTTGGATTCAAAAAATGTGATACCATTTGAAAGCTATAGATGTTTTTCAATGAGCCTATCAATCAACACTTTAGTTGTAATTCAAATAGAAAATGAATAATAATTATTTATTAAATTCAAAGTAAAGCATAATTTATATTGGTGGAAAAGTTGAGAATCTCTTTTAAAAACCCTTTTCATTTCATCAATTTTGGGTAAAAAAAAAGTTGTCAACCACATGTACCCTACAAATACCCATCATATTGCCACTTTTTGGCCCATCATGATCCTGCACATACCCTCATTGCATTGCACTTTACCCTCTTTCCATTTTGGGTTTGCACACTAAGTTTGTGAAACTTTTATGAGCTTTAAAACTTGGTCTCCTATTAGCAATACTATTGTGAGACATGTAAAGTTTGAGGCTCATGTCATCCTGCGATACACCATTTGTCGTCGATCTTAGGTTTTCAAACTCTCTTTCTAATTGTAGTGTCAAAAAATGTTGTATGTTACATTTTCACACTTGTTTGGACCCTTTTGAACTAAATGAACCTTATTTGTACCTTATTTAGGGTGTTGTAAAGTGTTACACCACACTTTCACACTAATCCAGGGTTTTCATTAATTAATTGGGCATCTTTATGCTTTACTTGGCCTTATTTTGCATCCACAAGCCTCATTTAATGCATCTTTTTGAGGATAATCCTAACACATACATAATGACCAATCATAAATTAATTTTTTTGGATTGTGTGGCCTAGATTTAGTTATTTGGGACTCATACGCCACCTTGGGCATATGGGTCCCACCTAAGTTTCAGGGCCCTGATCTTGATTTCACATGAATCTAAGAATTTCTTGAAAAATGTGTCCCATAGCCTAGCCTAATGGGACTCATATGCCACTTCTAGTGTATGAGTCCCATGTGGCTTAAAATTAAGTTAAATTCAAATTCTTTGAGGGATTTTGTCCTCCTAGATCTGATGTCAGCTTGTAGTGTTGTAATTTTGTGAAATTTGGTATAAACAAGTATAAATATAAGGTTATTTCACTCATTTTTCATCTAGCATGTTGAATAAACATTCCTAATAGTAAATTGGTGATAACAAGAGCATTGAAGAGCCTTGACCAATGCAATAGGAATTTCTAAGTAGTGTGATAAGTGTTGTTCTTTAAAAATGATGCAGAATTACATATCAAATTCAATACCATGGAATACAATATAAAATATAAAATATCACAATTTCATGGAATACAATATAAAATATCATCAACCATAGTTTGGAATATGATTCAAGAAGTGCAATATAAAATAAAATATCATGAAGTGCAATGATTCACAATTTCATGGAATACAATATAAAATATCATCAACTATAGTTTGGAATAATGGAAACTGATTCATGTGCAGTATAAATACCTAAAAGCTGCTAATTTACTTCCATTTCCCAAATGGAGTCAGGGTCCTAAAACAGATGTTCATCTTGAGATAAAGTAAAACAGTTGTCTTGATTTTGAGTCTACTCTTCATTTTCTTTGGCCTGTGTCTCAAATTCAACACTCATTGTGTCAATGTCATTTGTCCCACTACCACTACCAGTGCCACTAGTACCAGCGTTTGGAATTGGAGTGTTGCACAATCTGGTCCCTTTTCTTTCACATGTGGACCTCCAGATTGTGAGTGCCCTTTCAAAAGGATTTTTTTTGACATTATACACAATTCCTTTCATCCTCAAGCAATTTTCCAAATTCTTGTCTAGTTTGTTTCTTAACTTTGATTTCAAAAATGCCAATGAACTAAAAACTCTCTCATCCTCCACTAACCCCAATATCATTTTTTGACATAAATCAACAAGTTTGAAATAGTATGATATCATACCACACAATATTTCACTTTGACCTAAGTTTTTCCAAACCTTTGTTATTGATCCTGGTTCAAAGGCCTTCTCCATGCCCATGGAATCATACTAGTCCCTTGTAGCTATTGAAAAATTATTACATTTTTGTCTAAGCTTAGCTTCATTTAAAATTCCTTCTATTTTCTGCTCATTGTATGTTACACCTTTCAAAAATTGTTTGATCAAGATTTTTACTTTATCATGAAAATATTTTGGGTTATCTCAGTTTATCCAAAATTGAGGATACACAATACCCATGGCTTCAAGTATTTCATGTTGAGGGAATATTTCACGAATCTCTAAGGAAAGAGATTTTGCAATTTCCTTCAAATTATCACTAACAGATTTAAAATTTTCATTAAAGTCTTCCTTGTTAACAACTACTTCTCTGCTAGAGTGCCTGGCTATCTTACAATAGTAGAGTGGTATCTCATATCCACATACATAGATACATAAGTGCCTACTTGCATTAAACTGTAAATAATTATTAGGATTATTAAAATCAATAATTTTCTGCCACATGAAATAATTTGGGCTTTCTTGTATTAGATCTAGATATAGATGATCGAAGGCCAAGCATGTATGTTTACGTAGTTTGGCATATTCATAAATATACATAATTATGTCTTGGGATTTCTTCACAATATCGTTCATTACATCCAGCATGGGGAGAATACTAGCTAAAGTCAAGAGTGTCTACTGTGTTGTGATGCTCATACATTACTCCAATGAAGGATTGATATTTTGAAAGAACGCATTGCGCTGGTCCATGCAAGGAGATCCATCTAGTATCGACATCCTTGATAAACTTGTTTCCTGGTGTTATTGCCTCAACAAAATTTTGAAATTTTGTGAAACATTTCAGACTTTGGCAGAAGTATGCGTAGATCTCGCAAACTAGATTTTCAACTTTTGATATTGTAGGAAACTTGCTTACAATTTTGAATGCTAAATTCATTTTGTGGTCCATGCAGTGAATTCCAAGCATGTATGGTGCACAAATAGTTTGTAACTTTGTGAAAACACCGCTCCTTTGACCTTGCATCACTATAGCTCCATCAACTCCTACACACACTAGCTTTTTGGCAATTGTCAACTCATCCATACCTGCAATTTCATTCAAATATTTCTTGACTAGTTCAAATAGATTTTGTGATGTTGAATTGTCCTTCATTTTATGAACACAAAGAAGATGAGTGTGGTGAACATATTGTTCTACAATATACAAATTCATACAAAACCAAGAAGTATTTTCTACCGCATTAACTTCATCTAAAGATAATGCAATGAAGTTTGACTCTTTTACTTTCTCCTTTAAATATCCCTTTTCCACTGCAGTAAGACAATTTGCACATTCCCATCCAGCATTTACTAACCAATTGATGTGAGAAGGGAAAGTGAGGAGCACCCAAAAAAGATAATAAATTAGAATATTCTGGGTAGTCTGTCATAGGATGCCCTCTGGACAAAATATGAAAAAAAAAACTCATTTGAACAATTTTTGTAAATTTTCTCCTTCCATTGCTTTTCCAAATTGAGCCTCAAGTGTACCTTGACATGTAGAAAGCTTTGAAATTCTTTTTTTATGCTCTTCATATTCTATGACATACTCAACATGAAGACATTCTTCCATTGATTTCAATCGTACGACTGATTGTTCCTTTCCATCTATGATTTGTTTTTCATAAACTTTACTAATATGCTTTTCTATAGTGTCAAGCTTTAGCTACAACTTCTTGTCTCTTCTACATTTCCAACTACAAATCATACACATTCATTTTGTTGCACTTTCAATATTGTTTTCTTTCCCCACTGGTACAATGAATGGGTACTTTGACAACCAACCAAGTTGAAAATTCCTTCTCATTTCCCACTCACCCCCCATTTTTTATTTTCATTTTCTTTTCTTGCTACTAACATCATCTTGATCCAAGTCAATTATCTCATTCTGGCTAACTAGGGTATCCCTTGGAACATCTTTTGTGGTATTTCCATCCTCATTTGATACATTTAACTCAATGACAATCTCACCTTGGCCTTCCGGTGGCAGTGAGGTATTGTGAATGCCTTCTTCATTAATATTTGGTGGAAGAGTTGATGATGTAGCTCCATCTTGATCTGATGGATCAAAAGCATTTCCAATTCCAAAGTAAGACTGTATGGTACCTCTACATTTTGGGCATTTTGATGGCATCCCAATCCCTTCACCGCCCTGAGCAGTCTTACCATTGCTGCTCGACATATTGATCTCTCACTTCAAATAAAAGCTGGAAAAAAATATCTTATTGTTTAAGAAGGATAGAGAATATAGATCCCATTCCCTACTCAATATCATCTTTAAGATTGAAGCAAGAATGGAAAAGAGATAAAGAAATATTATAACTAATAATACTATGAAGAAATGATCACTCACCTTTAAGTCTATGTTTTCAGCTTTCGCTGACTTCTAAATCGAGAACCTCAGAACTGAACAAAATGTGTAAGAATAAATGGTAGTTTCAATTATATTTATATCAATCCATATTTGGTGAATTCCGCTGGATTTTTAAATGGTATATTAAAAATTTGGTGAATCTCATGTGCTTATACAACGATACGTTGTAATTTTCAAGGAAAAATGTGTACTCGAATGTAATTATTTTTTAATCTTATTGGAGAAATAGGTCCTCATAAGCAACTATTTATAAATTTTAATTGGCGAAATGGGTCTTCACAAGAAACTATTTATAAATTTTAATAGGTGAAATGGGTCCTGATACAATTATGTTTTAATAGTATTGGTGAATATGTAGGTGTTTTATTACATGCTTCCAGGATTCTAGGTGAAAATATTAATTGGTCCATTTGAAATGCATTGTTTGTTATGACAAATTTTTTACTTAAATATGCCTCATAAAAAAAATTATTGGAAAATGAACATATAGTGGACCGATAATTCATAAAATCCGAGCAATTTGGACACCCTATTGGGTGTGATTAACTCGCCAATTTTGAATTGGCCAATTTCTAGAATTCGCCAATTGGTGAATATTGGCCACTAAAGTTTTCCATGTACCCAAGGATTAGCATTGGGCAATGTAAAGTCTAGGAATATGAATGAGATATGTCCAAGTATAATATTGATAGAGGATTGTGTAGAAAGGATTGAATTTAATAAAATGGATCTTGAAAATTTTGGAAAACAAAAGGAAAAAGAAAAAGGAAAAGAAACATCTATTCCTATTATTGATTTGATTGTTTTTACCAAGCATAAGAGTGAGAAAACCTTCATCTCATAGGAATTAACATTGGACAACTACAATCAGAAGAGTACTATGAAAAGTTTCTAGGTTGAAGATAATGCTAATAAGTTTGAAAAAATAGATATGGTTTTAAGCCTTCACTTCCATCCTTATGCTTACAGGTAGTATTAAAAGTTTAAACATGGAAATAGATATGGATTGGTAGGGAAGGGGTAAACCTAATTTCAAACAAAAAATAATTGATAAAGGAATCCTAGATGGTATCAAATCTGACAATAAGAGAGTAACTGGGTAGGAATTAAGAGGAAAAGATAGAGTTAAGGTATAGAAGATTCTATTAGAGGATAATAAAAGGATTAGTTCTAATATGCTACCCCTTGATAACTACTTTCAACTTTTTGGTCAAGAAGGGTAATTAGAAAGGATGGAAGGTGAGGAAACATGTAAAGATGACTTAAACAGTGAATGATCATTAGTTGAAAAATGAAGCTCACTGAATATGGAATTTGGAGATATGCTTGTAGTTTCTAACTCTGATGTAGTTCATGTTATCTCTATAAGTGAAACTCAGAAGGATGAATGGTCTTGTCCCACATTAAAGGGTTGGATAAAAATTAAACATAAGAAGATAATCCCTATAAATAAGGATGAAATGAGACAGTCTTAAAAAATATAGATAAAGAGGGTTGAATCCCTAAATGCTTCGAGAGGTTTAGGAATTCTAAAAGTGATACTAATCCTTAATTGAAATGGATATTAATTTTACAACTTGGAATGTTATGGTACTACAATTCCATGATATGAAATATGTGGTTAGAAGGTACTTAAATCTAACACATAATAAAGATGTAGTATTCTTTAAAGAAGTTCAATCCATCAATTCACTTTAGAAACTAACCTTAAATTTATCTAGAAAGATTCCAAACAAAATTATACTAATCACAAGAAAGGAAGTGGGGGAGTAGTCATCCTGGTGTGAAACAAATGGACACCATATGTGATTGAGAATGAAATCTCTCCATGCAACAGGGCAGTCTGGATTGTGATTGAAAAAGACAATAGGAACCTTGTCTATGTTCGATATATGCTCCAAATGACCACTAAGAGAGAATTGAACTTTGGAAATGAATGTATGAGCTTCCAAATTTCCCTTAGGTTGTGGGAGGTGGCTTTAATAATATGATTGGAAATAGGGGATAAATCTAGAGGAAGTGGAATGGAGTGGAAATATAATGAAAAATAATTCTAGTCCAAAATGAAAAAAAATCTTAACCTTTTTTATCCTCTTGAAGAGGATAAGAAAGGAAATCAAAATATTTGATTTACTTCATCTAATTATTAAAAAGGAAGTAGAAGGATTTAATGCAAATTGGATAGGTTTTACATTGATAAGGAATTCTTTAGCTTTGACCAAATTTGTGATGGTTGTAGAAACAAGGTTACCCCTTCTTCTCTATCGGACTAGCATCTTGTCTCCTCCAAGATTCATGTATCTAGGGAGAGAAATAAGGATTGTAAAAAAACAAAGAAAATTTATACTAAATACCAACTTGCTAAAAGATGAAGATTGTAACAATGCAATCTTTACATTTAAAGAGATTAACAAATGGATGTTAAAGGATAAGTCTGATATTGAAAGATGTGATAAGAATGTTAAAAGCTAGCCAACTATCTTCCAAACTATTGGGGAAAAAGGGCCTTGGACTTAAGAAACTAGAAAGTGGCCTATAGAATGAATTGATCAGCATATAAAAGGAAATTCAATTAGACCCCAAGAATTTAGGACAAATTGAAGGATTAACCAAGGTTAAAAATAATATGAGAAGTTTGCAAGCTAGGAAGATCCAAGGGTTAAAAATAAGAACCAAAATGAACTAACTGAACAAGGGAAATAAGGGATCTAAATTTTTCTTTAGGTCATATCAAAGATAAGATATCCAAAGAGCAAATAGACCATATAAGGGATTATAACAAGCTTCTAAGTGACCTTGAAAAAATAAAAAGGATTTTCCCCAATTTCTATAAGAATATTTTTTCAACTATAGGGTAAACCCACAAAAGTGGTTCACAATTTGAATGAAGAAGGAAAACTTGTAAAAAATGGCCCCATGCCAAAAAATTTGATTATGGGGGTTCAAACGAACTAGTTTGTTTGAACGAACCAAAAAAGGGTTCAAGTGAACCCATTTAATGCATGCATGGACAAAAATAAAATGAAAACCCCTTTTGGGAAGTTAGTTTGCTCGAACCCCCTGGTTCGAGCGAACCCCCCTTTTCCCTGATTTTTGACCTTGTTCACAAAAAAAATCAAAATTTTTGCACTTCGAAGCTCGGTTTGAACATGAAAATGGTGAAGACTTCATAGACCCAACTAGAATCAGGTAGTCCTCTGAAAGAGCTATCAAACAAATATAATTTTAATATTTTTTGGTTTTATTATGTTTTTTTTTATAGTTTTATTAAACATAGGTTTTTCACTGAAAATCAAGCTCTTTGTTCTGCACATGTGGAAAAATAATAGATTATAAATTTTTTTTTGAAAAATATGAGTGAAGGGTGAAGCCACAATAGTAGTTTACAATTTGATGGAGGAAGAAAAACTGAGAAAAAATGACCCCATGGAAAAAAAAGTGATTTTAGGGGTTCATACGAACCTAGAAGTTCGACCGAACAGAAAAGGGGTTCGACTGAATCTGGGTTCGAGCGAACCCCTTAAACTTTTTTTATGCCAAAAACAAAAAAAATGCATATTAAAGGGGTTCGAGCAAACCCCCTTGAAGAGGTTCACTCGAACCCCCCTAAATCCTCATCTCCTCCCTAAGGCACACAAAAAACCTAAATTTTGGCACTTCAGAGCTCGAGTTGAGGATGAAAATAAAGGAATCCTCACAAACCCAATTGAAATGAGGTATTTCTCAGAATGAGCTATCCAACGAATATAATTTTAATATGTTTTGGGTTTATCATGCTTTTTTTTTTTAGTTTTATTAAACATAGGTTTTTCATCAAAAACGAAGGTCTATGTTCTGCAAATGTGGAAAAATAGCATATTATCAAAAAAAAATTTGAAAAATATTAGTGCACCAAATATTGAAGTCCCCGATCCAACAAAAAAAATAAATTGAATTTTGATATATAAAAAAAAAAGTTATGCATTATATGGTCACACTATGTCTGAATTGTAATTGGTTTGACTTTGAAACTTGATTAAAGAAAAAATATTCAATAAAAAAACTATCTAACCAAGTGGAAGCACTAGATATCGGAGTTACGAATCTAAATTCGAAAGAATTAGAATTTTACCCTTCGTGGAAAAAAAAGTATGCATTATACGGTGTGCATCACTTTTTAAAAATATTGTTTTCTAATAAAAACTAGTTTTTGTGGGAGATGGAAAAAGAAGTGCAATCTAAATCCAAAAATTTTGAAAAAAATATTTTTAGAATCTACAGACAAAATGTGACGAGACTCTAGTTTGCATCATCTTCAAATCCTTCACGGTTTCGCTGCTATAGGTGCCCAAATGTGAAGATTTAGTTAAAAATAATAATTTTAGTGTCTAGTTTGGCCAAAAATTATAAACCACTATTGTGGGATCACCCTGCACCAAATATTGAAGTCCTTGATCCAACAAAAAAATTTGAATTTTGATACATACAAAAAAAGTTGTGTTATACGGTCACACTATGTCTATATTGTAATTGGTTTGATTTCGAAACTTGATTAAAGAAAAAGTATTCAATAAAAAACTATCTAACCAAGTGGAAACACTAGATATTGGAGTTACAAATCTAAATTCGAAAGAATTAGAATTTTATCCTTCATGGAAAAAAAATTATGTATTATACGGTGAGCGCCACTTTTTTAAAATGTTGTTTTTTGAAAAAAACTAGTTTTCGAGGGAGATGGAAAAAGAAATGCAATCTAATTCCAAAATTTTTGAAAAAACAATATTTAGAATCGACATACAAAATTTCATGAAACTCTAGTTTGCATCATCTTCAAATTCCTCACGGTTTAGTAGCTATAGGTGCCCAAAAGTGAAGAGTTAGTTAAAAATAATAATTTCACTGTCTAGTTTGGCCAAAAATTGTAAACCACTATTGTGGGATCACCCTATTAAAGGGAATAATCCTCAAATCCATAATGGTAGAATACAGTGAAAAAATTTAATTCCTAGGAAAATCACTAAGTTTGCAAAAATATGAATAAGTGTCTAAGGAAGAAATTATAAAGGCTATTCAAACTCTGAAAAATGACAAGACCCCTAGATTATATGCACTCCCAATTAAATTTTATAGGAAAAACTTAGACTAGATTAGTGATGACCTGATGCATGTGTACTCATAAGCAATAGAGAAAGGATCTCTAGCCCATGTAACATCAATAAAGGAATCATTAAACTACTTCCTAAGGATGGGGATAAGACATTATTTAAGAACTATATGCCTATTACCCTTCCCAATGTATCCTACAATATTTTGGTAAAAATATTGACTCTTACACTAGTGGATATACTACCCAAGTTTAGTATCTCTACACAAACAAGTTTTATTAAGGATAGATACAAATTGGAGAATCTCATAACAAGCTAGGAAGCCATGGATTGGGATAAAAACTCCAACTAAAACACAAGTATTCTCTTACTAGATTTTGAGAAAGCTTATGATAGGGTTGAGTGGGAATTTCTCATGATGACACTTGAAGCATTTGAATTCCCAAGGGGATTTTTTTTAGATGGTGAAGAATATATTAAAAGATGTTGTAGCTCAAGTTGACACAAATGGCTCTTTGTTAAGGAAAATCCCTCTACAAAGATCAATTATGCAAGGCTATCCTCTTGCCCTTGCCTTATTTGTGATAGTCTCAAATGCTATATTCTACATTCTAAGGGATAATATTTTATCTCCTAAAGTAAATGGCTTACATCTTCCTAGTGGAGATAATATTTTAAATATACAATTTGTAGATGATACTCTAATGTTTGTCAACATTGAGGAAATAAATGTTGTTTATCTTATGCAAAAAATAACTTATTTTATGAAGCCTCAAGAGTCAGAATATCCAAGAAAAAATTAGTAATACTTAGTTGGAAAAAATACTCCCCAAATTGGTTCAATAAATATGAGTTTCAATGGGGAGGGCCTAACGAACAAGTTAGGTACCTTGGTATTCCTTTTACTATCAACCCATGTTTGAAAGATATGTGAGACTGGGTTAAAAATAAAATAGATAAAAAAACTCTGCTAGTGAAACAAACAATATCTATCTCTCTAGCTAACATGTTCTTGGTGTGTCAAAACATGTTATCATCCTACATGTATTACGCATCAATTTGGTTATTTAGTAGTTACCAAATAAATGGAATTCAAAAGAATAATAGGTAATTCCTTTGGTCATATGGGAAAGGAATAAAAAATCATGTCGTTAAATGGGAATGGTGTTTCTTAAACAAATTGGAAGGAGGGTTAGAACTAAAAGACCTTAAGAAACATGGCATCTTTGTTGGAGTAATAGGTTAATCATCTAATTAATTATATCATATTGATTAATTAATTAGATGACCTCTTTATTCACTTAAGCTAAATTTAGGAATTGTATATTTAATTATTAGATTGGCTACATTTGTTGTCTCATTGCATAGGATGATTACACTTGTCATAGACTGATTTAATCATCACCTAGGGTTTAGATCTAGGGTTTCTATCTCCTTTTCATAAGGATTAATTTCTATTATAATAATTCATCCAAGTTGTTTGCATCAATACAATTCTCGGGAAATTGAGCACATTCTTACTTTGTTGATCTTCTCTATTGTGATAGGTTATTGCTTACAGGTGATTTCTGGGTTTTATGGGTTGAATTATTAACTCTTACATGGTATCAAAGCAGATCTACAACCACCTATTCAATATATGAGAGATCGGGCCTTGAGTTTTTTTTCTGGCACATCCTGGAGAAATATTGACTCACCACTATGTTTAATAGGCCGAAGAAATAAATTTTGACATAAAATTTGACTATATTTGGATTAGGAGCTAAAAAGACAATGCTTTTTTGGTTCCGGAGGATGTACTACCCCAAAAACAATTATTTGTACAACATTTAAAAAAAAAAAAAAGTGTAGTTTTAAACTATGCAGTGCTTAATTAAGTGCTCTACCATTCGAGTGGCACTAGGGAGTAGTGCCACCAATGGTGGAACCTATAGTCAAAACCTACCACCACTAGGATTTTAGCCCTTGCAGGCTTAAAGCCAAAGCCAATGGTCACTTTAGTGACCACAACCTAGCACCAACCTCCGAGGGCTTAACTTGAAAAACCTAGTGCTCCATGAGGGCAAAATTGGGCATTTTTGAGTCGTTTCAATAAATCAAATATAAATTAGGCATATAATCTTCATTTTTTGTGTAGACACATGAAATTAGCATTGTGCACTCAATTAGTTCATATTCATTCAATCATCAAATAAATCAAATTCACATTCATCCATTCATCAAGTAAAACAAGTTCATTCCTAAGGTCATCCATTTAAATTAAATAAATCAAATTTGTTTAATTCAAGTCTCGCATCACCCTTTTAATTAAATAAACCAAACTGTATTTAATTAAATCCCAAATTCATATTCCATCCCTTTTGATTTAAATAAATCAAAGTATTTAAGTCAAATGGGTCAAAAGCACCTAATCATCATCTAAGTTAATCTAATCCTAATTAATCTAATCTAATCACCCATCACATCCTTTAGCTTTTCCCACTTGCACCAATAAAACATTTTAATTCATTTATTTAAATCAGTATTTTCCCTCAACAAAGCATCTTTTGAGAATATTCCTCAAGTTTGAATTTGAAAGCAAGTTGACTTGTCCCTTCCAACATGGCAATAAATCCCCTCTTACATGTCCCCCACTTGGCATTAAAGTCACTTTTTCTCCCTCCAACAAGAAAAATTTGAAATTTGAAAAGGCCAACCAATCTCATTTATGGGCACCTTGACCAAAACTTGCAAATCCTCCATCCACTCACAAGGCGACAAGTGGCTCCATCTCATTGGCTAAAACTTTATCCCACATTGGTCCCTTTTGAGCACTCTTTCAACTTGAGAATCTATAAATGGAAGATTCATTCTTCAACAAATCCATCCACAAATCTTATGCAAAGTTACTCTCTTCAATTGAGAGCTAATTTTTTCCATCTTTAAGACATATCATTGAGTTTAGCAAGGATTGGGAAAGGGTCACTTTGCACAAGTGACACCAATCCAAGTATGGGATAGGTATATGCAATGCTTTTATATGTCTTTTAATCCTTGTTATTTGTTGCATTTCTTGAGCATTGACATGTTATTTCATAGGAGCATTATAAAGTTTGCATTTAACATGAACTAACCCATTATTAATGTGTGTTTGAGGTTTGAGTTTGCAGATTTATAGTGCTTCATTTTACAAACAAGATATCATTGGAAAGGTGATTCTGAGACCAATCTAGTGGTGTAGGTATTTGTTTCCATATTTTTATCTTGATTTATTCTACAAGCCTCTAAAGTTAGACCTAGATGTTTTCGCTCTGGAGGGCATAACTTTTTCCTCGGTCATTAGATTTTCGTGATTCAAGTGACATCAAAAATCTGATTCAATCTTCTACATAGATCTCAAGCCTAGTTTTCTAGAATATTTACCAGATACATGATAGTTCATCAGATATCCAGTTTTCCTTTTTTGGTTCTTTTCTTGGAAAACATGCAAATCAAGCATTTTTTTGGGATCCAAGGGACCAAATTTATTTAACATTAAGGGTCTATACTGTTGCATCATTTTAATTTGTAATTTTTGTTTAAAATCATCATAGATCCAAACCATATTTCTCCTCTTAATCCACTCAACTATTATGGTTGGGAAAAACAAATGGAGACTCATCTAAAAAAATAAGGATTGTACAGAGTGACCATGGGTACAAAAGTTGAACCTATAGGTGTTGTTGAGAGAGAAAGTTGTTTAACATGTGTGATGAGGCTTTTGGGGACATTATGCATGTCTATGCATCTCCTAATATTCTCTTTCATGTTGAATCTTGCACTACACCTAATCAGATCTGGACTCAATTAGAGTCTTTGTTTGGGAAGCGAGATACTATGAGAGGATTTCAGTTGGAGAATGAGCTTATTGGCTTAAATCCTACATATTTTGATAACATCCATGAATTCTTCATGAAACTCAAATCTATCATATTGCATTTGACTCAGTGACATGGTATTCAGAAAGAGGCCTCTCAGTTGGTATATTCCATTCTTTTAAAGCTTAGACAAGATTATTCAGTTTCTGTATCTACCTTTTATGCCACTAAGGATGCTCTTTATAATAGATTCAGTATGCCATCTCTTGATTATTTTTCTTCATCTCTTACTCAAGAATAGGCTAAGTTGGTTCACATGGGAAAGTTGAAGTCTTCTACATCACGGGAACTTATTGCATCACAAGGCACCAAAGATCAGAAGGATTCAAACGACAAACGAAGGAAATAAAAAGAAAAATCACAGGAGTAGCAAAATGAATCTCAATCACATGATTCCACTAATTCATCATCCTCTTGCACCGTAGAAAAATGGACCCTTGTCATTTTCATGGTGTTTTAGGCCTTACTTCTTGATGTTTGGTCTATTTTGCTTTGATTTAATGTTGTAACATGGCTTGAACATGCATATTTAGGTAATAAAATTCAAATAATGACATCTTGTGAAGGTGTTTTGAACTATTGTAAAACATTTCTACACTATCATAGACTTTATTTATTATAATTCACCTAAAAATTACCTTTTCATCACTAAACAAGTCCTATTTTGAAGTGTTGTAAAGTCTTGTAACAAGGTTTCATGCTTTTCTAGGAATAATATCCTTATTTACACCTTTCTTATGCTTTATTTGACCCTTTTATGCCCTTATAAGCTTTAATTAATTGTATTTTTGAATGTAAACCTGACAAATAGCATTAAATGCAACTTAAATCCTGACACCCATTTTCAGGTCCTAGGTGGGGTCCATTCGGCATGGGGGGCGAATGAGTCCCCCTTGGCTCCAAATTCAAAATATTTTAAATTTCCTTTCAGGTTTTTATTCAAAATCACTTGATGTCGGCCTGTGATGAGGTATTAATAGGTTACTAAGGCAAAAGATTGTATAAATAAGTGTTTTTACATCCATTTCAAAACCCATTCATTCAAGCATTCAATCACACATCACATTCAAGCAATCAAGCATCTTACAACATCAAATCAAGCATCAATCAAGCAATCAAAGGCAGTTATTAGCATATCTTCATATTTGCATCAACAAGGGTTTGGTAAGTTTATAGCATTCACATGTTATTTGTTTATCATTCCCTTGCATTTCATTATTATATTAAGGGTTTGATTACCAAAGTGGGGTTTGACCAAGGCAAACCCCTATTTGCTAACCCTCGACCATTTTTCCCCTCTTGCATGTGTGTTTGCAGACTTTTGTGTGCTGATTTATCAAGCATTTAGGTGTTGAAGAGTGGTCAACAAGTCAACTAGGTGCTTCAAGTCAGATCAATCATATTTTAAGAGTGGAGAAGGTTTTTTGTCCGTTTCCTATAGAATTGACTTCGGCAACCCGACAAGCAGACATTTCTAGATCTGATGTTGCAGAGTTGTCTTCTAATTTCTCAGAATTTTGGGAGAGGACTGATTTTCCACCAGTGGTGAATGAGACCCACCTTAAGACTAAAAATCTAGGTCTTGTTAGATTCCAGATCCCGACAGTCAGAAACTTGCTTTTGATAGTTTTTCACCAGTAGGACTAATTCGTCACCCAAGACGAATGAGTCCCACTGTTGATTTTTTGTGATTCTAGACAACATTCAAACCATTCCATATTCTTCAAATTCTTCCCAAGTGCACACTATTTTAGTCCATTTCTTTCTATTCTGCGTTTTATTCATTGTTAGTTCATTGTTTGCATATCACAGTGTGTTTTCCAGCATTGTTTAAATCTTAGTTTTGCATTCATAATCAGTCATATAGATCTCTTAGTTGCATTTAGATCATCTCATTTAGCTTAAATAACATCACACATAACATAATTTGAATGAACCCTTTAGCATTTTTGGCCCTACCTCTCTCCTTTTAGGTGGTAAACCCTAGAAGAGATAGAGAAGTGCATTGGTGCAAAAAATCTATGGTTCATTTTAGTGAACATACAGTTTGAACACTTTGCATTTATGATTTCAGTCACATATTGTAACCTAGATTATACTTGCATTAACATTCAATTAGGGTATTGTTTTGTTCTTGCATTTTCAGACTTCTTATATTGCATTAGTGGATGTTTTGTTTAGATTTCATTTTTACATTGCATCTCATTGAAAAAAAAAGAAAATATACATTTTTCATCCTTAATTACATTCTGAAATGCATTAAACTCATTTTAAAATTTCTGAAAAACACAGAAAATTTGCATACTGGGACTAATTTGCCACCCTGGACGAATCAGTCCACCTACACTTTTTAAACAACATTTTCAAATATTTTCTGGCATTTTATTCCATTACATTTTTTTGTAGTTGCTTCCTATTTTCATTTCCAAAATCTTTGTTTTTAGTCATTTATTGCATCTTAGTTTCCTTGCATCATGGCATTTTCTTTCAATAAGTTTTGGACTTCATTAAAATCCTTGGTAGACATGTCCAATTATACCTTTGGTTGTGACCCTAATGACCTTAAGTTCCTCATGCTCCTTCAAATCCTCGTGATTGTCCTCCTCGTGATGGAGACATCACTGGATAGGATGATGATAGCATGAACAAGTTTTACAATGAATGCCTTGATAACCTAGAAGCTAATGCAACCTTCTATCCATCCATGAGGACACAAGATCTTCCTACTATTGCACCTCATGATCACTTTGCATACTTGCATCTAGAAATTAATGAAGGACCTAAGGTTCCTCCCTCAAGTGGACTGAGTTCCTCTAAACAAACACACACAACCATTCTACGATCACAAGGTCACAAACACCCATAAACCTTGAAGAAACATATGGTAAATAATTTACTATCCTAAGTAAACAAGGTTGTGACACAACACATGAACATGACATTCACCAACTCCTTGAACAAAAGCCAACTGAAGAAAACACAATAGGACTCGGATATCAAGATCGTTTGTTGGATGTTGTGGTTGTGTTGCTGATATGTGGTTGTCATTGATGTCAACACTATTAGCATTAGTGCATTTGAAGCTGTATATGTTGAGGATATTGAGAAAATTGTAATAGAAGAGTTGCAATTTGATAGTGGTGAAGTGATGTTCTGTCTATCAGTGAGTTCAATACGTTGAGGATATGAGGTTGTGGACTAAAGGGTTTCTTGTTGAGTATGTCTAGATTATCCATGTTGAGTTTTAGAGATCCACATGAAGATTTGATCGAGTTATGAAGATTTTCATTCTGATAGTTTTTCTGTCGCTTTAGTTAGTGTTCCTAATTGAAGATTATGTGATTTTTGTTAGTTTAGTTTCTTTGGATACTTCTCTAATGATTCATGATGTAGGTGGATGTTTCTAGTTCGTTCTTTATCTTTGTGGCATGTCCGCATTGATCGTTGTGCTCGTGATTTGAGATTTTATCTTGTGTGTTCATGTTTTTCATGTTCTTGGTTGACATGGTCTTGAAGCATGTTGTGGATCTTTGAGGAGATATTAATTAAAGAATTTTCATGCTGGAGATGTTTTTTAGGGTCCTCACTAAGTTGTGGTTGACCTTGGTTGATTTGTATTGAAAATTATCTATTGATTTGGGCTGACTGTTTGTAATTATTTTATTATCTCTTTGTGGCCGACTTGGAGCAATGTAATTTCTTGTTGCGCATACATGTAAGACTGATTTTTTTTTTGAATTGAAGTGTGTGAATGTGAAGTGTGTGAGTCTTGTGTGCGAATAAAGTTTAGATCATTTCAAGGCAAAGCAGAGTGTGACGAAGAGTCAGGAAGAGTGAAGATGTGTTCATGTGTTTAACCAGAACTGTAATCAGGCATTAGAAAATGTTATTTTCTCAGTTCAAATTTGGATGGATTTAATCTGAATCATTTTGCAAGACAGTGATTCTTCATTTGTATTTGAGTAGTGAGCTCTAGGAAGTGTGCCTGAATGCATGTGCATTCCCATTTATTCTTCCTATACTTTTAATAGGGTATAATGTTGTGGACTGACATCCACCATGGTTTTACCCCTAACAGGGTTTCCATGTAAAAATATTGGTGTTATGTGTGCTTCTGATGTGTTGTTGATTCATGTTTTCATTGGTGTTCATTAGATCTGAGATTAAGGATTAATAAGTTTAATAAGGTTGAAATTTTGTGACAACTAATTCACCCCCCCTTAGTTTTTTTCCCTTGTGTTGCCAACATCCTCTTCATCCTGGTAGACCTCCTTTTGAATATAGGAGACTTTGAGATGATGATATCGTGATCTTTGATTCTCCTCCTGACCTGAACATTCTCCTTCCATGTGAACAACCATTACCTCAAGACTTCTAATCACAAGGATGTTAGGATCCCCACGAGTCCTCTTCCTCCTTTTATTCATGAACAAGGAGAGTCTAGCTCAACAAAAACGACCATACAAATTGAAGAAACTCAAGTTTCCTACACATCCTCCACCTGGATGTGAAAGGAGACTTCAACTGCTTTTAAACAAATGTCTTATAATCTTACCACCTATGAATAGGTTGGTCATTATTCCTAAAGATTCTAATATACCATTTTGCAAATATCATCGCATTCTTGGACATAGAACCGAAGAATGTCAGACATTGAAAGACATACTAGATAAGTATCATTTCATTGATACTAATTTCTTTCCTCTTGTCCCATAACCACTAAATCCCTTTATCATGCCATAGTTGTAGAGTTCCCTATTTTCACTATTGCATGATCCTTTCACATCACCCACTTTGGCTCATTCTTGCCTTTACACTTTGTGGGGGGCAAGAAGTTGATAGCCTTGTCCTTGTAATGCATTTTCCATTGTCTCTTAACAATGTTATTCCTTTTCCACTTAACTCCTTAAGATTGAGAAAACAATAACTTAGTTAATGGTTGACTTACATTTGCATTACTTGCTCCTTTTCATTTTTATTTCATGTGTGTATCATGTTCCCTGTAATGTGTGTTTAATGTTCCCTCTCTTTGTACACTTCTTCTATTTGTACCTCTATTCTTATATTCGTTGTGCATTGTCTTTTTCTCTTTTTGTTTTGCATTCTCCTTTTGGGGATGACACGAAGCGTAGAGATGCCCTATGTCTCTTCCATGTTGACCCAATCGGTCCTTCTACTTTTATTTTTCATTTTTTTTTTGTGTTTTCCTTTACGAGATGACGCAAGGCATTGAGATCGAATTGTATCCTTCATGTTGACCCAAATTATTTTTCTTTTCTTTTACCTTTCACCTTTTCGCTTGTGTTTTCCTTTTGAGGACGATGCAAAGCGTTGAGACCACAATGTCTCTTCCATGTTGACCCAAAACAGACTTTATTTTCCTTTGGTTTTCACTCTCTTTGTGTCATTCTTCCAGTTCTATGTGATTTGGGGAATGATGACAATTACGAGCTCTTTAATCAAAACATTGCAGCAATGAACATACTGACCCCAAATCGATAGATCCCTTATGTGTTTGGTGTGTTCTTTTCTGGGGGCAACCTCCTTTTCTTTTGTTTTTCCTTTTCATTGACATGACACAGCCTTACTCAGAAACATATGACTTGGCATAGGGCTTTCCAAGTTGGCTCTCATGTCTTGTTCTCCTTTTTCATTATCTTTCCTTCACTAATTTAAAGTAATTGCTCATAGAACGATGTGTAGCAATTCCTTTAAAGTGGGGGGCATACATTACCATTAATTCCATTTGCATTCTTGATTCCTAGCATAGCCTTTTCATTTATATGATGTGTTTGTCACTTTGTGGATGACATTGGGTGTGATTTCCTTCATAAGTGTGATCTATCTTAGCATAGTACATTCCTCTTAGTGGCCTGATGCGACACACTGCATCCCCTAAGTTGTGAATATACTATTATTCAATTGGTCCTCTCCTGGAGACATTAGACACAATGTTCCCTAAGTGACTAACCTTGCATAAAATTAACATGACTCCTTTGAACATCTTTTGCATTTTCAAATTTTGCATTTTTGCCACCTTGCATAACTCAACTTGCATGCCTGTGGAACCTACCTTTTTGTTCATGAGTTCTAAGCATACAGAACTTTACTTGTCTCATGAAGCACAAACCATCTTTCTTCCCTTGTGGTACCTTGTTAAAGTTACCAGGAGGTAAAACTTTGATACGGTTGAGTGGGAAGCCCATCTAGTGGCACGACTTTCCCCATAGCCACCTTTGTGAGCGCATACCAACTAGTGTATGTATCTCCCCTTTTAGGCTTTCTCACCCCATGGACAACCAGAAGTTTCATGGTCCCAGAGTGAGTATACTTGGGCCTTCTCATCCGACGGACCACCCTGAGTTCTATTGCCCTAGAGTGAGTATACATTCTCTTTTTCAAACAACCATCGTAGATCTAATCCACAACTAGTTGGACAGACGATCAAAGCTTCATCTGATTCTCTCTTCTCAATACTCGTGTGTTCCTTTGTTCTTATGCTTAATTTTCCATGGGATCTTCATCCTGAGGGCTTGATTATCCCTCTTGATTGTTGTCATTCCATCTTGCTAACATAAGTATATTTGAACCCTCCTCTTGATGTTCATGGCTACTTTAGTGTGAGTTTGAAGCAAGTTCATCCTCTCACTAAAGTGGAGGCTAAATCCACCATAGAAAAATAGACCCTTGTCATTTTCATGGTCTTTTAGGCCTTGCTTCTTGATGTTTGGTCTATTTTTCTTTGATTTAATGTTGTAACATGACTTGAACATGCATATTTAGGTACTAAAATTCAAATAATGACGTCTTGTGAAGGTGTTGTAAAGTGTTGTAAAACACTTCTACACTATCCTAGACTTTATTTATTATAATTCACCTAAAAATCACCTTTTCATCACTAAACAAGTCCTATTTTGAAGTGTTGTAAAGTCTTGTAACAAGGTTTCACACTTTTCTAGGCATAATTTCCTTATTTACACCTTTTTTATGCTTTGTTTGACCCTTTTATGCCCTTATAAGCTTTAATTAAGTCTATTTTTGAATGTAAACCTGACAAATAGCATTAAATGCAACTTAAATCTTGACACCCACTTTTAGGTCCTAGGTGGGGCCCATTCGCCATGGGTGGCGAATGAGTCCCCCTTGGCTCCAAATTCAAAATATTTTAAATTTCCTTTTGGGTTTTTATTCAAAATCACTTGATGTTAGTCTGTGATGAGGTATTAATGGGTTACTAAGGCACAAGATTGTATAAATAAGTGTTTTTACATCCATTTCAAGACCCATTCATTCAAGCATTCAATCACATATCACATTCAAGCAATAAAGCATCTTACAACATCAAATCAAGCATCAATCAAGCAATCAAAGGCAACCATTGGCATATCTTCAAATTTGCATCAGCAAGGGTTTGGTAAGTTTATAGCATTCTCATGTTATTTGTTTATAATTCTCTTGAATTTTATTATTTTATTAAGGGTTTGATTACCAAAGTGGGGTTTGACCAAGGCAAACCCCTATTTTCTAACCAAGTAGGCGCATGAAGTTGGGTACCAATTTTGTGGCCACTTTTGAAAAAAAGTTATAAAAAATGTGCTCGCATTGTAACGCAAGTGTGTTATTTCGCTTTAAAAACAAAGAAAAAAGTGAAATTATTTTCCTTGGGATACCAACCCAAAGGCTTGGAGGGCATTCCCAACAAGGCCATAGACGTTTTTTTGCAAATTCTATAATTTTTCACATAATCGGGTCTGTGATCACCATCAAGATTGCATCTAGTTCAATATCGACAAAATCTAACACATGGGTAATGTTAGGTTCTCTCTTAGGTATTCAACAATGTAATTTTTTCACTTTTTGACAATGTTAAGCCTTTCATCCATATTTTTTTTGTTTTATGTCTGTTTTTTGCTAAAAAGCAGTGTTTGGTGTTTTTTTTGAATAAATTAACCGTTCATCAAAATTTCAAATAAATTACATTTTTAGAAACTAGACTCCATTCTACAATTTTTTTTTAAAAGAAAAAAAAATATTTTCCAAAATTTGTAGGGGGCACGGCCAAAATTCTACTTTTCAGGAAGTGCCCACTTAGAAAATTAGTAAAAAATAAAATATTCATTAATAAATTATCAAAAAAATTGTGCATCAACTAGATGTTGTTAGCTAACTTATGATAGTAGCGATTTAAAAAAACTACAAAAAATTTCACCATGCTCAGGTCGTACAAGAGTTGCTATGTTATGTTTTTTCTAACAAAAACAACACCAATTTGTGTACATCCCTCTTTTGAACCCCTTAATATCAACCATTTTCAAAATAAATTAGTAGTTTAGAAAGTAGACTTGGAGCACTTCGATCCTTGTTTTTGTTCCATCTCAAAATTTTGAGTGTAGCTATCCTCAATTTCACATCCAAGGTCAGCATTTCCTTATTTTAGAAAAAAAGTGGCCACTTAAGCCCCCTTTTTGGGAACCATCTTGGTGCACTTATCCAACCCTCAACCATTTTTCCCCTCTTGCATGTGTGTTTACAGAATTTTGTGTGTAGATTTATCAAGCATTTAGGTGTTGAAGAGTGGTCAACAAGTTAACTAGGTGTTTCAACTCAAATCAATCATATTTCAAGCTTGGAGAAGCTTTTCTATCCATTTCTTGCAGAATTGACTTTAGCAACCCGACAAGCAGACATTTCCACATTTGTTGTTGCAAAGTTGTTTGTTAATTTCTCAGAATTTTGGGAGAGGACTGATTCACCACTAGTGGCAAATGAGTCCCACCTTAAGACTGAAAATCTAGGTTTTGTCAGATTCTGGATCGCGACAGTCATAAACTTGCTTCTAACAGTTTTTCACCACTAGTAGTACTAATTCGCCACCTAGGGCGAATGAGTCCCACTGTTGATTTTTTTTTATTCCATAAAGCATTCAGACCATTCCAAATTCTTCAAATTATGCCCAAGTGCACACTGTTTCAGTCCATTTCTTTTTGTTCTACATTTTATTCATTCTTAGTTCATTGTTTGCATATCACAGTGTGTTTTCCATCATTGTTTAAATCTTAGTTTTGCATTCATAATCAATCATATAGATCTCTTAGCTACATTTGGATCATCTCATTTAGCTTAAATAGCATCACACATAACATAATTTGAATGAACCCTTTAGCATTTTTGTCCCTACCTCTCTCCTTTTAAGTGAAAAACCCTAGAAGAGCTAGAGAAGTGCATTGGTGCCAAAAATCTATGGTTCACCTCTTCTAAGGGGAAAAAATCTAGGAAGGAGAGGCATAATTTTGCATATTTCAAGAATTAAGGACATGAGGAACACTAATATTATAAGAAGGATATTTATGAGTTGAAACATCTTCTCAAAAAGAACAAGAGTGATTTTCCTTCTAGAATGTTTGAATGACCTTATTCTTCTTCTTCTTCAAAACATTCTACTAAGGAAAATGGTTATGTTAGTTTGGTTACTTCATCAAAAAATGAAAGGGCATGCTCTTTGTGCATTTTTAGGTCATGGATCAGGGAGATGGCATCTAGATTCGAGAGCATCTCGTCATATAGAATCTTCGTAGTCTATATTCTCTTCTTTTTAACCTTGTATTAATTCTCCTATTTTTATGGGAAACAATACATACATGATTGTAATTGGGAATTTGGGGAAAACATTTTTTCAAGATGTTTTGTGTGTTCCTCATTTAATGAACAACATTATTTCCATATACCAGATTACACATGGTGGAGATGGGAGAGCTATGGAGTTCACTCCTAATTCAATTATCATTAGAGACTTGGATATTCAAGAGATTATTGCTATTGGGATGACTAATCATTCATCTTGGTTGTATTCCTTTGTAGATTTTCCTTTTGATGGTGACTTTGTTCCTTTGATTGTTGATCACACTCCTAGTGTGAACCATGATTCAGAGGATACATTTGGCTTCTTGAACATTGGTGTTCTGACATTTTATCTAGTTCTTGAGCCATGCATTACATCTCCATCTACTATTGCATTTGTTGATGCTTATTTTGCTACAAATATGGCTTCTTATGATTCAATGCAGCAGGATATTTTTTTCTTTCCAAATTTTCCTTTGTGGGATAGTTTCATAATAGGTATATCATGTTTGGTTTGTCATTCCTCTTCTTCAAATTTGGAGGGCCTATTTGAGGGGATTTCACTCCTCTTTTGTCATTTATAGATTTAGAGGTTTCTCTTAAGTCTTCACATACTTTTTCTTCTTCCTTGATTTGGGTCACTCTTACTTTTGTGAAGACATCTTGGGCTACAATCGATACACCTCTAGAGATTTCATTCTTGAGACTTCTTCCATATTTCTTTTTCTAGGAGATTAGGTTTCTTTAGTGGTTTTGAAGCTACTTCATTATGGGGGGGCTATGTGGTCTCTTTCTTTCCCTCTTATGGGGGTATTTTTTCATGTATCTATGTGATGTATGGTGTATTTGGGGGTATCATGGAGTCCTCCATCATTCATCACTTGATTTTAACTTTTCTCTTTTTGGGGAAGAGTTTTCTCCTACTAGGTTTTTTTCCTTTTCCCCATTGAAGCACCAAAAAATAGGCCCACCAAAATGTTTAATGACCAAGATGATAAACCGCTATTTTTATAAAGGGTTTTCACTCAATTATGTGTAAAATAAGATGCACATAACAATCAGAAATGATACCTAACTGTTATAGAAACTATGAGGGAAATTTTTAGAACATAAAAAGTTGTGTACCCTTGTTAAAAAATTGTTGTTTTTAGGCTACAAAGGACTCATTCGCCTTCAGTGGCGAATGGGTCCCTATTAGGGTTTCTGAACTGAGATTGGGGTCCTATTCCTTGATGTCTGCACTCTCATAATCCTGATTATTAGCTTCTGCAAGTCTCTAGATAATTAGACTATAGCTTCAAATCTTTGATTTTGCACTTTAGATGACAACTTTTGCAACTTGACGACTTTGACAATTTTGCTCCAAACTTGCTTCACTTGATCTTCAACCTATAAATCTGCAATTTCACATTGAAGGGAAGAAAAACTTGTTGTTTGTTAGTGAATGGGAATTTTCCTCAGTCAAACTCCTTGTAGGTAATTAAACCAAATGATGAAATAAAGCATGAAACCTGAAATGATGGAATTGATATCACCTTGGATGATGTCTTGTGAAATAAATCTACAAAATAACATGCAGTGGCCATGAAGAATGTAGATCTTGGATCCTTGGATATGATGTGAATAATGATTGCAAGTATATCTTCAATGCTACATCCACTTCTTTAGCTCAACATACATGAATGCATTAAACCCTTGTCACAATGATATGATCTTCAATTCGTGCAATAGAATCTTGAAATCTGCCTTGAAATGCCTTATGAATGCTCTTGTGATTCTCTATAATGATCTCTTGAAGTTGCTAGAATGTCTCATAAACTTGCTAGATGAAAATGATGTGAAGTAACCCCTTATTTATACTAAATTAGGATATTAACCTCAAAATTCAAACAATTAAGGCCGACACAAGATTTGGAAGTAAACTTTATTAAATTCTTGTCAGAATTAAATTTAAAAAGGGGGTCCTCATTAAGGGAGACCCATTCTCCACCTAGGGTGAATGGGTCCTGGCTCAATTTTCTAGGACCTAACCCCAAGGGATGGAAAGTACATTAAAAACCCATTTCAGATCAACCCATAAATGGGGGTCCTATTAAGGGAGGACCCATTCGCCGCCTAGGGAAAATGGGTCATGGCACCATTTTTGAAGACCTATTTTTTTCCCAATTAAATGTTATCTTATTTAAATCATGGGTGTTGGGATAGATCTTTAGGAGGTGTCATAAATAAGGTTTAAATTTGAATTAGAGGGGTTAATTAACTCCATTTAACCACAATTAATTAAGACCACCCTAGATAAATGTGAAAGTTCTTTACAACACTTTACAACACCTAAATAAGGTACATATTTAAATATATTTTATTAAGAAGGGATCTTTTAAGCTTAATTAAGTAAATAAATCTTAGAATTTAAGTGTGAAAGTGTGTTACAACACTTCACAACACCTTTGCAAAGGATCAATCAAGGCATGTTTTAATAAAATAAAGGTCCTAGAATTATGTGAATGTGTACAACACATTACAACACTACTCCAAGACACCATTAATTCAGTTTTAATGTCAATTATCAAACCAAGTAAGGGAAAAAGGCTACTTTTTCTGTTACTACATTTTTCCCCCACTTTAGTGAGAGGATGACCCCATGTTAAAATCACACTAAAGTAGACATCCAAGACACTTAAGTATGCATCAATAACAAAGATACATAATCATACCTTATCAAAGGCCAAGAAAAAGAAAAAAAAATGATCAAGCACAACCGTTCCAAAGTGATGTGGAATGGGGTTGTTTATCCGTAACATACGCTCCTCACTCTATTGTAGTGGAACCTCTATCTATCCACTAGGTGATTTATCCCATCAAAGTGGAAAATGACAGAATCACATTATGGACTCCCATACCATACTGAAGCTATCCTCCTGACAACTTTGATAAGGCACCACAATGTAATACCTTTGTAAATTATTTTGTTATGCAAATGTAAAAATTTTGGTTAAAGGGGACTTTGCTTTGTTCATGTAAAGGTCTTCTTCTTAGGGAACATTGTTCCTAATGTCTCCAAGAGAGGAAAAGTCAAAAGTGTCAAATCATCACCCATGGGATGCCTCATTCACATCATGTCATGACAGTAGATTATACACTCTTGGACAACATCAAACCCAATGACACCACCAGGAAGATGACACATCACAAGAAAAGAGAAAAATCACGTCATGAAATTTTTCCAAAAGATGTCATCGATGTATGCCCCCACTTTAATATGGTTGCTACACCATCACTGTGAGCAATTACTTTAAAGTAGCCAATGTTTTTAGCCTAAGACATGTGAGCTTTCCTTGGAAAACCCTATGCCAAGTAATATGTTTATGAAATAAGTTGCATCATGTGAAATAGGAAAGAAGGGTTGCCCCATAAATACATAAGGGGTCTGTGGATTTGGGGTCAATATTTCTTTGCCACAATATTTCCATGGAGTGTGGAACTGTCATCATTCCCCAAATACTCATAGAATTGGAAGAATGACATAAAGAGAGTGAAAACAAAGAGGAAGCCTTTTGGGTCAACATGGAAGAGACCTAAGTGTCTTGATGCCTTGCATCATCCCAAAAAGGAAAACACAAGACAAACGAAAAAGATAAAAGAAAATATTTTGGGCCAACATGGAAGAGATGTGAATTTCTCAATGTCTTGCGTCATCCCCAAAGGAAAACACAAGACAAAAGCAAAATAATAAAATGTTTACGACATATAGAAGAATGAAGGTACATATAGAAGAATGCACAATGAGAGAAGGATACATCAAACAAAACAACACAAGGGATCATATTACACACATGCAATCACATAAAGAAACATGAAAAAGAAAATGACTAGTAAGGCACAGGTGAGTCAACCTAAAACAGGTCTCTGCCTCCCAATCTTGGTCTGTATAAATTGAAGGCAGGCAACTAGCCAAAGGGACAATGAAAAATGCATTACTATGACAAGGCCATCAAATTATTGCCCCCACTTTGTGCAAGGCAAGAATGAGCCGAGATAGGTAATGACAATGAGCTCCTTGCATTAAAGAAAATGATTTGCAATAAGTGTTAAAACATGTAATAGTAATTTTTTTTTTACTTGATTTAGTAACTATTACATGACAAGGAGCGTAAGGATACGTTACTCAATCACTGGATGACAATCATTTCCATTGAAGTGAAAATTGATCAAGACCAATTTGAATGATTGACACTCATTAGTAATATGGTCAAGAGTTTTGTGGTATCAACAATGCAAAACATTTGCACCTTTAGGGTATAGTCTTATCTTTTCTTTCATAGGTGGTAATGTTATAAGTTATTTTTTTAGAAATAGTTGTAGTTTTCTTTCACTTTGTAAGAGAGAGGGACCAAACATGTCAAGGCTTCAAGTCACAGAAATCCAAGAGTGGAGGGGTTCCTTAACTTACCTCACTCTAAAGGATGGGGATCGAGAATGAAGAGCACTATATAGTACTTTTGTCACTCTTCAAATTCAAACTTTGGGTTTAGGCTAGGCGAGCTGGTTTCTGGAGTCAGTATTGCACCTTATACAACTCTTTGTCTCAAGATGACAATGTGGTTCTGGGACGACAACATGACATGCTGGAATCTCTCTGGCGCGCTGGCGTCTATACGGCCAGAAAACATGAAGTTCAATAAAAACTGCCTAAAAACCTACTGACAACCTAGCTAGTTGATTATGATGGGAAAAATAGAATAATAAAGTACAAAAAATAGAGACGAAGATGATAAAGCAAATAAATGAAAGCTAGGATGATGAAAATGATCTCACAAAAGCACTAGTTCATTAGCTAGCTCCACGTGTACATCCACCTACACACAAGAAAGATGGAAAATTTTTGGGGCTGTATAGGGGCTTGCCTCAATCAGAACCCCATTTTGGTGTTTCCACCTACACAGACAGCCAAAAAGCAAATGATTAGAATATGTGATAAAGAAAGTAGAAAGAAAGATTGCAATGAACACTACAAAACAATACTACACTACTTTATCAAATCACAAAGGAGAGAAGTGAAGCATTACCACCTCCACCTAAAAGCTCACTAGCCAGTGGAGGAGAATGTAAGGTATGGACTTGGAAATGTCACTGCAACCACAACAGTGATGAAAGGAGGTCTCGCAAGAATCCCACAACTTCTATGGATTGCTTCACACTTTCAATGTGGAGTTGATGGAGCTTCAAAGCTAATACAATGCTCACAATGGTGTGCTAGAATGTTTCTTGAGAGTGTGAAATATGGAGAGAGGAAGTGACTGAATGTGTAGAGGATTGCTAGAGGATGAAATGAAGTTAGAATGAATGTTTTCAAAGGTGGGATGAGAAGGAATAAGGAATTTTTGAGTCAGTTGGTCAAAGAGGGACGTTACAATTCAACCCTAATCAGGTGTGTAACACCTCTGCCAACTTCATACCTAGGAATCTTTCAGGGATGGCAGTGTGGCACATATAAATTTGTGCATCGCACGGTCATCCGGAACAAATATTCCTTCATCCACACAAAGGAAAAATTCTAGGTGGATGGAAGGCAGGTGGGTGATGTGGAATTTTTCCTTCGGATTTGATTTTCTAAGGTGAGGGTATGTGAAAGGGGAATTTGTACAAGGGGTGAAAATTCACTCCTATACATTTTGACCCCACTTTAGCGAGTGCACATATCGATGAGAATTCGGTAAAGTAGATCAAAGAGTTATTAGTGTTAGAAATTTATACCTGAATCATCAAGGAAGTAGATCGCAATTTGGTGAACTCAAAAGTGTAGGGAAGGAAAAGGACTTCATAGGTACTCTCCTTGGGGAGTTTCAAACAAGAGGACTCCATAGCTTCGTAGAACTATGAAGTTGCATAAAGTAAATTGAAGGCCCTTGGACCAACGATGGAAAAATCCTGCAAGATGAAAGTGTCTTATCGACCCGTAGAGCCGCAAGAAGACAACCCCTAGGTTCTCTCTCATGAAGGAAGCCCAATGAAGTAACCACCTTATAGGCCCACAAACCTACAAGAGGGAAACCCCAAAGTTCTCTCTCATGAAGGAAGCCTAATGTAAAGGGACTTCGTAGAGTCAGATTGGAAAGCGGCTTCATAGGTGCACCTGCAAAGCAACATGTTAATCCATAGATAAAACATGCCAAGAAATAAGAAGCAGCCACAAAGGAAAAAAGGCAGACAGTCACGCAAATAGTCACAAAATTGAAAGGCTTTCAAAGGGGTCCCTTGAGAACCCTTCAAAAGAGGAGGGGTCCACTCAAGGGACGCACTGTTTGAAAGTGCAAAAAAGACTTTTTTTTCTCAATTCAATTCATCATCAAGGAATCCTTTCAAAATACCTTCACTTCATCAAGGAATTCAAAAGGAAGAAGATTCCCCCTTGTGAGGGGAAGGTCGATGCTTCTCCTACAGGAAAATTTTCTCTCACCTTAGAGCAAAGTTCTCATGTTCTTTCTTTGCGAACCCATGATAAAGGAAACACGCTCCGCTAGGGGTCCAAGTTGAGAATGTAATTTTTGAAAAGGCTTGCAAGGACTTTCAAGAAAAGATTCATTGACAATGAATGCACTTTTTGAAAATTGAAACATTGTGACAAGAACGGTGTCACACACAAGGGACAACTCAAGCAAAGAAGAGAGAAAGATAAAAGAGTAAAAGAGAAATAGCATGAATAAGAAACACAGGGGTGATCTGATATTTTGGGGTTAGAGCTGCTCATAAATATATATAAGTATAATAATAGTATATAAATGAACTGTCATCAACCCCCTACTATATAAGACCATGTGAAGAATGCACAAGAAGACAAACTAAAAATAAAAAATTGGGTCAACATGGAAGGGAAGTCTAAATGCCCCCAATGCTTTGCATCATCCCCAATTTTCCAAAAATAAATACACATAATAGAGGAAGAATGATGATACAAATATAAGAAGGTTTACGACACAAAATCACTCCTATATCTAGGCACCAACAAGGGTGACAAGGGTCATCCATGAACACATAACCCAAGCACGGGGGAACACATCTAATCTAAAGATAAACAAGAGGCCTCCCCTTAACACTCATCGACCAAGAGGTCATCCACTTCCCAATCTAGATCATTGTAAGGGGAAGGCGGATGAACCTGTAGTGGTGGAATATTAAGAGGAGGAGCTTTTGACCCTCCCACAACAAGGGCTAGGGAAGAAGGTGTTGCAAGGTCTTCTCCACTCAGCTCTTGTGGAGCTATGGTCAGCAATTTCACGAAGATCGCTAACAAGGTTGGAACTTCATCTAGAGAGTTAAACATGCACTTTACTAGAGTGCCATGTAGTATCTCAACAGATGGGGAGGATGGCACCCGAGATTCACTGCTTGGCTCATCGAGTGACTCGGGAGCAGTGACAAACTCAAGGGAAGCCAAAACTTGTTTAGTCACTAGGATAGAAAAAGCTAGCATAGGTCCACCCTTTGGAGAAGGTGGGATCCTCTTATGCCCTCCATTGCTAGAACGACCAACCTCCACTTTCTACTTCATCAGAGGATGCGAACTCCCCACAGACAAGGCAAGAGGCACGAAGGAGGTGGAGGAGAAAGTCGCAGAGGACACTATTGAGGTATTTGACATGTCCACAGGTTTAAGGAATGGCGGGATGTCCAAAAGGGACATCAATAGGGGCGGCTCAACTGAAGGAGCGATAAACACCTACACCCTTTTAGGGTTAGATATACTTGTGCTCACAGCAGGAACTAGAAGCAAGATTAAACTCAATTGAATGGTTCAAGCAGAGGGGAGGAGAGCTAAGGATGCATCAGGAGGCCCTAAAGCAGGGGGGGTCATCTCCTCTTCCTTTTTCTACAAAGGGGCCTACTTAGCTGCCAGATCCTTTCATCGATGCTTGCATTTGCACGCAAGGCAGTTTCTACGACTCTTAGAGCTACAGGACAGGAGCTACAAAGGCATGAAAGGCTCCTACTCAGCCATAGGGGTGTCCATCAAAGCCATTTATGGTGGAGGGACAAACTCCTAAACGAGAGCTAGAGGAAGAGGTTGAGAGACAATAGGGGGGTCAGCTCTAACACATTAGTGGTAGGCCTCTTCCCATTCACTACTTTAGGAGGAACAGTGAGAGGCCACAAAGGCTAAGACATAGAGGATTCCCCACAGGCACTTTCTTCTATTGTATAGGTAGGTCCAAGGTCTAGGAGACATGGTAGGAAGGTCTGATATCCTAATCTTAGCTTTGTGCCAAGCAAGCACCATCTAACTTCTCATGTAAAAGTCAGGAGCATTCATCCAAAACTCTTCTTCAGAAAGAGGAGTAGAAGAGGTGCCCTGAGGGCGAGCGGGCCTTTCCTTTCCCTTTTGAGAAGAGGGGGAAACTTGGTGCTACACTACTGGAAGGATCAAATTTGACTGTCCTTTTCCCTCGGTCTTATAATTCACATAGTTTCGGTAAAGTAAGTCCCTTCTTGAGGGAAGCATATCGACCGAGGTGGTCCAAAAATGATCCAATGAGTAGCCCCCATGGGACACCAATGACTGATATCCAATGTCATGCACAATGTGCACCAAACCCTCATGGGTGAATTTCAAACACTTATGAATGATGGAAGTGATTTTGTTCATGAAAGCTATCCAAGGTATGCCTAACTTCACCCTAAACAAATTAGACTCTGGGACAACATCAAATATTGTATCCACGGCCCTAGATCCAACTAAGACAGAAAGAGTGATCAAGCCATATGACTTGAGAGAGAGGCCATCATGCATACGAATGGTGGATTTTGTTTCTTCATACTCCTCCCTTTGTAATGAATTCAGCCACAACATCTCCTCGGTAATGACATTCACTCAACTTGTAGGGTCAACTAAGACCCCTATCCCAATATTCCAATTTAGATGAGCAGGAATGTAGAGGGGAGAGGGCTTGTTCTTTAAGGGTGGATCCTGCAAAGGGAACATTATGTCTGGCAAACTAGTCATAGGCTGCATAGAAGGAGTAACCATAACCATGTTGATGTACACCGAGGGATGAGTGGTAGAATCAAAGGAATCAATGAATATGTTATCAAAATGTGACAGAAATAGATCTGTGTATATCTACAACTCACTATTTTCTTTTGCCACTGATTTATTCATATTTTGTTTACTCCCATTGAGACCAATAGTGTACCGTCCTCGATGCAGTCCTATATCTCTTGACATGGGCGCATACACCATTCGATATCATCTTCATTGACTCAATGGTACTGACAGAAGGAATTCACATTGTACCGATGAGGGTAAGGTTCCTTGAGAGGTTGAGTGTTCTCTAAGGTTATGATCTTATCCTTCATCAACTTTTGCAAGATGGAAGAATAAGATTTTGCTAACATTATGAACTTTTTGTTACGCTTGAGGTAGTTATCATTTGTTGCGGCTACTACAATTGCAACAGCCTCACCTTTCCCTAAGATTGATACAATGGATTTTCCTTTTGAACAGGAGCACAAGGAGGATTCCCTGAACTGAACTACCGTCTGTTGATACTCCCGTAATGTCACACATAGATGCATGAAAGAAGGGTATTTCATAAGGGAAAACTTTTCTTGCTATGGTCTCTACAAGTTTAATATCAAAACCTTTTGCATTTCAGAGTCAGGTAGCAAGTACGAGATCTGAGAAAAGAGTGGTTGATACCGCTCTATGAAATCAATTATCTTCTCATTGTCCCCTTGCTTGCATTGGACAAGACCCGAAAAGTTCATCTTCGGTCTGATGTTGGCGTGGAAGTATCGGAGAAGCTAATTTACAAGTTGATCAAATGAGAAAATAGAGTTGTGTGGTAAGGAACAATACCACTCGAGCAATGTATCCTTAAGAGATCAAGGGAATAAATTTTCCATCAACATGTCATGATGGAAGAATTCTATACACATGAAATTAAAGGAAAACCTATACGTTTACAGTGAGTCTCCTTTTCTGCCATATTTCTCAAATTTGGGAATCTCCATTCCTTGTGGTAAGGGAGTACTTAGGATTGTTACCAACAATGGGCTATGTTGGAAAAAGGGTTGAAAAACAAGTTAGGCCAAGGCCTGGGAAAGACTGGCCAGTTGGATTTGCATACGGCCCATATTTTGAAGCAAGGTGTTCAAAACAAGGTCAGTAGATGACAAGGGACCAATGGAACCTCCAAAACCACTGCCACTAGAACCACCTTCGGAGCCACCACCACCATTTTGACCATTTTCGAAGCCACCACCACCGGTAGGGCCTCCACTAGAGCCACCTCCACTACCAAAGCCACCTCCATGGCCTCCACTAGAGTTGCCTCCACTACCATAGCCACCACCACTCATTCCACTAGAGCCTCCACCACCGAGAGTAGGACGGGTGAAACTGAACCCAAGGGGTGTCTTACTTGCCTTGATAGTGGGAGGATTTTGAGAGGTAGAAGAGACATTGATCGAGGGGCCTGTTTTGGCGATGCACATAGATGTGGTAGGCATTGAAATGCCTATTTTTCTTTCATAAGTATCAAGCACTTATCCTCAGGTGGTACCAAATCTAGGCCTATACAAAGGGACATAAGCTTCAGTTAGATTGGCAAGGCCGCGTAAGAATTATATGCTTGTCCGATCCTTTCCCAACAAATGTCTCAATTTGCTAGTAAGTGTAGCATCTCTCACCATGTTTGGTGCTTTCTCCAAATGGTGCGCAAGGTCTACTAACCTATTATCCAATGTCAAAAGGTTTTTTGCAGGGACATGAACAACCACATCCTCATCAACAAACGAAGCCGTGGGGGATGTTGGAGGAGTAGGAATGTGAGTGGACTCGTCTACAAAACCCATCTCATTAGTGAAGCGTATAGTAAATCTAGTGGTAAACTCATTAGCTAAACTAGTGGAGAAACTGGAGGGTATGTGTAGGATCATCATGGAAAAAATAGGCCCTTAAGTGGCAAAAAATTCAAAAAAATCAGAGTTAGGAAACTTGATGTAAAAATTTGAATAAGTTATCTATATTATTTCAAAAATATGTAAGAATAGAATCTGTAGAAAATTGAATGTAGTTTTTAAACTACTGGGTTTATTTAAAAAATATATATATCTATGGTGAAAAATTTAAATTGAAGCATTAATTTTTAAAAAATAAGAAGTAGGTGTTTGTCTAACCACCCTTACCATAATAAAATGATAATAATTTTTTATAATATTTTAGATATAAGTAGAGGACTCATGTCCCGATGGGATGCATATTTTTTTGTATTTTCCAAGTAAAGAATTAATTATGAATTTTTTATTACAACTTTTAAAAAATATAAAAACTTGTATGTCTAACCACCTTAACTTGGTCAAAACTTCATGAAATTCAATCCTATAGTATGTGAAGCATAGAATGTGATGCATGTTTCAGATTCAAAAAATGTGATACCGTTTGAAAGTTATAGATGTTTTTCAATCAGCCTATCAATCAAGACTTTAGTCGTAATTCAAATAGAAAATGAATAATAATTATTTATTAAATTCAAAGTAAAGAATAATTTATGTTGGTGGAAAGCTGAGAATCTCCTTTAAAAACCCTTTTTGTTTGATCAATTTTAGGTAAAAAAAAGTTGTTAGCCACATACCCTACACATACCCATCATATCGCCACTTTTTGGCCCATCATGATCCTGCACATACCCTAGAGGAAAAACTAGAAGTGACCTTCATCTTCTCCATTGGTAAGTGTCACACGCTTCATCTAACAATGTACCTAGAAGTTATGGACTGGGTTGTGATGTTCATAAACCTTCACAACACTCAAGGTTATAGTTCAATCTCATGGCACGAGGGACAAGCCTCAACACAGACAAATAGGTAGACATTGTTCACGTCGGGTTCACCAAAAATGTAAGAGAGGGGGACCAACCACGTCAAGGCTCCAGCTCACGGAGAGTTGAGAGCAGAGGGCTTCCCTAACTTACCTCACTCTAAAGGATGTGGATCAAGAATGAAAAGCACTATGTAGTACTTATGTCACTCTTTAGATCCAAACTTTAGGTTTAGGCTAGGCAAGCCAGGTTTTGGAGTTGGTAATGCACCTAAGACAACTCTTTGTTTGAGGATGGAAGCATGGTTTTGGAATGATAGTGTGGTGCGTTGGCATCTCTCTAGTGCACTTTTACGTCTCTACAGCCAAAAATCACCAAGTTCAATAAAAACTACCTAAAAACCTACTAATAGGCTAGCTAGTTGATTGTGATAGGAAAAATAGAATAAGAAAGTACAAAAAATATAGACAGAGATGATAAAGTAAATAAATGAAAGCTTGGATGGTGAAGATGATCTCACAAAAGCACCAGTTTGCCAGCTAGCTCCACACGTACATCCACCTACACATAAGAAAGAGGGAAAATTTTTGGGGTCGTATAGGGGCCTACGTCAATTAGACCCTCATTTTGGTGTTACCACCTCCACAAACAACCATAAAGCAATGAAGTAGAATATGTGATAAAGAAAGTAGAAAGAAAGATTGCAATGAACACTACAAAACAATACTATAGTACTCTATCAAATCACAAAGGAGAGGAGTGAAGCATTACCACCTCCACCCAAAATCTCACTAGCCAATGGAGGAGAATGCAAGGTATGGAATTGGAAAAGTTTCCATAGTTACAACAGTGATGAAGGGAGGTCTCGCAAGACTCCAAGCCCACAACTTCTATGGCTTGCTTCACACTTGCAATGTGGAGTTGATGGAGCTTCAAATCTATTGCAATGCTCACAATGGTGTCCTAGAATGTTGCTTGAGAGTGTGAAATGTGGAGAGAGGAAGTGACTGAATGTGTAGAGGATTACTAGAGGATGAAATGAAGTGAGAATAAATGTTTTTGAAGGTGGGATGAGAAGGAATAAATTGATGAGCCTAAAATATGCTCATAATTTAAATATTATGATGTATTTTAAAACCATTAATCTTGCTGCTAAATGGTTGTATAACTCTTTGATTAAAGACTTTTTATCTGAAATTGGGTAGTGTCTTGTAGCTACACATTCCTATATTCCTACAACTTTATATCTCTATGTGTCTCATTAATTACCCTGTTTGACTTCACAAATGACTGATATAATGCATATGGTTTTTGAATGATGAAATAGATTTAATATGTGATTAATGAATGTATATCATGTGTTTGCCATGCATGCTTTCTTTCACTTATGTCGCCTTGTGCATCGCAGGTTGTTGAAGGGAGCATGATCGATTCAAGCACAGTAGATCTCGGCCTTGCAGTAAATTCTATTTCCTGCACGATGTCGAGGAAGTTTTTCCAGCGAAGACTCTCTGTCCAGGTCATTGGGAAGAAATCTAAATGTTCATTAATCTGGGAAGAGTGGAATGCTAAATTCTCTCTGAATCATGTTGAATGGATATGCTTTCATTTATGAGAAGTATGTTCCTTGATTTTAGGATACATTTATGTCCACGTCTTTCTCTGTTAGATAGTTAGTTAGTTAATTTTCTGATATAAATAAGTGTTCCTCCTATATGAATGAGCAAGCATAGTATGTATGAGTTAGTATTATAATAAAAATAAGAGTTTGTGTTAGTTTCCATATAAGAAGAATAATGTATATGATTCCAAGTTTTATGAATAAAAGTTGATGAAGTTCTGAGTTCAATTCTTGCATAAAATAGTTGATGCTTGCTAAGGGGGCCCACTTAGTGAGTATCTATAGTTGGTTAGTTGTTTATTTCTTGTCGATTATAAGTTATATTTCATTCTTGTAAGTTTCTATGCAAACTCAGTCTTATATTGTTCCTGCAGCATCGGGAATCCATCCCTGTGTTTGTTCCTGCAGCATAAGGCCAGTTCATAGTTTGTTCCTTAGTAATAGTTGTCATGATTTCTTCTTTGATTAAGTTACGCTTGAGTTAAGAAGGCTTCACATTACATTCCTATAGCATAAGTAGAATTCCTTTCATGCATTTATTTCTGGAAAATCATGACTGAAACTGGTTCTTAGTGCACATACAGTGTCGCTCCATTTCAAGTATACGTTCCCTGGTTTGACAATGTAAATGAACGACCATAAGAAGATATTAGTCACCTGCTGGAATGTCCAATTGCCAGGTTAGGATTTGCAATGATTTTTATATCCTTTTGTGGGCATGACCATTTTTGGAGCCATTGCCGGGGATGGTGTCAAGCTAAGAACCTGTCATAGTCATTATTAGCAGTAGTTTAGTCTGTTATTCAAGCATTTTCAAAATTCCTTCAATTTTCCATTCATTATATTGCATGCATAGAAGAAGAGACGCTCTGGGAAGGTTCCTCTCTGAAAACCTATTTGTTGAATTGCAATTTTACCCAGCTGACAAAGAACCTGAAGAAAATCCATTTTCTCTGATACTCCATCAAGCAAATATGGCACAAAATTCACCTAATCAACCTCCTACTTTTGAATTTCCCATCATTGCTCAGCAAGATAATGATAACCTTAAAAATATTCCTTCTTCATTGCTTCCCAAGTTCTATGGACTAGTTACAGAGGACCTAGACACTTTCTTGTTTGAGTTTGACATCCTCTGTCATAGTTATGATTATACTTCAGATGCTCATCGGCTGAAGTTGTTTCCTGCTACTTTGAAAGAAGGAGTTCTTAGATGGTTCATGAGTTTGGGAAGGGGTGTTGTTGATAGTTGGGCAGCCATGCAAACAAAATTTCTTGAGAAATACAAGGAATATTGTAAGAGTGGTAGTAAGGAGGATGATATATTCAGAATTCAACAAAAGGAGGATGAAAGCCTGGAAGACTATATCTCAAGATTCTTGTTTTCCATGAAAAAGAATTCAAACCATACTCTCAATGAAGGGTGAACCCACAATAATGGGTTACAATTATTTAAGCGAAGAGAAATTAGAAATGCACACAAAAAATTCAATTAGGTGGTTCGAACGAAGGGGGGCCTTCTAATGAAGGGGGTTCATTAGAAGCCCCCCCCTTCTAATGAAGGGGGGCTTCGAATGAACCCCCTGCTGCTGCATGAGAATTCTTTAAAATTTTAAAATCAGAAGAAAGAAAGGCTTCGCTCGAACCACTCCTTCGCTCGAAGACCTAATTTTCTCCTCCAATTTTAGAGAACGCCCTTATTTCTCCCTCTAAAAGTTTAGAGACAGATTCATTTTGGTCTTTTTCACGGGTAGGTCATTTTCACAGGAATTCTTTTTGGCGGGCAAGGTTTCTTTCACAAGATTTCTAGCAA
>VDFB02323178.1:0-24852 GCA_007258455.2 Sequoia sempervirens | reverse complement strand
CCATCTCTACTATGACTCAGCTGATAAGGTGAAGAAACTCTCACATCCATGGTGCAAAACCAAGAAAAAAGAGAAATCAATATCACATCCAAAAAACAAATAAAAAATGAACTTTATCTATATTTATTCTATTCCAAATAAATGATATAAAACATAAACATAAAATCACTTAGGTCTTTGGCCTACCAATTTTTTCTTATAGTCCATTTGCAATGCTAGGACTAGTGTGTGCTATAAGTGTGGGTCCTATAGGAGTACATGTATTGCTAGACTCACCTCACTCCATCTATCTAGGAGGTACAACTATTGGAGAGCATACTCTCTATTATACCCTTGGCCTGTCCTCCATTTTATACTCCACATCCAAACCTTAAGCATCAAGATCCCCTTTAGGGGCATCCTTGAAAGGAATGATTGTTGGATAAAAACTTCACTAGTCGGTGTACCCCTATAAAACATTGACATCATCCACATCCAAAAATAGATGATCGTTCTCTCCTTTACTACTTAAGTCACTCAAAATGACCTTAGTGATTATTGGATGAGAGAGGTTTCTAGCTCTAATGGTAATGTGATGTGAATGCACATAAGTGGTATTATTGATGGCACTTTCCATACTAGTCCAAACTACCTCATCAATCACATGTACTTAAATTACATGATGATATAGTCATAGTGACCAATAAGAAGGTGATCTTGTTGGATACAAGCCATCTATCTACCAAAATCATCCCATGCTCTCATTCCTCTATATGGCTACTATATAATCTTTATGTTGTACAAGTGATCAAAAGATTATCTCCAAAATAGTAAATCTTAGAAACTCTAATATCAAATTAGTGGGTATTATTGTGGTCATGGTGCATCTGAATAAATTTTCCTTGGGTAATTAATATATCTTATACACATGATGTTCTTGAATTCTCATACCTAAAGTAATGTGGAGTTCATGAGTATTTTCCCCTCGTGATGTGCAAATCTGCCAAGGTCTTAGTAAAGGTGAGCAAGCATACTCTGCTCCAATACAAAAATAGTATTTCACTCCTCCATGGCCTTGATTGCATGAGGCCCACATGCAAATGCATGCCTTGACCATCAATAGTCATTATCATGGATACTATAGTGATCAATATCCTCCTAGTTAGGGGAATAGGTATTGACCCTTGCTCAAGTCACCACGAAATGATCAATATTGTAACTCATGATGAATCATGCAAGTATATATCACTATCCCTCCTATATAGTGACTAATTGTCTCTCATCCTCAATAGTAATGCAATAACCATGGAATAGGAATCTAAGAATGTGTTATACATCCACATGAATAATAGTCATCTCCCCTATTAGGAGATGAAAGGTGGATGTATCCAAATTATATTGATCCATCAATCCCAAGAGCATCATGTGGTGCAATCACATCTCTAAGAGTATGAATACCAAATAAAGGACTAATCATCTATAAAAAACCTACTCCTTCCTTGATAGAGTCTCTAATCAACTCATGAGTAGTGTAAAATAAATCCTCTACCATTCTCTCGCATAGTTGGAAGTGGCTAAAATTAATCAAAATAATTATATATCATTCTACTGCTAACACCCTATCATTCTAAAATGTCCAAAAACTTAGAATAAAGTATGTTTTCCTAAAGGCTAGTATGCCCTTGAACACTGGCACCCTTTGTGGATGATCGTGCATCCCTTAGAAGTTAGCAAACAAGGAGGATGTCTACATGAATATCAGACTCATGTTCAACATTTGAATGCTAGTGTGCTCATCAGATTCCAATATGCATCATAGGGTTTACAAGGGCCAAAATATTAAAAATTTCAAAAATCAATAGAAAATTTACCTACCTCTTATTTCACCATACTGTTCTCGGCTCCCTCTTGGAGCTCACCTAGTCTTGGTCATGAAAAATCTTGTCAGTGAGGAATTTTAACTGCAAGATCACTCTAAACTCTATGAAAACATGAGACACATATTCACCTTCTCTCTTCTCAAAATTTATTTTAGATCTTATTTTTCATAACATTTTTCCTTGCATGATAGTTTCTTCTGATTTAAAAAATTAACGCATTTCAATTTTGAAAGATATTTTTGAATGCTAACAATAAACCTTGTAGTATTTAATATTGAATACTATGGAGCTTCATGAACTCAAATCTAGATGTTGAACATAGGTTTTCATTGATGTCAAAGGTGTGATTTCTAAGGGGTAATGCTATATGAATAGTCAATTTTATAGTACTTGAATTATCATTATTGATTGGTGGAAAAATGGATACATTGAGATATCACTCTTTCTCCACTAATCATTCAAAGATGTCATATGAATCCCAATTGGATTGACTAACAACCTCACAATGTGAGTCAATTCACAATGAGGAGGACCTAGTAGGGGGTTCTTTCAACTCTTAGGGAGATTGTTGTATTCAATTGTAGTTACCATTTTGTGTATGGATTAGTCTCTTAAACTTGATAGTTAAGGAGAATGATAGGGTTAACAAGTCATATTTACCTTAGTTTTGTTTTATTGAATGAAGGATTCATTATCATTCTGGCAGAGTTATTTATTAGTATTGTTAAAGAGATATATATTCTGATTTTTTGGAATCAGTGATTTCAAAATGAGAAAAATCTATATTTCAAAATTCATGATGTACACTCTTGTTTACTTTCACAGTCTCACTCTCTATGCAATTAAATCTTAAGATGGTTTTAAATGTAAAAATCATCAGTTATTTGTCTTCCTTTTTTTGAATTTTACTGCATTTTTGGGTTCTTGATATTTTCTAGGTTTTTCTCTAATAATATCTCGGGAATTGAAAATATCCTTATCTTTTGGTATGCAGAGAAATTCCTAAGAAAGTTTGTATCTATGTGAGTCTAAACATCACAATTCTAAATTAGTAGTTTTTGCTAATTATTATTTATTGGTAATAATTGATAGTTGATTCAATTCCTTTTATGTTCTCTTTCCCTAGGTGACCCTTCTTTGGCATATTGGTTCTATTTGAAAAGTTAATCATTTGCAATTTACATTTCATCATGTTGATGATGGATCAAGAGTGTGATTTAAAATTTTGATGCAAAGTCACCTATACATTTTTTCTAAAAGATTTTTTTTATATATTATTAGATTCTGAAAATCTTATGTTTACAATCTCATTTTTTTAATATCAATGTTTTTATTTGTTGATGTTATTGAGCTTGTTAAACGGTCGAAAGGTGTATATTTTCCACCTTTGTTTCTACCAGATAATGTATGTGTTTAGGCTTTTCCAAATTAAGAAGAAAAACTTTCCAATTGTGAAAAAACATAGCTAGAAGGTTTGCATCATGATATTACAAGTATTTCTAGTAAACTCTACAGAAATAGAGCGTCCCCTATTTTCTATCATACTAAACATATTACTATCATTAGATGTTATCATGTTAAAACTGCTAGTTGGTCTAGCACAATTGATAGCATTATCAACATCATCCTACCACATTTCAGGCATAATGTAATCAGTAGAGATGAAATAATACAACTATAAAAATGCCATACATGGTGCTCACTTAAACTAGTAGATTCCCACGTGATTGTTTTGTGCAAGATAATACCAATGGGCCCTTACCCATAGACAACCTACAAATACTTGAATAAATCATTAAAGAATATAAACAAGATTCAACACCACTGTGGTGATGTACTGAAACAAATCCAGAAAATACATCTTTACTAATTTATCAAAGATAAATCATTATATGATAAGAATGAGCACATCATATACTACTCATATCTTATTTGTTCTATTTCCTTCTGAGATGAATCATAGTTTCTGTATTAGAGAAGTGTTAGCATTGTAGATTCCTCCAACCCATCTCATATCATGTGCTCAGTTAACTAGAACTTAGTATGCAGGTATGAAATACTCTGGCTACAGTTAATTGAGAGCCCAGTCCAGTGGTGTGAAAGTTATTGCAATTGAACATGTTAGAGTGGGCATTGCCTGTAATCTTATTGGCATGAAGTTGCTTGCAGCCACATATGTGTGATACCAAGTTAGCTTTAACAAGGGAGTTTGGCTACCCAGGAATCTTGGTGAATGACATGATACTGAATGTGTTGGAGGCATGAGATAAGGGCACAAAGTTCTATTATGTTGTACTTCTAATTTTTCATATGCTGGAGTACTATGAGATTCCAATTAGTGAGCAATATGAACGTGGTAATACATGCAAACACATATTTTTCTTTGATTTCAACATTGTACTCTACCTCTCCACTTGACATTGCCAACCATGGGAAGATGATGGAAAAATGGAAGAAGGCCCTTGTGTTGCAATGTGCTTGATATTACTGCAGTTTACTAGAGATTTTGATAGAGTTCCCTCATGTTACTTTTAAGTTTATTGGCAGCTCTGCTATGCCAACTGCCTTGATGGAGGATGGAATTGCTAGCTCTCACAATTTCCTGTTTTCCTAGATGAGTTGTATTGGGGTATAATGACTCTAAATGGATGGCACCCCAGTTGATGCAACTATATTGTTGATCTACCCTATGTCAACCAATGGCCATGCACATAAAAATTTGGAGACATTCTTATTGCATACACATGAAAATTGGAGTCATTTGCATTGGGGAAAAGCACCTATAAAACTCCACAAATGTATTTGACGAAGTAGAGAATGAATGAATGAAAATACAAAGGTTCTATCAAATTGTGATCTATACATGCCTTAGTTTAATTAATTTTTGTCATTATGTGTTAACCATAGTAACAAGACTTGGACTTGGCACGGACTCGGCAAGGGTGACTTGACTTGGGACTTTTCTGCTGATTATTGTTGTACTTAGCTCTTGTAACACATTTTTAATCAATTTTAGTTGCCTTTAAGTCATCATTGAAGAATTTGAAGAATTTCTTAACTAGATTTCCAAGTTATGTGATCGGGTTTTTTATTTGTTCTATGCTTTTATTGTTTTTCCTTACTATTTGTTCTATTCTAGGGTTCAATCTTTCACTTTATAGAAGAGAAGTTCATTCATATTGATTGTACCTGATTGGTTATAGTGGAGTTTGGAGAGTATTTAATCATCCAAGTTTTCCCCCTTTTGGGTTTCTCTAGTCCAAATCTTGTGTTTTGTTTCTATTTATCTACTTACTTTTGCTTTGGTTTTGGTACTGTATTTTTCTTTTGCATTCAATTGAAAGATGTTTGGAGTAGCTAGAATTAGAAATCCATAATTGGTGAGCTGTTTAAGAATATCTAGAGCAGTTTATGGGTCAGATTTGCATCAAAGTAGATTTCTTACTATCAGGTTTACAATTTATCCCAACTAAGACAGGTTGGGGCTTGATGACTTTCTAATAGTGTTCATAATGTCTGTAACTTTATTTTTAGATTTCTTGTGGATAATCTAAATAATGCTAATTTAAGAAATTTATGACTTTTCCTTCTATTTAGAAAGTCAAATTTTCTTGAGGTTTGGGTATAAATAAGGAATTGCATGAAATTAGTTATAGAAAGAAGATCATTATAAAATGTACCTATTGGTCTTCACCTCCATTTGGTTGGACTAAAGTAAAATTTGATTGTGATTTGTTCACTTAAATTTAAACACTAGGATGTTTAAAGTAATGTATTTTTTTGGACAAATCAGGGACTGATATGGCAACTCAGGAACCACCACTTGTGGGTATATTTTCCTATACAGACGAGGAGATCCATAAATTGGATCATATTCTAGCTGATCCCACCACCACAGGGGTTTACAAGGATACATGTGTGTCAATTCTAAATAGCTTAAAGAAGATTATACGGAAAGAAGACATACGAAAATTTCACACACAATAGCAGCTATTCTTGCCGAGATGCAACATGAGATTAGTGGTGAGGTTTCTCTTGTATTTATTCAGCTGCAAGTCCCAAAAGATACCCTCAAAGAAAAATGTTTTCCATATTACGTTGGTAAATCTAAGGTTAAGGGATATCAGGTGACTCGATGTGTTGATCCTCAGATGGCCCCTTTGATATACCCACGCTTTCTTGCAGCATTTGGTCGTTATCCAAATAACGACCAAATTCCTTTATACTTTGCACAACAGTTGTATGTTGAGGTTCATTTGGGCCTCAACGTCAACTACTTGGACCTACCACAATATTATGGTCAGGGGCGTGGTAGGGTTGCTGATAGGGAGGCTTTTCGTCGACCAAATCAACAACCTCAATTTTGTCAGAATTTGGTTGGGGAGAGATTGCCTGCTATCTCCCCAACCCTAGCACCTATTGCAGAGCAAGGTTGTCATTTCTTCCCAAAGGGAAGCAATTGACGGTGTTGGTGATATAGCTGTTGTTGCATCTACAATATCTACTGATCGTGTGGGGAGATATTTGATGAGTCATTCTGCATGATCTAGACCATTGGATCATGGTATTGATCCTTATGCTATGGCGGGTGTCCTTTCACCCTCAGACATAAATGGTCTCAAAGGAGAGCAGATGCTTCAAAGTATGGCTCATTGTTTGTCAGATGACCTATTAGAGGCATACGGTTTCATTTCGATAGAGCTTGGGATCCCGATAAATGAGGTCAGAGGACATGTGAGTAGAGCTCATTCACATCTAGGATCCAGCCAGGCTACAGGTCCTTCACATCATTCTCATCACTTTGACAACACTGCACATTTGTCAGATCCACCTACAGATCATTCAGTTGTTGGAGATGAGGGTACACCTACTGGTCCTTCTACGAGTGTTCAACATCATGCATCCCAGGGCTTAGATTTAGTTGAAGATAAGTTGCAGATGGGATCGTCAAGTTTTGTAGATATGTTGGTACATGGAGAAATGTCATCGATGCCATCTCACCTAGTTAGTCCACTACACCCATCAATACTGGAGCTAGCCAAGGAGACCCGTGATACAGTCGAGTTGATAGACAGGGTCATTGCAGTAGATCCTGCACCACCTGATACAGAGGTATGTATGTGTGTACACACATGCACAATTTAAACTTGTTTAAACTTTAATATTACTTGTTTTACTTAAATGGTAGATAGTCCTAATGTACACATTTATGTTATATATATATATATATATTGTAGAGGGAGTTAGCTCATGTTACACCGAGTCTGAGGATGGACCGTGTACGTAGGCGTAATTTGGTTGATGTGACTAATGTTAGTGGATAGGTGAGTTTGAGTTTTTAAATCATGTACCCATGTATATATATAATTTGTACACATGTATATAGATATTTAACATTATTCCAATTTGGCATAATGTAATTAGATTGTGTACATGTCTTGTACTATCTCCAGGGCTCGGTGCATCCATCGGAGCATGATTCTCACTCAGAGGGTCGCTCAATTCAGAGTCGGCATGACAACTCTGGTGGAGCCTAAGTTAATTAATAGGTAAACAAGTTGTTGGTACAAAATGCAATGTTTATTTTATGTTTTCACAATAGCTGCTCAAAATTTTGAATGAAACATGTTGGTAATTTATCTTGATTCTAACTCTTTGGCACATTTCTTTTTCTAGGCTCTATGTACGAGGAGTCATTCTTGGGTACAAAAGGTAAATTTGCTAAGATTCTACTTTTTATGTGTCTCTTGAGATTGCTTAAGGTATGTTCAAATAGTTTGCAAAAGTTTTCTATGATGGCCTAACTTCTTGAATAACTTGTGAAAACTTGAAATAAGTCATGATTACTTGGGATTAATGGCAGGTTTGTTGAGTGTAATGCTACTATGATATGATATGTTCAGATACCAATTTGTAATCACTACTCTTCCTAGTTTATATACATACATATTATATACCATATGCTTTGATACGAATGTGTACAACCTTCATGGTGCCATTAACTGAAAACTCATGAAATGCTTTACATCACTGACCTTTATGCTTGCATTGTATTATTTTTCCCCTGTGACTACACTTTGTGATCATTATCAACTCTTGATGTTCTTCCTCCTCTTCAATTTCACTGTATCCTTTCTTATCACCTTGCTTCACTTTGCAAAGACACAATTTTGATTTTGTAGACATTAATCCAATGAAAAAAAGGCTTGGATGCTATAGATGTTTCAAGTAAATAGTGTAACATCTTCAACTATCAAGGACCTTGATGAGATCGCAGTCATTAAAGAAGATTATCATTTGGACTATACATTACATCACAGTCATGAAGAATGTCAAGGCTGACACAAAGACATTACCTTACCTTTTAGCCATTGGCCATTTAAAATGAAAAGAGTTTTCCTTTAAGCATATAATATATATGACTCATTCACCATCTTTAACAGTCCATGACTGTCCTTATACTCTCATTGTTACCCTCATCAATTGTCTTTAGTTTTCCATGCATAAGGATTGACAACACCTTAATCAAGACTATCTTGCATAGCTTGTACTGCTCAGATCATTGTAGACTGTCTTCTAACCTCTGATGATATGAGACAACCCCTGCTTAACTGCCTCTTTGGTATGCAGCCTCCATGAAACTAATGCCAAAGTCATCTTGCACAGTCCATTACCTTTTCATCTATGTATGATTAGACTATCATGTTGTTGCTTCCTTCGGTTGCCTTTATATGCATCATAAATAACCCTTTACACCTGGCGGTTGGGTTAAGACTTCAACTTCCTTATCTAATTCAACCTTCTTGGCCTTAGCATTGGCATGCTTCTCATTCATGAACATTGGTGAGGACTGTCCCTATATTCTCATGGAGATTGTCCTCTAATTGACAATAATGTATAATAGACAAACTCAGATCTGCTAGCCGTTTCTTTAAACTACTCTTGGATATGCTTGTATTGCAAAGAATGTAACCCAATAATGAGGACAGCAGATGAAAAATCTTCATCTCCTTCCTCCTCTGATGTGTCTGTCATTTCTATTTCATTGTCTTGAATGGCCTTCAATATACTATCTTACTTCAACTTGAAACTATTGTCCCTTGATCACTATCATGCACTTGAAATACTTGAATTTCGTAGCTATGACCTTTCCTCTATATCCTTTTGATCTACCAAAATAAAAGTCTTCCTTTTTTTTTAAAGGATCCTACTACTGTCAACAAGGAAACTCTTATGGTAAACCATAGTAAATCCCCTATTAAGATTGTGAAAAGCCTTGTCAAGAAAACAATAGTAAGGTAGTCATAGGCCAATAATCACAGTCATCATGAGCTCTAGAAGTCAGTCTATAGAAGTGTAGATATTGTCTTATAAAGAACAATGTTACAATGGTAAGGGAAACAATCTAGATGAAGAAAATGACCTTGGTAATCAAGCACATGGCAGCCAATGAAAAATATTGAAGAGGGCAGTCATGTATAGGGTTTTAAGGAGACAAGTTGCTCTCACCATTGGATAGCTTGATAGAGCTTGGAAGGCAATATGGTGATCTTGAGAGTAATTTAGAAATGAAAAGACTCATAGGAAATATCAAATGCTATGTTTACTTGTGGATTTCTTGCTACCAAAGACCACATAGTGGACTCATTGTTCTTGATGCTAGCATGTTTTAGGTTGAACCAACAAAAAATATTCTAGATTTGATGAAAATTGGTTAAACGAACAAGGCAGTAGGTGTCACTACACTTAATGATGTTTTGATCTAGTAGATCTAGCTGGAAGTGAAAGAGTAGACAAATAAGAGGTACAATCTATAGATGACAATCTTAGGTAGTCCTAAAGTATAGTCAAAGGACAACATACTCGAATTTTGTGTGATGAAGATACTTAAAGTACTCAAGTGACATCACAAAAGGTTAATACACAATGATAAACATTGTTTTATCCATGTGCAATAGAATAACATGACAGTCATAAAAAGGTGCAATTCAAACTCAAAAGATCAATATGAAAGAAATTCCACAGTCTAAACAAAGTGAGTGCTCAAAAGAGGACAATGGTAGTTAAAAGTGGCATGTTGAATGAAAGTATTGTTGGTTAAAGGTTTAAGTTTACAATACAGGGAACACATATTTCATGTTAATCTACAAATGAGTCCATCATTGGCTCATTGTAAGGAGAAAACTTATCTTCTAGAGCAACTCTCCAAGGATGTTTTCATCTGGTAGATCTAGCTGGAAGTGAAAGAGTAGACAAATAAGAGGTACAATCTATAGATGACAGTCTTAGGTAGTCCTAAAGTATAGTCAAAGGACAACATACTCAAATTTTTTGTGATGAAGATACTTCAAGTACTCAAGTGACATCACAAAAGGTCAATACACAATGATAAACACTGTTTTATCCATTTACAATAGAATAACATGAAATTCATAGAAAGGTGCAGTTCAAACTCAAAAGATTAGTATGAAAGAAAGTCCACAGTCTAAAAAAAAGTGACAATGCTCAAAAGAGGACAATGGTAGTTAAAAGTGGCATGTTGAATGAAAGTATTGTTGGTTAAAGGTTTAAGTTTACAATACAGGGAACACAATTTACATGAAAGTATTGAATAATGGTTTTATTTACATGAGATTTTTTTTTTAATGTTTCTTTTAAAAAAGGGATTTAATGAATGGAATTTGTCTTTGAGCTTTCCTCTATATCCTTTTGATCTGCCAAGAACCTCTTGAATAGTTGTCATCAATTTTTTCATCATATCAAGTTTTTAGATGATACTGCTTGACAATTTGTTATCTGGTTACCAGGTGTTGATTAGCTTCTTGTGGATAAAATACTGGATCCATCGTATCTTAGCCAAGAAGAGTCTACATTCAAGAACCTCAAAAGAATCTTGGATAATTATGGACCTTAGTCAAGTGCTTGGGTTGGTGAAGCTGGTGGAGCTTATAAGAGTGGACACAATCTGGTCACTAATGCTTGTCTTTAGCTTTTGGTAAGCTTGTCTTTTGTGAAACTTCAATTTGTTTACTCCAGATTTTGTACAAACCATGCACTTTTAGCTTTCACTATTAATTTTATCGACTTGGTGGATTTTGATTCTATTGTTTTTTGTTGTGGATGCAGTGTTTTCTCCTACCACCAAAAGTGTGGCCACTCAAGCAGAGAGATCAATGTAGGCAAATGTTCTTGGTTAAAAAGCAACCACCTTATACAAACCTAGTGCCCTCCATTCTGTTGCATGGAACATCAACACACAATAGGCTTCAGTGATCCTACCCACTATTCTAGTTCTCTTTCAGACTCTGATCATGTTAATGCATATATGACGCAAACTGTTGGTTCCTACATTTATCTATGTATGAAAGGAAAAATTGTTGTTCACTAGCCATCTTTTGAAGAAACAACTATCTTTCTTGTTGTTCTTTGAACTTTGTTTAAAGTCATATTTGACATGTAAGAGCTTATGATATGTATGTTACAAAAATATGACTTTGTAATTTTGGCCTTGCCTTGGTATTTTTTGGCTGCCATTTTGTAACCGCTTTTTGCTATATATAAAAAAGCTTCACTATTTTCAGAATATATATATATTTTCTGAACTTGTTTTGTACCAAGTCACTTGTGGCTTCATTTCACATGCATAAATGTCCCCACTTAATGTGCATTTTTCCACATGTTTTCATGTTACAAAAATAGTGCACTACTCTTCTAAGGGCAGAGGTAGGGAATGCTAGAAGAATAAATTTGAACACAAATTGTACTGGCAGTCGACAACTAGTTTTTGAAAACATAACTATTGGAACTGCGTCTATCTATGATTATCAATGGATCTACTAGATACTTTGTATTGTATTACTATACTTATATTACTTCATTTCTTCTTACCAAAAGAACTTGGCAGCTTGATGTGTGCTACAATTTCCTAGACCCATGTTAAAGATAGTTTGCTTGTTTATCTTGCATCATTTAGAAGTAGCATCATACAAATGGCTTTTGGAACTGCGTCTATCTCCAGTAATTCATCAGCCATAAGGAATAATTGGCATCATTATTGTTATTAAAAGCATCAATTCTATTTGCAATGTAACTTTAATCTATGTGATTGACTGAGACAGACAGAGGCAAATTGAATTTATTTTCTAGATTACTTGCATTGAACTATCGGTCTGCCATCTGAGTCATATTCAAGTCTGTTGGAAGATTGAGGCCCATTTGAATTCTGTCATTATTTTTTCTTAGATTTTGGGCATTGTGGTTGGCGCATTATTTGTTTGTGAAGTCAGTATTACATACACTAGTTCATCTCACTGGTTTTTTATTTGAAGATTGATAAGCCATACTTCAAGACTGTGAATCTACAAATTCCACAGTTAATATTTAGTAAAAATAAAGTGCCAGTACCATATAATGTATGATTCTAACAATTCTAATGAATAGGGCATTTTGTTTACGAGGATCAATAATACATAAGTTGAAACCACAACAAAATGTTTACTTTTGCACATTAAGAATTGATTTTGGTTCATAAATCATAGCTTAGAATAACTCCATATTAGCATATCTAATGAATATCTTGAGCAAACTACGTGCAAATATCAAGCGTATATATATCAATAATTGGCTATGCATAAAATCAAATTTAAAGGACCCAACTCACTAGAGTTAATACAACATATCGTGCAATCGCCCATACACAGTATCTAGCACTAAATGTATATTCAAAACTTTTATTCTCATGCTACCTAATAGCTCACTTCTTCCAAGAGTATCTCATATAATTCAAGCAAATTGACTCAAGAACTCATTGACAGTGAGGTCTTTTACATCTGGATACAACTCACTGCCTTCCACACCAACAGATCTGATTTCAAAATTAGTTTGATCCCCTTTCACATATATGCTGTGAAAGATACCCAAAAAGATATTCCCTGGAAAAATTGTCTCTGCAATGCCAACAAGTACATGAGTTGTTAATTTTACTTTTCATGGTGAATCTCAATATTAAAAAAAAAACAAATCTCTACCATTCAAAACAAATCTACTTCTGCTTTGGTTTACATGGTACACTAATACCATCAGAAAGTAATAAGAAAATGTTGTTGCCTGGCTTGAAACAACAATCGAACAACAAGTAAATCCACCTTGATAGGTCTACATAGCAGTTTGGCGTAAAGGACATCAAATAATCTTATTTACCAGAATTACAACACCCCTTGCAGCAATTATGAAAATGTTAGCACAAGAGACTGTACCATGGCACACTTTCTCTAGAGCCTCAAAGAGTTTATGTTGGATAGTGCATCCTTCCCTCCAGCCATGTTGGAGGTCTTATCCAGAAGCAGAGAACCATCACATCCCTACAAAAAACAACATAATATACATAGTTATATATCAGCTATGTATAGTTCCATTAATAAGCTTATAATCCCCTCTATAGCTTTGATTTTTCACTTAAACACAGATTATGTTTGCAAGTCACAACCTCATTAAGAAAAACTCCAAATAGAATAAACTTATGAATTTAGGGGTGCCCTAAACAATCATCTAAATAAGCAAATACTCTCTGATAAGTTCAAGCATTTTTACTAAGGCCTAAAGTACATTAAAAAGTATCTCTATCTCACATTAACTGAACAATCATGATATTGTAGGTGTAAAACAAAAGCAACATTTATGGGTTCTCTTTTCATGGCCATCTCCATCGCAGACCTCGCCACAACTTCTGTCATGGGGCAGCTAGCTCTATAAAATCCTTTGTATAACTCCTACTGCATTTGATGCCTATTTTCATCATCCACAAGAAAGGAAGTTATAGTTTGGAGTTGTACAATTTGTGTAAATTGTTCAAGTACACCTATGACACATCATGTTATTCAATAAAATTCAAGTGGTTCAGCTCGCTCTTCAATAACATGTAATATTCTTTGATGTTCATCACTATCTAGTCTCCACTTACGACGTCCACGTGCACGTGGAACTGGATGAAGGGATAGGGCAGTAGCAACTACTAGGTGGCTATATTGATATACTTTGTTCTCAAGTTGATAATCAATAAAATGAATCCCATGCTGAACAATTTTGACTTGTTTCAGATATGTCCCTTGCAGTACAACTGAACCTGTGGGAACCAACATTCAAAAGTAAGACATAACATTTAGAAGGTCAATACGAGTAACAAATTCAAAATATATACATTCAATAGATAAATCTTGCAAGAGCATCTATTTATTTTGTCAAACCTGTGGGGAACGACATTCCATCACTCGTTTCTGATTCTACTAGCTTCCACCTCTCTCTTGTGCAACGCAATAGATAATAACTAACACCTTCTATGTTTCTAGCCTCTGCTATGACTGCAAAAATATCTCCTGCACCAAATTTACATGGAAAATTTGTAAAAAAAGGAGTTCCACTATCATTTAAGTATATATAAATTTACTTAAAATAAGTAGCAAAAAATTATTAAACGATTAAGTTACAAATTTACAAAAGCTCGTACATGTACGATATAAATATATACACATACATACCCTTTTTAATTAGTCCTGAAATATGGTCATAATCAATTGAAATCAAAGGAATGTCTTCAAAGCTTTCATCTTCATCTTCATTGTATGTGTCACTAACATCTAGTGGCACCAAATTCCATCCACTGACATATCCTTGTTGTTGGTTGTTGCATTCATCATAGTTTTCTAAAATGCAGTCATAACAAAAACATGAGTAATCCCTAGTCTGCAATGTCCACGGGAAACTATTTGTACTCATGACAGAATGCAAAGATCTTGTTTTCTCTACCCTCTTGCATCCATGCATTGATCTTCTATCCACACCTACAAAAATTAATTTTGCATTAAAAAATCATAATTTAATATAAATATATTCAAACTAAAATAAATAAACTTGAATGTACACATATATGTATATTTAAAGATTTAAATATAAACAAAAACATACCTGATATCTCCCAAAACACTCTATGTGGAATGGATCGGTTGTTTGTTGAAGATGTGCCAACCTCATTTGATGCAAAGTGTTTCTGACACCATTCAACAACATCATGCGCATCTTTTATACGATCTCCTTCATAATTCAGTTGATACTTTCTTAGAGCACGTTTGATGCAAGCTCCTGCACCATCATGTTCACCCTTTCCGTGTCCACTCTCAAAGAAGCTCCAAACATGTGGTATGTTGTCATTTCGATGATATCTACAAAGTGCATAAAATGGCCTTGAAGATTTAAATTGTGAAGCACATCCATCTGACCATACAAAATGCTTTTCAATTTTGACACCCCTGATTGCCAAATATTCAAAAAAGTTTTTGAAACAATGTTGTACAAATAGAGTGTCATGCTCTTTGTCATCACTAATATAAAAGTGATATTCTTTCTTAATGACTCGTTCCTCAGATGTACTGTCAACACCATCCAAATCCATTTGTGCATGTCGATAACACACATGCACCATAATAGTGATCTGCTCTGAAAAATAATATTGTGATTGAATCTCTTTTTGATGTACAAAAGAGTAATTCTCTGCAAAGTCAACTACTGATAACACTGTTCCAAGTGGGAATGTATCTCTTAATGTCTGAAACTGTTGTGCTTGCCACTTAGAAAAGAAAGCATGTTGTATATATGGTTGTATCAATTTATGAAACTTTTCCATAAATGTTCCAATAGGTATCTCCTCTTCTACATAATCTAACCTTGTTGATTCTTTGCCACTTTTGGTATGAAACTTGATATACTTGTAACTCTTGCAATTTACCAACTTTGTCAGGTCGGTATCTTCATCTCTCAAAGGAATTTTAGCCAAATTTCCACATGTTTCACAGTGTCCTTGTATGCAACTTATTTGATTGGTTGCATTATCATCATTTGATTTATCACATAGGATGGATGCTACGAACTGACTTGCTTGTCTAGGAGGCGCATTCTGAATACCATCACTTTCTTCTCTAATCTTTCGGAACACTTGATAGTAGAGATCAAATTCAATATGATAACGACAACAACAAGTTTCAAAAACCTTGTTTGTTTTCACATAGTATGGCTTTAACCTTTGAAACGTTGTTTGCCCAATCTTTATATGTGGATTTGAATTACAAAACATTACATACATCTCATGTTGTGTTATGTCTAGCCAATGTTTTATATGTAATTCATTATTATTGGGCCCAATCCTTGTGTCTGATAACATCTCTACTATTTGATGAAGGACGGGTATGATCATTCCAAAAGGTTGAGATGAAGTTCCTAAAAACATCTTGAATCCTGTCAGATCGAGGAGCTCTACACATAATTGCCCAATTGCCTTCTGAGGTACTATCATCAAGAATCTTTCTCCTTTTGACATATTGTGTCAATGTCTTTCTGCTGAAACCAATCTCGGTTGAAAGTGAAGAGATTTGTCTTTTTTTGGCCATTTTTTCACTTAAAATTGATGTCAACATGACTCTTCTTGAAATTGCCTTATCTGCTGATCGAGACTATTTCCCAATGGACCCCAAACCTTTTTTCAAATTTTCAACAATGTCTTTTTGTAAGTGTGAACCTTTCCTCTTTTTTGTACTTGTATCTACACCCAACAATTGTAATGGCTCTTGTAGCTCATTACTTAGAAGTACAATTGATAATAGTTGGGCTTGATCGAGTGTATCAAGGTTATTGAAATGAGCAATTATTTGCTTTGCAGTTTTGTTCATTGACCTCCTAGTACTATTTCTAGGTTGTTCAGCATAAAACTTCAATTTTTCCATATCCATTTGAAGTAAATGATCTAAATTTCTAGAAGAAATTTTTCTCTTCACCTCTTTAGCTATATTCATATGCTCATCCATGATGGTATCCCGAAGTGATCCTGACCCCTCTCCAATATTCATTCCTTGCACTTGGGCCTCCTCCCTAACATCAACTATATGTTCTTTAGCCTCATTTGCTCCAGTATCTAAATTTGGCTCGACTTCTACTTCAGTTTCTGTATGTTGAGCCCCTACACAAAAACACGTAGAATAAATTTAACATATGGAACTTAAAGGATGATTTTAATTGATCACTAGGTGGATCTTGACTATGATAAATTAAGCTGTAGTTTTTAAAATATACCTAGTCTTGCAAGAAAAGGATGAGACTGGGTTGCTTAGGATAACTATGAAGCATAAACTTTTGTTTTATCTTTAAGATCTAATACTTAACTCTATTCTTAAGAGAGATTATAATTGGTCCAAGTACAATGACAGTTCTAAGGGAAAAATTTGCAAGGCAGATTATGGTTCTCATGACCAAAGGAGCAGCCATTTGAAGGACAACATTGAAGAAAACAACCGTGATCATCCACAGGGAACAACAGACCAGGGTGACAAAGACAAATGTATTGGAGGTGACAAGGTACCAAAGTACTTCAGGTCATGGAGGGAAGTATAATCTTAGTTGCAATTTGTTTTTCAAGATTGGAGGTTTCACTACATTGATGCAACATCATAAACTCTTGGTATTGTAATGATACAATTAGTGATTCACATCAATCTAGAGAAATCATTGACATGGAATAAAGAATGCACTAGTGTGAATGGCAAGGAGAACTACAAACTTGTTTGCTATATGTCAGTGATAAAGACAAGGTACAGCTGAGACTAACATGTCAGCAAATCATGACTGCAGACTTACCAAGCCTGACTCAAACTTAGATCCAGGATTCCTGACCACGTCTAAACACACTGCATTTGAATGGGAAAATATCATGAGTGCAGGGACTTATGGGGATTTGTCTCTATGAAAAGTATATGACATAAAATATTAACTAAAACATGCATTAGAATCTCAACATGCGAAGGCAGAAAACATACAAGACTCATAATTGAAAATTACCTAGTTGAAATTTCAGAAGCAAGACTATTCTTTCAAGTGAATACCATCCATACTTTCAAATGTGTAAGTTATGACCTATCACAATTGATGATATAATCAATCCAAAATTCAAGACTGTGCAAATTGCCATGCTCCTTTTTTTAAGGGAAACTCCTTTGGACTGATACACAATCAAATTTCAATACAGTCCTGACTTAAACATTTCTTTTTAAAGCCTAATTGGTCTAATTTGCAGCAATACAGTCCTGACTTAAACATTTCTTTTTAAAGCAACATATGTTGGGTTTTAGATATGATTTAAAACCATTAAAGGGGTATCCAAATTACTAACCACAGCCATAGAAGAAGGTTTATACTGAGAGTTGTGTTTGACAGTTTTGAATTGAATGGCTGCTAGGAGTTAGATAAGTCAAGAAACGGGTTAGTGTGTCATCGAGTCCACAACTCTTCCTACTAGCTCCTATCCCTATTTCTAAATGGCTTCATAAATGAATGTGTGTACATTACTTAGTGGATCTCTATTTTCCTATCAATTAAAATGCTAATTAGGTGTTATACAAGAAAAGACAATATTGCTTAGAATGGATTATAGGAAGAATTGTGTGCTAAACTCTATGTTTCTTATGTGCAGACCTGATTCATAGAGGCATGATTTGCTTCTATGTGCCAATGCCTGGACCATTCCATTCTCTTGGTTGTGGCATGCAGGACAACCATATCTTAAGAACATTTGGTAGTTATGGTGTGTGATATTGATATGGATTTTTCTACTTGTTATGATCTCAAGATTGTCATCACAAGTATATCTTAATCTAAATACACATGAAATCAATTATTAAGATTAATCATATTCGATCAATCTCATAAACCAAATGCTATTTAGGTTCATAAATCACAAGTTCCTTGGGGTTTTCATCCCTTCACTAGTTCAGGAAAAAATTAAGGAATGCTGGGATGTTACAGAAAACCTCCATTCTTCTATCAACATGTATGTGGCAATGGATTGGACCATACAATGCATGTTATTATGTGACCATCTCTAGTGAGAGTTAGGGATGGTCTTATGTATACTTTAGCAGTATGAATTTTCTTTCCCATTTCATCACTTTTTGATCCTATTAATGAAGGTTCCTTCATGCAAATGGCTGACAGATTGGTTCCTATCACCTGATATATTTCTGCAGATCCCTGTGAATTTCTATCTCCAATTTTTTGGCAGTCTGGGGAGGACAACCCATCTAAGATTTGATTTTTTTTTATCACCATATCCACCTTTGGAAGCAGGGGCTCTACTATTTCTAGAGGAACCCTGACTAGGGGAGGGTTGTCCTTTGGTTTATATTTTTGTCTCCATGTTGAGAGAATATTTCAATATTCTTACATCTTATGCTTGCCAACCATCCAGCTTTCTAGATACTAGAATTCATATTTCTACATGAAACCAAGCTTCTCCCCTCTTTAATTTACATGGGGTTTCATCTCCATGGATGGACTAAAAGATATAGAATTATTGATTAATGAATTTGCAGAAAACTAACAGAACCAACAGAGAAAGAGCTGTTGAACAAACAAGCTAGTAATGAACATAAGCCAGCCACAAGATCATCAAATGAACTTGATAAAGTCTAAACCAGAGCCTATCACAAGAAACCACATGAAAAGAATAATTCTACAAGTAAGATTATTGTTCAGGATACAAGACTGAAAAATAATATATTTCTATGCAAATTATAAACTGGGCTTTGGAATGTAAAAATTGATCGATATTCTTAGTGACAAGATTGATGTTCCTAAAAGTCCTCACAACATCTTGAGTTGTTTTGAAAGAGTGATTAAATTTTCAACCCTTCGTAGGAAATGTGGTTGTATAGGACATGTAGAATTTGAGGCTAGAAAATGGCTCTTGTGGCCAAATCAGGGGGAGCTTTTGGGCTATATCTAGCACAGATGCATTGCAATATGAATCTAATACATGCTAAGATATATCTTTAAGATTCAAGGTTACAATCCCTCTATTATTATAATTCTTGTTGGACTGTATCATGTACCCATCAGGTTGTGATGGAAATATATAATCGAAGTTTGATTTTTAATGTTGGCTGCATGCTTTATATTTGCCCCATTTTTATTATTATTAAGAGTTACATATCTATAAAGATGTTGGCTATTAATATTCCCCAGACATCCATCTAACACCACTTGCAACACAAGTCTGATGTTGGCTTAGAATGGATTATAGGAAGAATTGTGTGCTAAACTCTATGTTTCTTATGTGCAGACCTGATTCATAGATAGTTTGTTCACTAAAGTTATTTTCCCTCCAACAAACAACATCACAAAAGACAATGTTGATCAGTAAGTGTTGCCCAAATGATTTCCAAGATTCATATTGAAGGCACAACAAAGAGCGTCATAATGGTCAAGCTCAATGTTGCCACAATAAATTATCATCAACATAGATAGTTGGGGTGTGAAGGCACTGTTATAATTCTGATCAATTATCATCTTTAATGTGACAAACTCTGCCTCCTTTGAGTGTAGCATTGGACTTGGTACTTCATAGAAGCTTCCATAGATAGGGAACATGCCTACCACATAATAGTGGACAGTATAATGTCATGATTCACTACAGAATTGTTGATCCTACATAGCTAAAGGATCATAGATTCTACAAACACCACCAAATAATGACTGTCATTCAGCAATCAGGCCTATTTAGACTTCTTAAGACTGTCCTCTCCTATCTATTTTGTCATGCAATATCAAAGGACCCTCCCAGACCTTAAACATAGTTTTAATGGCATGAAATACAATTCAACATATGATTCTTGAAAGGTTGTTGCAATCATTAACCATAGGAAACTCTAAAATGCACTATACACTCAGCCTTGTCTATGACTGTAACAAGTCTGCCATACAGGACAGCGGCATAAAAAGGTCTCAAGCTTTCAGAGTTTTTATAAACCCTAGCTTAAAAAAGTTTCTTAGAAATCCTTGACACCATATACAAACAGATTCACCTATCAAGAATGCCAACTCCTTCATCAAATTACTCAAACCCTTACTGTTCTCTGTCATCCCCAGTCTGGAATCATACAAAATCCAGCCTAGGGCATCATGGAATGATAAACAAACTTAATCCTTTGGGTCTGCAACTTTGCAACATGAAAGTACACAAACATATGCTTTATTTCACCAACTTTTAGATTTTTTCCCACCGTACAAAATAATGAATTCAACAATTTTAAATGCTCACTGTTTACCCTCATAGGATTTCAGGCAGTCTTCAATAAAAATGCTATAACTTTTGACTTTCTCAATGAAATGAAACAAAACAAAGACCAGATTAAAATAGATTCAAACCTCTACCACATCCAACAAATCTCAGGCCCATTAGTGGTCCGTACAGCCGTACCATCTCAAAGAACAGTGAAAATAGGTGTTAAAAGCAGGGTTCTTTATTAATTCTCCTTCTCAAATTCAATACATCTTCATCCACACCAATTTACATAAGGTATACCACAATTTGGATCCTAAACATCTACATAAGGTATTCAACAAATTGTATATTATGCAGTGATAAACTCGCTTGAAGTAAAGGAATTTGGAGGTCATAAGATGCCAAGAGATTAACAAGATCAACTGGTTAGTAAAAAAAGATCTGCACTAACTCTTTATTGAATTCTGGACTCGTCTTTTTTTTTTTTTTCACATCATAATTTCAAATTAGAGAATTTCAGATTTAAATTTTCTGTGTCCATTTGTAACAACAAGCCTTTAATGATTATTCCACGTGTATATATATGAGTCTTCTTACAATCTTTACCCGAAAGCCATATTTGGTGGAAATTTGCTCATAATCTCTGCTCAATTTACATAAAAGATGGATGTTTTGTATTAATATAAATGCGTGTTATTGTATTTAATCGCATTTTTTTAGTCTAATCCTTGAGGGGGCATTACATAGGATGGTGGTGTTTGTGAGAAAGACACATGATATTTTGTCAAAATCCAGTGAGAAGAAATGGATCTAAAGGCATTTCATAAAGATATGACAACCTGCTATAAGTGTGAGAGTACCATGCCATGGCAATTCAGTCAACAACCTCACTGATATATAGAGATATACTGATATATCGAGATATATGTGAAACACTTTAAAGATGTTATGTATCTTAATCATATACTCATATTCTTCATAAATTTCTAAGCCCAAATGAAATCAAGGGACTAAGCATCCTCTAATATTATGCACTAATATGTGAATAACATTACATTTGTGGTAGACAAAGAGCACACTTTCATGGAGGTAGTGGAACCACTCACATTCTAGATATTGCAATTACCATATGAAATAAATGATAAACTAGTCTATGCAAATGCTAAGGCTGTGTTGGCTTTTCGCAAATATCAGAATGTCGAGAGATCTGATATTTAGTAGAGATAATTGAAGGATTTCTTGAAACATTAGTCATAATGTTAAGCAAAGAAGAGAAGAAACAATATAAATATAGGAAAATTAAGGAAAGAAGCACTAGATGAAGTTATGGTGAAGTTATAGAAGTAGAATAGAGAAGAAAGTATGTAATATATTATAGATGGATGATATATAGAAGAGAAATATAAGAAAGAATATTGATGTATAAATGAACTATGTAGCAGAGATATATATGATGAATATAATATATTGCATGATGATCTAATGAATGTATGATGTGCTATTATTTATTTGTGAATATATGTGTATTTTCAATTTTAATTGTTCTTTCCTACCACATCCTTTTGTAACTCACCACATAAGTTATTGTCTCCCTTTTATTGCTCATACTAAGGTATAAGAACTACACCAAAGTAACTTAGGACAAAATCCTTTATCTATGCTCAATTTTTGCTAACAAGGTATGTCATGCTTGAGGAGCACTTCCAAGCCAATTACACCATTTTACACCATTTGTCTATTTTCATAACAATTACCTAGTGATTTTTCCTTTCGTTATGTTACCCTTTCTTGAATACTCTATTCTTGAATTTAATAGAATAATTAAGGTTGTACCCTACACAAATATTTCATCCTACTTATTAAACACGAATTATCCTTGAAACCCCCACTTGTCATTGCTACTTGTAGAATCCACCTTGCTTCTTCTAAATTGGACTTACATTACTATAAGAAGAGATGACCTTATTCCATTATGGATTACACTCCTAAAATGGTTTATTCTTCTTACCTTGAGTCTTGACCCTAGGTCCCCTTTCCAAGAAAGTCTTGTCTTTGGCCCTAATGATCTTGAGAATCATGGAAGAATGCAATTTTTTGGTGGTGAAGATATTAGAATGATTTTTTTTGGTGGTGAAGATATTAGAAGCACTAAAGTCACATTCAAGAAGGGAAAAACTATGATGAGAATGACCCCATTTTGGATGGTAAACTAAAGGGAGTGGAGGGTAGAAAAATAATCTTAAGGTGAAGAGTAAAGTGAAAATGGAGGATGAAATTGATTTGGATGATGAGGTAAAGTGAAATATTTATGCCTTGCCCCTCCTATTTCACTGGCTGATCTTCCATGCCATTCTCTCTCTTTAGAGGTTGTTGCTTCAATTGTGAACTTGATTGCAAATAAAAATATTGATATGAACAAAGAGGTTATCATTCATCATACAATCCTTAAGTGGTTCTTCATTGAGACCAACAAAATGAAACTAAAAACTATCTAAATGACTAAGAAACTTCCAAGGAAAAGGTGCTTGTCCCTATGAAAGAAGAACAACTTTTCTTCAAACATTGGGAGGTTATGGAATAAATTAGTGAATTGAAAATGGAAAACACTAAGAGTGGTGAATGAATTACATTTTTAGAGAAATATTTTATGGATCAAAGCTATTCTAAGGAGGGTAATTAAAGTTAGTAGAGCCCCCATAAAGAAAAATGCCAACAACATTAAAATGTTACAAGAGAGATTGAAATCTTACTCCATTCTTGATTAGATCAGACATAGCTTGAGAACTAGAGGACACAAAGTAAAGGTGATGAAGGGAGAATGATGACACAACCTTCATGGAGAAGCATCTTAACTTTGTGTAAGATTGGAAAGTTGTTGTTTCTCTCTATCAACTGTAAAATTCCTTGGATTCTTGTATTCCTTTGATAGATTCCAATTGCATCCCCTTCTATGGCTTGCCAGTAGTTAATTTTGTAGATAATTAGCTATCTCTTTTGTTCTATTCTCATCAATTTTACCATCAATTTTTTCATAATGTCACACTTGTGATTTCTATTAATAATGCTCAGTACCTATTCACTTTTTTTGTCTTCTATTAAAGGCTTTTGGTATTTCATGGTAATTAATCATTTCGGGTATTTATTTCATCTTTAAGTGTGGGGCTAATGAAGGGAAATGCATGTTAGTTTAAAGAAAGAAAATTAAGGTTGCAATATTAAATCTAGTGTAAATTAAGATATTATCACTCTTAAATTTCTACAAAGAATGCATGAAACTAAATAATTTTGAGATAGGTTTGAGATAGGAAATTTTACGTTGATCAAAAGAAATATATTAATCCTCCTACATAATTCTTGAATAAAAATATAAAATGGAAGGTTAAAGGGATACAAAAGGAATAATATTGGGAGAGGCACAAGTTTGGCATACCTTGTTTTCGTCTATGATATCTTTGCAAGCTTTCTTCACATAATCTTTGTTCCTCTTCTACTGAATTCTTTCGTTGACTCTTCCTTTGTCTTGTTTTTTTGTTTCCCATCTCCTTCTTTGTAAAATATCGCTTGAAAATTCCTCTAATCTTCTCCTCCAATAGAACAAAGCCTCTTTTGATCTTCAAATATTCTCCTCCAAAGCCTCTTCTGATCTTCAAATATTCTCCTCCAATAGAACAAAAATATTTTTCACAATTGTTCAATATTCTCCTCCAATAGAATAAAAATATTTTTCACAATTCTTCAGATATTCTCCTCCAAAGCTTTCCCTGTAAAACCAAAATATCTTTGACAATTTCTATGTTTTTTTTCTTACTTATATAGAAAAAATTCACATACTTTCATAATAGAAACTTAAGAAAACAAAAAAACAATTGCAAATAATCAAAAATAAAAAATGCTAAT
>VDFB02323177.1:41331-73715 GCA_007258455.2 Sequoia sempervirens | reverse complement strand
GAGGAGGAGCTTCGACCCTCCCGCTAACAAGGGCTAAGGAAGAAGGCCTTGCAAGTCTCTCCACTAGGCTCTTGTAGAGCTATGGTCAGCGATTTTAAAAAGATCGTTGACAAGGCTGAAACTTCATCCAGAGAGTTAAACATGCACTTTACTGGAGTTCCATGTCGTACCTCAACGAACGGAGAAGGTTGTGCCCGAGGTCCACTGCTTGGCTCACCGAATGACTTGGGAGCGGTGACGAACTCAGGGGAAGCCAGGACTGGTTCTATCACTAGGACAGAACAAGCTAACACTGGACCACCTTTCGGAGAAGGTGGGCTCCTCTTACGCCCTCCATTGCTAGAAGGGCCATCCTCCACCCTTTGTTTCGTCGGGTGATGTGAACTCCCCACAGACGAGGCAGGAGGTGCGAAGGAAGAGGAGGAGAAAACCATGACAAACACCGTCAAAGTATTTGGTATGTCCATGGGTTTCAGGAAAGGCAGGATGTCTAGAAGGGACATCAGCAAGGGTGGCTCAACCGAAGGAGCGATGAAATCCTGCACCTTTTGGGGGTCAGGTGCACTCACAACAGGAGCCGGAAGTGATACAAAGCTTGGTTGAACAGGAGTAGATGGGAGGAGAGAGGAGGACATAGCAAGAGGCCTTGAAGCAGGGGTGGTCGACTCCTCTTCCATCTTCTGCAAAGCGCCCTACTCAGTCATAAGAGCCTTTCGCCGACACTTGCACTCATGTGCAAGGCAGTTTCTATGACTCTTCGAGCTAGAGACCGGAGGTTGCGAAGGGATGGAAAACTCCTGCTCAGCCATGGGAGTGTCCACTACAATCATTCTAGTGGAGGGACTAGCTCCTAAACAGGAGCAGGAGGAACAAACTAAGAAACAACAGGGGAAATTAGCTCTAATGCCTCGACAGTGGGCCTCTTCCCGTTTACTGCTTTGAGAGCAGAGACGGTGGGAGGCCACGAAGGATGATACATAGAGGATTCCCCATGAGGACCCTTTCTTCTACCATATCGAATGGGCCTAGGCTTCATGGGCAGAATAGGAAGCTCAAACGCAGGATGCTTAGGCTTTCACCAAGTGAGCGCCATAGGATTCTCTCGCAAGTGTGGAATAGAATCTGATGGTGCTACAGCAGGGCTAGAGGAAGTATCAGGTTGAGCAATGGCAGAGAAAGAAGAGGGACCTTGAGAGGGCCTTTCTTCTTCTCTTCTACGGGCCTTGGTGGCATCACTGTCAACTTTCAAATAGGCCTTATGTGAAAAAACATAAGGTGATGGAGGGTACCTCACTCTAGGTGTTAAGCGCCCTTTCTTGTACTTTTGATATGTCTGGTACAAGAGGTCCTTTCTAGGTGACAGAGGACCAATGGGTGCAGGCCAAAAGTGATCTAAAGAATAACTGCCACGCACAACCGGCGGTCTATAATCGATGTCATGGATCACATGCATGGAACCCTCATGAATAAATTTCAAACATTTGTGCATGACCGAGGGAACTACGTTCATAGCTACTAACCAGGGGATACCCAGCTTCACTCTAAAGAGTTCAGACCCCAAGATTATGTCAAACAACAAGTTTACAGATTTAGGTTCGACAAGAACTGACAAAATGATACTACCAAGAGGAGGCACGGAAAGCCCGTTATGTGTACGGATGGTGCTTGCAGGTGCGTCGTACCAATCTTTATGCAGGAAGTTAATTAACATGATCTCCTCAGTTATAATGTTCACTTGAGACGTCGGGTCAACAAGAACACCCGCCACAATGTTCCCATTGATTCACATAGGAATATAAAGAGGAGATGGTTATCTATTAAAGCCCATCGGCAGGTCCTGCGAGGTGAAGGTTATACCTATACTACTACTCATAGGCTGCATAGAGGGGATAGGCAAATGCAAAAAAGAGGCCATCACGCACACTAAATGATACTTTCACAAAACCCCCCAAAGGTTTGAAATAGGATTGTGACCCAATTAAGGTTTCGTTATGTAACACTTATGGAACCTTCCAACTATGCCTACTAGGGGTTGCAAGTTGGGTTGCGAGGCGAAAGGCCCCACAATGCTCACACCTACAATGCTCCTAGAACACAGGGAAAGGAGCTTTTAGTACTGCAAGACGAAACCAAAATGGCTCACGTCAGGTTCACCAAAAATGTAAGAGAGGGGGACCAACCACGTCAAGGCTCCAGTTCACAGAGAATCAAGAGTGAAGGGCTTCCCTAACTTACCTCACTCTAAAAGGTGTTTTATGACAAGAATCGAGAATGATGAGGACTATAATGTACTTCTATCACTCTATAGATCCCGAACCTAGGTTTGGACTAGGCGAGCTGGTTTTTGGAGTCAGTATTGTGCCTTAGATAGCTCTCTATCTAAGGATGGCAGCACAATTTTGGGACAACAGCACAACGCGTTGGCATCTCTCGAGAACGCTAGCATTCGTATGGTCAGAAAACAGTGAACACAACACAAACTACCGAAAAAAAACTGACAGCCTAGTTGATGGACTTTAACAAAAATGACAAGATGATGAAATACAAAAAAGTAAATGTGTAAAAAGTGGAGCAAATAGATAAAGACCAAAGTGATAAAAGCCAACTCACAAAAGCATCAGTTCGCCAGTGAGCTCTACACGTACTTTCACCTACACACAAGCAAGAAGGGGAAAATTGTTGGGGCTGTATAGGGGTCTGCCTCAGTCAGACCCGCGTTTTGGTGTTTCCACCTCTACGGATAGCCAAATAGCAACGAGCTAGAAATATGTGATAAAGAGATAAAGAAAGTAGAAGTTGCAATAAACACTACAAAATAGTAAAGTGCTACTCAACCAAATCACAAAGGAGAGGAGCGAAATGTTACCACCTCCACCCAAAATCTCACTAGCCAATGGAGGAGAATATGGACTTGGCAAGGTCACCACAGCCACAACTGTGATGAAGGGAGGTCTTGCAAGAATCCAAGCCCACGCTACTATGGCTTGCTTCACACTTGCTATGTGGAGTTGATGGAGTGTTGTTGCTACAATGGAGTGTTGAAGTGTTGCTTGGGAGTGAAGAGAATGTTGGAAAATTCTAAGAGAATGCTAATATGTGGCTTAGAGAGTGCAAGAGAGATTGTGAAGAGATGAAATGGAATGAAGATGGATGAATTTGAAGGAGAAGAGGGAATAATTCACCATTTTTGAGGTTGGTTGGTCAAAGAGGGACATTACAAAGTGACCCCATTTGAAAGTGTAACACCTCTGCCAACTTCAGATGCGGGAATCCGTCAAGGACGACAGTGCACCACGTAGATGTTTGCGCGTCGCGCATGCGTCCCCGATAGAAACTATCTCACCAATACAAAAGACAGATGCCAAGTGGAAGAAAGGCAGTGGGGTGATGTGGAATTTCGCCTTCGTATTTTATTTTCTAAGGTGAGGTTGTGTAAAAGGGGAATTTGCGTAAGGGGTGAAAATTCGCTCCTATACACCTAAAAGATTAATTTATTTATTTCCTCATGAAGGCCTCTGCAATAAAACATTCCATGTCAGACATGTAGCACATGTTACACCAAGCCATAAAGTCGCCACACATGTGAGATTGAGCACTGACATCATTACCATTTTCAAGCAATCCTATGGATTATTTGTCGTAAGGAAAAGGTTCATCTTGTTTCTCTTTAGTGGATGAGAAGCATGTAAGATCAGATAACCCATGGTTCTCATCAATGGTATTTACAAGACTATAAGCATGTTGAAAAATTACATGACACGTGTCTATTGGGTCATTTCTAGTGGTTGACCTAAGAGAACATGTCCCTACTGATTACCTCAGTACAATGTAGTAGAGAAGAATTATGAGACTGAGAGAATGAATTGATGCCTCTAGTAAAATTCACCCACCCATCCTAACATGTTGGCAAGGTCAAATGGTTTGGATTTGAGAAAAAATGATATATGGTACTATAGAGGGACCTAACATCCACCTCTAGGTGTAAATGATACGTTTGTAGGTGCCACAAGTTGAGAAAACAAGTAGGAAAAAAATTGGCAAGTTTTTCTCTTCGGGCTCTTAAGAGACTACATCAGTGCAATGTAGCTTGGAAGGATTGGGAGACACAAGGACTGAATTGAGGCCTCTAGTAGCATTCACCCACCCACCTCAAAATGTTGGCATAGTTGGTTTGACCCCATGATGTACATAATGCAAATTATGCTTGTTGGCACATTTACTCTACTAATCTCAAATGACACATTTTGCTAGAATGCATTCATTGTTGACATATTCAAATGGCATCGATTTGACTAAAACTAAGAGAGGGTACTATAGAGAGACTTGAAATCCACCTATAGGTTTAGATAGAACAATCGTATGTATCACAAGCTCTGACAACTACTATGTTATAGTTTGGTAGTTTTTTGCTCTTAGGGCTCTTGAGAGACTACCTTGGAATAATGTAGCTTGAAAGGAACAAGAGACTTAGGAAAAAAACCAAGGCCTACAATAGTATTCACCCACCCACCTTGACATGTTTGTATAGCCAATTTAGCCCCACAATGCACGAAACACAAAATATGCCTATCAACACATTTACACTACTCTCAAATGATAAATTTTGTAATAATGCATTCATTGTTGGCATGGTCAAATGGTATGGATTTGACCAAAACCAAGATAATGTAATGTAGAGGGACCCTAATTCCACTTGTAGGTCCAAACGAAACATATTCAGGTGTTGGTAACTCTAAGAATTACCCTATCTTAGTTTGATAGTTTTTCCTCTCAGGGCTCTTAAGAGACTCCCCCAGAATAATGTAGCCTACAATGATCTAAAAACATGAAGAAAAAATTGAGGCCTCTATTAACATTCACCATCCCGCCTTGACATGTTAACACAATTGGTTTGGCCCCATGATGCATAGCACAAAATATGCTTGTTGGCACATTTACACTACTCTGAAATGATTTTTTTGCAAGAATGAATTTGATCTTGGCATGGTCAAACAATGTTGAGTTGAAAAAAACCAAGAGAATTTATTGTGGAGGGTCCCTATATCCACCTATAGGTCTAGGCAAATCATTCATAGGTGCCACAAACTTTGAGAACTACTCCATAATAGATTGGAAGGTTTTTTCTCTTGAGGCTCTTAAGAGATTGCCCCAAAATAATGTGCCCTACAAGGGTCGAGAGATCAAGGGGAAAAATTGGGGCCTCCCCTAGCATTCACCAACCCAACTTGACATGTTGGCATAGTCAGTTTGACCCCATAATAGACATAACACAAGTATGTTTGTTGGCACATTTACATTTCTCTTAAATGACGTATTTTGCAAGAATACATACATTGTTAGCTTGGTCAAATGATTTGGATTTGACTAAAACCAAGAGAGGTTATTGTGGAGGGACCCTACATCCATGTGTAAGTCCATATGGAACATTTATAGCTAACATGAACTCTGAGAACTACTCTATCATAGATTAATAGCTTTTTCCTCTCAAGGCTCTTAAGAGACTACCTTGGAATAATCTTGACTGTAAGGTTTGGAAGACCTAGGGAAGAAATTGAGGCCTCTAATAGCATTCACCCACCCTAACACATTGGCACAATTGGTTTGGCCCCATAATGCATGGAATGCAAAATATGCTTGTTTCCATGTTTACACTACTCTTAATTACAAGAATGCATTCATTCTTAGCATGGTCAAATGATGTCTATTTGACCAAAACTGAGAGATTATTATGGAGGAACACCTTATCCACCTATAGGTCTAGAGGAAACATTCATAGGTGCCACAAAATTTGAGAGCTACTCTATCATATATTGGTCATTTTTTTCTCTCAATATTCTTAAGAGACTACCCCAAAATAATGTATCCTAGAAGAATCAAGAGATCAAGGAAAAAAATTGAGGCTTCTCTTAGTATTCACCTTCTCGCCTCGATGTGTTGGTGTAGTTGATTTTGCCTCACAACACCTGAAACACAAAATATGCCTATTGGCACATTTACATTGCTCTTGGTTTTTTTTTTTGCAAGAATGTATTTGTTCTTGGCACAATAAAATGGTGCTAATTTGACCAAAACTAAGAGAGCTTATTCTAGAGGGACCCCACATTCACTTGTAGGTCTAAATAAAACATTCATACCTACCATAAATTCCAAGAACTACTATGTCATAGATTGATAGTTTTTTGCTCGCAAGGCTCTTAAGAGACTTCCTTGGAACAATGTAGCCTAGAAGGATTGCGAGATTAGGGGAATGAAGTAAGGCCTCCTCTAACATTCACCTTCCCATCCAAACATGTTGGTATACTTGGTTTGACCTCAAAATACAAGGAACATAAAATATGCCTATTGGCATGTTTACACCACTCTCAATTGACACTTTTTGCAAGAATGCATTCATTCTTAGCATGGTCAAATGTTGTTGAGTTGACCAAAATTGAGAGAGGTTATGTGGAGGGACCCAACATCCACTTGTAGGTCTAGACAAAACATTTGTATCTACTACAAACTCCAAGAACTACTTTGTCATAGATTGGCAATTTTTTGTTCTCAAGGCTCTTAAGAGATTGCCTTGAAATAATTTATCCTAGAAGGATTGGGAGACCAAGGGAATGAATCGGGGCCTAATTCAACTTACAAGTTATAGATTTTCTCAAATAGGACCCATGAGATGGAAAGATAGGTCCTATTTGACCTTTCTATAAATAAACTCCAAACCTAGCTCAAGAATATTTTTTTCTTTCCATCTTAAGTAGTTGTAGCTCATCATTTCCCAAGTGCAAGCAACATTATGCAGTTGTTTATGGTCAATTTCTTCATAAAAATCTCATATCCAACCTTCTAATCTTCATGATTTCTTCATTTTTAGTCCCAGATCTTGCATCTCAGATTTGGAACAACGAATATATGCATAATGGAAGGCTGCAACAATCATTTACTTGGTTGTAAATCATGAAAAGTATCATGCACTCCATATTCACTCAACTATAGGAACTTGTTGCCTTCGTTTTTGGTCATATTGTGCCTCAGTATTTCATGAACAACATTAGCAAGAGTAGATTTTGTGTTGTCCCAACTTCCCAAACCTATAAAAAATAACCAAAGCATCAAATTCCTCATAATAAAATAAATTTTGATCAAGAAATAATAAATACATCATATCAATCACTAATTCTATCAAATTTGCACTATAGCCAAAAAAATCATTGGTAACTTCACAAAATTTCCATCAAATTCATCCTAAATAAAACATATCATAGCATAGGAAGGCATCTAGAACATGTAAGTCAACTAGGACCCAAGAAGATCAAATCAACTCACCAACCATGATATGTGCCACCCATACAAGTTGAAAAATTGAAAGAGTGGAGACTCACTCGAAAGCTCAAGCTAAAAAGGGGGTCTCCATTTTGCTGATAAAATAAGGCAATAATCCTCACCAAAATAAGGCAAAAATCAAGCATTAAATGATAAAACAAGTGGCTTAAGAGCCTTGTGTGTACAACTACATATGCTTAAAGGATATATATCCACATTTAGGCACATGTGTTTTCTTTTTACTATGTATAAGTTAAAAAATCAATACAACCAGTTATTTAGAGGATAAAATATTATAGATCCACACATGTGGACCTATTAGGAAGAGTTAGTAGTTTGATGAAGACCTTGAATCATGAAAAGAGGTATCTAATGATGAATAAACCTAGGAGACGTAGGACAACAACCACAAAATGGACTTGTTGATGACCAAATTGACACATGCAACACAGGCAAGATGTACTATTACCTTACCTCTCTTTAAAAAGATAAACGATTGTGAGATCGATCACCTTCCAAGGTCTTGGGATTTGGATCACAACCATGTTAGCTTACAAAGTGGCCGATATGGTTGTAATATTCAAGGGGCCTGCTAGTATTCTATCACAAACTGGGTAGATTTATGATTTAATTCTATCTAACAATGATTCAAATAAATATCAAAAGATGTGACAAGGCATGAGAGAGAGAGAGAGAGTGAATGTATATTTATCCAACCAACATGATTCATTATTCTTCAAAGAAACATTTTCAAAAAATTGTAAAATAAATAAACTTACATTACACACAATTATATCTATTTCTAATGCTAAATTCAAGAGGCATACTTCATTTCATTCATTCCAATTAAAACCCAATATAAATTACTTTGTTTCTGTGAATAATGGTAAACCACATATAATCAGAAGAATAGCATTCATGTGAGAGAGAAAAACCCAAAGATGATTGAATCTCTTATTTTCAAGGAAGTACAAAAATTGTTGTCAACTAAGATAATCTTCCCAGTCAAACATCCAATTTGGGTAGCTAATCAGGTTTCGGTAAGGAAAAAGAACGGCGAGATCAAATCATGTGTTGACTTTAGGAATCTGAATAGGGCTTCGTAGAAAGACAACAATCCTCTTCCATCACTTGATGAAGTACTACAAATTGTTAACAAATCACAAATGATATCTTTTCTAGATGGATATTCAAGATACAAAATTAGGTGTTGGTAAAGTACGAAGATAGGATGAAAAACAACTTTCACAACTAAGTGGGGAATATTTTCTTACAGGAGGATTTCATTTGGGTTAATTAACACAGGGGCCACATTTCAATGTGCAATGGATGTGGCATTTAAATAACTAATTGAGAAATGTATCATCATATACATGGACGATCTTACAATTTTCTCGAAAGGTAGAAGTAATCATCCCTCTAATTTGATGAAAGTATATGAAAGGTGTAGGAGGTATGGCATGTCGTTGAATCCGAAGAAGTGTGTTTTTCAGAGTTTATGAAGGTAAACTATTAGGACACATAATTTCTAAGAAAGGTATCTCCATTGATCCTAAGAGGGTAGTATCTATTATACGATTATCCATGCCTAGAAGAAAGAAATGAGATCACTCTTCGACAATATCAATTTTGTGTGGAAATTCATAATTGGGTTTACAAAGATAGTTAAACCTTTTAATGAAATGATGAAGGATTCCAAGATAGAGTGGAGTAACAAAGCCAAGGCAACCTTCTCATAGATCAAACAGTCCATTTCGGAAGCACCAATTTTGACCATCCCAAACTATCTAAAGTATTTCTTTATTTATTCATTTGCTTCAAAGCACTCTTGTGTAACAGTCTTGACATAGAGAAATGAAGAATGGGATGAACAACCAATTTTTGTTCATGAGTTCACCTTTGAAGAATGTTGAAATCAAATATCCCCCTTTGGAAAAGAAATCCTTTTCTTTGGTAAGAGTTGTAAAGAATTTTTGGTATTACATCCTACATAGCAAAGTCACGACGGTTGTCCCGAATCCTGCTATGAAATCATTGATGCAAAGTGAACTTGGGGAGAGACAAGGGAAATGGATGGCTATATTACATGAATTTGATCTAGAGATCCAGCCAATTAAATTAGTTCAAGGACAAGGGTTATCATGAGAAATGGGTGAGGTGGATTCCCACATCAACTATCAAAAATACATAGTACAGTCCTTCACCAACGAACCTTGGTATATTGATCTAATTTTCTTGCTATTAAACAATTAATATCCTCAAGCTTTGAATTACAGACAAAGAATATGATTAAGGATAAAAAGTGATAACTATATGATAAAGAATGGAGCTTTGTTCAGAAATAATTTTGAAGGGATCTATTTAAGATGTCTAGATTAGTAGAAAGCTAAGCAGGGCCCTTGAATATTACATCCATATCAACCACTTTGCAAGACAACATAGTTGTGACCCAACTCCTAGGACATTGGAAAGTGATCGATCTCACAATTTTTTATCTTTTTCAAGAGAGGTAGGATATATTACATCTTGACTGTGATGCATGTGTCAATTCGTCCATTAATAGAACTAGCACTAGAAGGAGGGCCCTTTTGAAAACACAAATTGGAGTGTATAGGTTCTTTTTCACCTGATAGGTTTGAATGAGTACTTAGATCTACCCCTCACAAAGGAACATAAATTACAATTTCCTACCAAGCCTAAAATGAATCATAGAAAAGCTGTAATATCCCCAGAAACCTCACTTGTAGCAGTACACCTGACTCAAGCTAATTCACCTCCACAGATGGATTTCTTTATGGAAAATCACTCAACCTTGGGAGTCATCTCAAGTGGTTTCCATGAAATTCCAAAGAATCCAAAGATATTCTACCCAAAATACATCCATGGGGAGTCTCGAAGTGCAAAAGAACACATACAAGCATTCAAAGATACGGCAATATATATGAGCCTAGATAAAACATCAAGACATAGTCTATAGGCTATTTCCTTACTCACTTGGAGACATCACTTACAACTGGTATTTGACCTTGATAGTTAGAGCTATTACATGTTGGAGGAATTTATAAGATGTCATTATTAATAAATTTTGAGTCTATGTGGACCCGACTATCTTGTATCACCAAATCGCCACATGTCAAAAAGAACCTAAAGAACCATTGCCTTTGTTCAATACAAGGTTTCAAAGAATGTATAAAAAATTACAATCTCCTTATTTTTTGGCAGAAGTGGTAGCAATATAGTCATATCTAAGAGCTCTAGATCCATTAACAACCCTATTTTAAAAAAGAACATACAACGATCAAGAAACTGACACGTTGGCTAAAATCTACCACCTGGCTATTCAGCTACAACATCAGATAACCCCTTCACCAGGAGGTATAGGAGGATCTTTAACTTCATTAAGATATCTAGGAATGCCTAATAAAATGTTTGCATTAAACCAGGCCATTACCAACAACACTCCATTGATGAATTCAATACCTAAAATGTTTGATTCAATGTACATGCCCCAACCATTCAATCAATTTCTCTTGGTGCCTTTGTTTCCATGGTCCAATTATGGACAATAATATTCTCAATCACATGCCAGAGCGATGCCTAAAGGGAACTCATATTTTGAACAACATGGAGGACATAATCCTCAAGTAAATTTGTCACAAGCATCACAAATGAATCAACCAAGAACAAATGTAAGTATTTAGAAAACCTCTCATCTTTCGTTCGAAATTAAAAATCTCAAGAAAACCCTCTCACATGTAACAAATGAATTGATTCAATTCAGGATTAATCCCCAAAAGAACCAAAACCAAAAAAAATACCAAAACTAGAGAAACTATCAAAATTAAAACAGGGGATATAATCAGAGACCTTATAACAGACAATGGGATACAAAGCCTAATAATGGTGGAGTCACAAATTCAAACACCAACCAAGCAGATGAAAATCATGCCTCATCTCATATGGCACATAGAACAAACCTAGCAGACCTAAATTTCACAACCAATTGGTGTAGGTTGCATGACTCTTCTTCTCATTTTGAGGTTAATTGCTAGCAAATGTAGAAAATGGTTAGAATAGCACAAGTTGATCCAAAATCTTCCCAACCTAATTAAAATTAAAATGTTGGTCATGCGAATACTGCTATGATATTAGATACCTTTGTGTTCCCTTTGAAGAAGATAATAAACCTAAAATAGAAGTTGATGATGATCAAACCTTTCAGACTGCAAAAGAGAATTATTTCTCGAGGAACTAGGACAGGGTTCCTTTCACCATTTCTACTCCTAATAATGGTTTGAATCCCCCTTACCCTAAGGAAAGCAACAACCCTCAGCCACCTAAGGGATCAATAGAAGACCAGGTTAGAAATAATCCCACTTTTTCTGCCATGCCTCAATTCTAGAGTGAAATGAGCTATGACATAAGTGAGAATTGAAGAAGGCTAGGTCTAATATGTCTTTATTACAAAATTTCCCCAATCAATGAGAAGCTTTGATTAGTTTCCTAGAAAAAACATTTCAATCCAAAGGAAAGGCTAAAGTAATAGCAACAATTGGCATGAATTTGGTCATGTACCAAGGGAAGATGGATACTCCCCCTTTCCTACTCAACCTCAAGATATTTGGAAAAAACCTACACAATTGCCTAGTTGACTCTGGTGCTTCGAGAAATGTGATGCCACACTCTATTTGCAAGAAGTTAGGGATGACACCAACTAAAACTCAGAAGGTCATACAACTCGAGAAAATAGAAGTGAGTGTATTAGATGAGTTAAAATATGTTTTCATTCAATTGGGATCAGACCCTAGGATTCAACAACACATTGACATACAAGTAGTAGAGATACCAAAATTATATTGAATGCTTCTAAGTAGGGATTGGTCCAAGAGCCTAAACGGTTATTTTGTAACTAATTTCTCCCATTTACGGCTCCCATGGAGGGGAAACCAATATTAAATAATAATTGAAAGTGCTCGCCATGAATAAAACACATGATCACTGAATACAACCATCCTAATGAAGTTGTGTATGTAGAGACTGAAGCTGGAGTTTATATCTAGAGTCAATGAAATAATGACTATCACGATGATTGCTAGTGATCAAATCACGTAGAATGCAGGTAACCAGGAGCATAATTCCTCAATTAATCGATTCTTATTAGTACAAAGGTTTACCCAAGACAAACTTGTTTTAGGAGAAAAGGAAGATGTACTAGAACTATTATTTCCCAACTGGTGTAGAATTCATTACTAGAATCTTTCAGAGATCACCTTTCCTAGATGTCCTAAACGAAGTAAGTTGGAAGGCCTATCCCTTCCCGATCAATCACGTATTAGAGGAGGACAAATAGTCATCACTAGATGCCAACACTCATATCCTCCCTATAGACTTAGATAAGGTTTCAGACATCCCAAAACAACATAATCCAGCTCAAGACCCTCCAGTCGACTCTCAAAGAGGTTTAGATAATTGTATAGAAGCATTCCAAGTCTACCTCCCCCTTTCAAGAGCAATCTGAAAGATCTATCAAAATCAAAAGTGGTATTGTTAACAACATTGAAAATTTGAACCCACAACTAGATACACAATCGCGAAGACACAAATCATTAATAGAAGGGGATAGTTCAACTAAAAAATAATTGTGGACATTAAGATTCTATGGATCATGATCAAAACAAGGAAGTGGGGCCAGAATAGAGTTGGTCAATCCCAAAGGGAAAACTTACTTTTCCTCTTACAGAATGTAGTTTAGGTGTACCAGTAATGTGACAGAATATGAATCATTGACTAGAGTACTTCTATTCACATCAGAAGAAGGCACGATGCCTCAAAGTGCAAGGTGATTTGAAATTAGTGGTTAATCAAGTAAGAATCCAGTACACCTATCATGATAAAAGGTTAGTATCATATCGAAATAGAATATGGAGCTTAATGGAAGACTTAAATGCATTTGATATTAAGTTGATCCCTAGGGAAAGAAATCAAATTGCAAACACATTAGCAGTTGTTCCGAGCACCATGGAACCCATGAAGCAATCCAAACTAAAGAGGTTTTATGTAGAATTTTTATCCATTCCAACAATCTCAAAAAATATAAGAAATTTCCAAGTGTTTAACGATGATCAACATATTTTCAGTTTCTTAGCAAGTTCAAGAGTCTTTCATGGACAAATCATTGACAAATCTGAGAGAGATTCTAAAGAATGGGATCAAGAAGGTATTATCAATCAAAATGAATGGTATTTCAAAAGGGATGGTTCCCCTATAGAGGATATTTGATTAGGATCCTAGGGCTAGAGATAAGATACTCATTAATGTTGATGGAGGCAAATATGAAACCTATAATCTAGCAGACTTGGGCCCAAAAAATAATATTTTCATAAGAAAGACTTGCATGAAAGATGTGATGGAGAAAATCATTAAAGCGTTGAAGGAGTAAATTGATATAATTGTATGGGGATATGAAGATCTCAAAACTTTTGACACTTCTATTATAACACATACCATCCCACTCAAACCCCAAGTCAAGCCATTCTACTAAAAGAAAAGGCCTATAAACTCTTTGATTGATCCTCTTATTTTCAAGGAGATACAAAAATTGTTGTCAATTAAGATAATCTTCCTAGTCAGGAATTCCACTTGGGTATCTAATTTGGTTATAATTAGGAAAAAGAACAACAAGATCATATTGTGTGTTCACTTGAGGAATCTGAACAGGGCTTCAGAGAAAGACAACTATCCTCTCCCATCGCTTGATGAAGTACTACAGATTGTTAACGGATCACAAATGATGTATTTTCTATATGGATATTCATGATACACTTAGGTGTTGGTAACGTATGAAGACAGGATGAAAAAATCTTTCATAACTAAATGGGGCATATTTGCTTACAAGAGGATTTCATTTGGGTTAATCAACGCAGGAGTCACATTCAACGTGCAATGGATGTGGCATTTAAAGAAATGATTGGGAAATGTATGATCATATACATGGTTGATCTTATGTTTTTCTTGAAAGATACATGTAATCATCCCTTTGATTTGATGAAAGTATTTGAAAGGTGTAGGAGGTAAGGTGTGTTGTTAAATCCGAAGAAGTGTGTTTTCAGAGTTTCTGAAGGTAAACTATTAGGACACATAATTTATGAGAAAGGTATCTTCATTGATCCTAAGAGGTTAGAATCTATTCTATGATTACCCATGCCTAGAAGTAATAAATAAATAAGAGCATTCTTTGGCAAGATCAATTTTGTGTGAAAATTCATAACTGGGTTTGTAGAGATATTAAACCTCTTCATGAAATGATGAATAAGGATGCCACGATAGAGTGGAGTAATGAAGCCAATGTATCCTTCTCACAGATCAAACATGTTACATTTTAGAAGCACTAGTTTTAACCAATCTGGACTATCTAAAGCCTTTCTTTATTTACTCATTTGCTTCAAAGAACTCTTATGCAACAATCTTGACACAAAGAAATGAAGAAGGGGATGAACGACCAATTGTTTTCATGATTTACCCTTTCAAGAATGTTGAAATCAAATATCCCCTTTGGAAAAGAAATATTTTGCTTTCATAAGAGTTATAAAGAAGTTTCGATATTACATCCTATGTAGCAAGGTCATAGTGGTTGTCTTGGATCCTGCTATGAAATAATTATTGATGCAAAGTGAACTTGGGGAGAGACGAGGGAAATGGATGGCTATATTATAGGGATTTGGTCTAGAGATCTAGCCAATGAAATTAGTTTGAGGAAAAGGTTTATCACGAGAAATGGTTGAGGTGGATTCCCACATCAATTATCAACAATACACAGTGTAGTCCTTCGTCAAAGACCCTTGGTATACTGATCTAATTTTCTTGCTATTGAAAAAAATATATCTCGAAGGTCTGAATTTCACAAAAAGAAGAGTGTTAAGACTAAAAAGTGCTAACTATATGATAAAGAATGGAGCTTTGTTCAAAAATTATTTTGAGGGGATCTATTTAAGATATCTAGATGAACAACAAGCTAAGAAGTCCCCTTGGATATTACAACCATATCGACCAATTTGTAGGACAACATAGTTGTGACCTAACTCTCAGAACCTTGGAAGGTGATCGATCTCATGATCGTTTATCTTTTTCAGGAGAGGTAAGGTATATTACATCTTGCCTATGTTGCATGTGTCAATTTGGCCATCAACAGGACTCTAGACACCTCTTAGGACCTATCCCAACTTGAACAAATAGGATCAAACCAAGCTCATTAGAATATGGAAGATATAGTTCAATTTGGGAAAATTTAACCTAATTACTAGTAAAGGGAACAATTGGGTGGGTAACCAAGATGGAGGCCTTGGAAATTTATTTATTTATTTTTATCATGAGTTGATAAAAAATGAAATAAGAAAACCCAAAATAATTGAGATCCACTCAATCACTTAAAAAATATTCTCTTTGCTTCAAGAATATAAAATTACCTACTAACAACACCAACCACGAGAAGATGGAAGCTTGTTTGGCACCACTAATGTATATTTTAAGAATTTTAATATCATCAAATGAAATTTCTATATTATAAATTGCATAGCAACTTGAAATAAATTAAATTATAAACTATAAATCATACTTACAAACTATACACAACCTTTGAGTAAATCAACCAATTCAATCTAACAAACCATGTAGATATGCTCTACTCTTTATTATGTCAAGTCTTGCCTCGTGGCCAAACTCGCCAACTTTCCACAAGTTCTTATTCAATAGTCTACCCCTATTTTTGGATCAATTAACTTTTCGATGCCAAAACATAGTTAGAATAATGAAGAATCTTCCTATGTGTGTCAAAGTCTTTGAACAATCACACATCAAACTTCTTGTTGGGTACCTTCTAATCCATGTTCTAGTAACAACCATTGATCCTATAAGATACTCAATGGATTCTCCATCTATGATATGGGCACCCAATTTCTTTTTTCCTCAACACAACAACACAAATAATAATGTATTCCTTATTCATTGTCTTCATCCACAATAACTGCATAAACATGTCCTACATTGATTTGTACATTTAATAAAAATATATTTAGTAAATAATACAAAAATACTACAAAATAAGATAAAATATTAAATTTTATTAGATTATACATGTCTATAATACCTAGTTGAAATAGATCTAAAATATGGTCAAAGTCAACTGATGATTCCATTTTCATGAGTTGTAGTGCTCTCGAAAGTTGATACATCTCAAGTGGGCTTAGAGCTCTAACACACTGTTCATCAACCCACTCTTTTGAATCACACTCATTCCAAGTAAGATCTGTGCATGAACAACAATACACCATCTACCTCATATGAATAGTCCACGAACCTACTTTTGAGCTTCTAAAAGGGTGGAGCTCACTTGATCCTATCAATGTATAAAAATCATGATATTTTGTAATGTTAGCTTCATCTACTAACCAAAAAAAATGTATGAACTATATACTTACCTTCGTTACCTAGACCCATTGTAGTCTCACATGATTTGATAATAGATGTTGCATTTGTCAACTTTGCAATGTAATTATACTTCAGATTTTCTTGTGCTAAGGCTCTTTTAATACATGCTCCTACACCATCATGCTCACATTTTCCATGTTTAGTCTAAGAGAAATTTCATATATGCTAACATCACTCATCTTATGCATCCTACTCAACCAATAGAACATTCATGAGTTCTTGAATTCTGATGTACAATTTTTTGACCATATGATATGCCAACCAAATGTGATATTCTTGCTAGCCAAATTATCATAGAACATTTCAAAGAAACCTTACATAAACTTTGTAGAATGTGTGAGATCATCACTGGTATAAAAATGATACTCCCTCAAGATCTTCTTATCTTCCTTTATACTATCAAGTGCATGGATTAATGTTATAAGCACAAATATAGCAACTCGAGTGGAGTTGTAGTATTATGATTGAACCTTATTTTTTGGTTGTAGTGTATAATTATCTATAAAATATATAATTAAAATGATGAAACCAAGTGGAAATGTGTCTTTGCATAACTTGAATTTCAAGTCCAACCATCAAGCTTTGTGGGTATGTCTTGCATACTCATAATCTATATTCTCTAAAAAATAGAATAAATTGACACACTAGTATTTTTTCACTCACCAATTCACACCTTTTTGTCTCTTTTCCATATTTTAGATTATATGCCATTGGCTTATGTTTTTCAAAAATTACTTTTTTATTTCCAATTACATGTGTATTCTTCATCGGTACATAATTTTTCAAATGTTGCAAGCCATCATAGCTATCACATGTTCCATATAAAGGTGATTTCTTGTAAAATAATTTTCCATCCACTCTTTCACATAAAATGTTCAAAACAAAATCTCTTGAAAATTTAGGTGGAGATTTTATCATACACTCTTGCAAAGTCTCATCAATATACAAACCTACACATATATGCTGATAAAAATCATGATGATTAGAAAATTCATTATGTACTCTACAACAATAAGTTGTGCATGTGTGATTTATTTTGACATAAAAAGATTTTTCCATTTCAAAATACTTTTGACTAAATTTTATTTAAGGATTCATCTCTATAAATTTTGAGAAAAATTGTGTTTGAGTCATATCCAAAAAAATGCTTTTGATGCAGCTCATGGTTTTGACAACCAATTCTATTTTTTACAATTGTTTTTTGTGGGAGTCTGCCAGAGAATGCTCATAGTTCATTGTGATTTGGGTACTCAACTCTTTAACAACCCTAATGACTTTCATTGGTATTTTTTTTACTTATTTTAATGCTTCTTGTTTTCCTTATTAGCCAAGCTTTCTTTGTTTAATTACTTACTATTGTTAACGTAATTGCAAATCATGTAACATTAATATTTTTGGTGCATTCAAAGTCAAACCCAAACTTTCATATGCATTCATTATATTTTTTACTATTAGTATTTGATGTTCTTAGGCCAAGTATCTTTATTATATGTCTAAACGTAAGATATCATCATTTCAAAAAACAATTGATATCTTCCTATTTCATTTAGGTTTATAAAATATATTTTCTATATTTTATTCATATTTCTTCAACAAGTACCTTTGGGAATCTTATCAACCATTGGTTTTAAAATGTTTTTATCAATTTCAATTAAAAACTTAACTTTTCTATGCGAAATTATATGAGGTGTTCCCGATGGTAAACTTGTTTCATTATATAAATTTGTTTTATTAGAAATTTTTTATTCATCTTCAATATTTGGAATGTTTATTGTGTTTCCAATTGGTGATTGATGAATTTATTCAATATCATCTTGAGATAGAAAAAAGTATGTACCTTCAACTTTAGGATTTAATTTGCTCATTGCGCAAATATTTTGCATTTGTTACCTTCATTTCTCCAAATTCTTCTTTTTCATGCCTTGAATGGATGCTTCATTTCATATTCAATTGGAAAAGGTGATATATCTTATTTTATGGTGTTCAATTTCTTACTTTCACAAAGTATCATCGTTCATTCTCTTTTCTTCACATTATTGGATTCACACTCCTTCAATATTTTATTATTTGGTCATTTTCTTGACATGATGTTGAATTCTATATCAAACATGAATGAAACATGGAGATTATTCAAGTCATGGTACGATAAAGTATCAAACCACAATCAAACAAAAATGTAATGCACAATGAAAACTAGCAACACATCACCACAAGATAAAGAGTCCATAAGAGTTCAAAGGGTCTATAAGAGTGCAAAGTAAATTAAGTGTTAAAGAAAAAGGAATAACGTAATCCTTGGGTCTCATGTCTAGGAACCCAATGATATCCACAAATACCTTAATATCATAGCCCTAAGGGAGAGGAATGGAAGTATCATGTTGATGAGTAGAAGGTAATGTAAGAAGATTAAATCTAATATGAATTTTTCATCATGGTTGAATATGAATTGGTTTAAATTTGTACATGAGAAATAAGGTTTAGGTAATTTTTATGTATGTAAAATAGTGCAAATAAAACCAATTTTAACACTAATTACCTAATTAATGAGATTTGGGATTGACTTTAAAGGCCACACAATCTTCTAAGAGGGGGGGTGAATTAGTAGATCCAACTAATTACAATAATTCTGAAAACCTTCACAATAACTTTATAGATTTTCAACATGAAGAGAACTAAACCATACAAGCTAGTAAGTATAGCAATTAAATCCCACATAAGGTAGCACATAACACCAGATTTTTATGTGGAAACCCAAAAAGGGAAAAACCACTGTGAGAAGCTCTCATGAGTGGAAATATAATAATGAATCTTTACAATATGAAGTAGGAACCAACTTATCAAAGACACCAATCCCCAAATGATTCATTAGGCACCAAGCTATAGGAGACACCAATCCTTGCTAGAACAATACAACAAAAAGTAGGCACCAACCTATCGAAACATAAATAATGGAAAATTTGAGATATGACACCACTCTCTTTTCTTCACACCTCTATTGCAACACAGCTATATATCCCACTTGTTAGCTCTCAAAAAGCAGGGTGGAAAACCTCAAGAGGCTGCCAATCTCTTGGTACATTTTAGGGTAATAGACAAGGTCAAATGAATTAAACCTTCTACTCTTTAGGTGCTGCTAAACCTAGGCAGGTGTACCTTTTTGAATGAAGCAGACTTAACTTATGATTATTCTTCTTGCAATAATTTATCCACAATGGTAGATGGAAGTGAACAAATGAATTCAAACTTGATAGCAATAACAATCTTCTGATCTAAATCCTAAAGTGCTCAATTAACAAATGTAAAACAGATGTAAAGAAACTGAATGAATCCAAATGATGAAATTGCAGAGACCAGTGCCTTATTGGGTATGCAGAGTCAAATGAAACAGAAGTGGGCAACTTATTCTGGCAGAAAATCAAATTGTTGGCATATGTTCTATTTACAACTTGTATAAACATGTAGGATTATGACTACTAAGCTCTACTTTAATAATCCAGATGAATCTCCTAATTACTGTGATCAACTAAAAGGATTTAATCTCTCCTTGAAAGAACCAATCAATTAATCACACAGATACACAAATGTGCGCGATAAACTGAAAATAATCTTGTTATATCAGATTTAAACAACTAGAAAGAATCAACTTGGAGGCGGCTTAGCAATACTTTTCAATAAATTCAATAGACAATTGACACTAGAAATAAACTACCACACCGGCTGAATTTCATTGAAATCTCCATTTGAAAACATGCAACATAGTCTCTAGAATGAGAACTTTACTCTACTATGTCCATTCCTAATCTACTATATCTATTCTAAGATCTCCTTTTAAATCTAATCCTTTAATTACAATCGGAGTGCATATTTATACACCAGCATCAGGAAACATATGCTTCAAATTCATGTCGCCAGCGGTAGTATTGGGCAAATTTCATATGAAGCACAATGATATTTTAGAAATTACATGTATTAGGCCATATGTTTGAATTTTGTTAATCACCAATGGAGCGATTAATGAATAAAACCATTAAGTATGCGAAGGAAATTATATGTCACAGAGTCGCCCGTGTTCTCTGTGTTTTTCTATGACCACTTCCATCAGGAAAAATATATCGATCTCATTATGTTTCCTAGACGTATTCCTTCATTCTACATGTATTGCTGTAACACTGCTTGCGCATGCCAAAGTCAGAAGTATCCTTTTTTTCCCTTTGTGTTTCGCTATAGCCCCGTGATATCGAGGAGACCTCTATTAGACCACATTATTTATTGAGAAAGTCTTCCATCCATTGTGTCACTGAGACAGCAAATTCTTATCTGACAAGGTCCCTTTTGTGTTCCATTGGGCCCGGAGGTCACTCGCCAAGACCTCATGCCGAAAACCAAAACTCTTACCGAGATGTATACCTTTATGTGTCGTCGGCAAGACAAAGACTTCGCCAAGACTTTCCTCATTGCACATGAGTCCTCCCAAAATTTTCTTCTAGTTGCATCGGTGTGACAATGAGATTTTGCTATGACATCACACGAACACAACAAGTTTGGCCGAAATGAATCCCTCGCATGTTGTTTGGTGAGACCACAAGAGTTCGCCATGACATTATATCGACGCGCAACTCATGGAATATATCCTCATTGAAGCATGTCGTGAGACATAATGAAACTTGCTAAGACATTATACCGGCGGTATACTTATGCTGATATGATCTTTCTATCAATCAAAACAATGTGAATATCTCGCCGATAGATTCCTGGAGACGGATTCTGATCGCTATGACAGTAGAAACATCTTGCCGATAGGCAACACAAATGTTTATCAGTAAAAAATGCAAAATGGATCGGGGAGACCCTGGTTTCTTCATGCCGATATGAACCCTGATGTGAACTATTCAAGACTCAATGGAATTTATGGGGCTATATGGGAAAAATATGGGTGAAATATGCACATGGTAGGACCAATCTAGAGATTTATGAGTGAAATCAACATGTAAAATCATCAGATTTTACAGTTTAACACCACTAAGTAATTTCATTGTAATCATTAATGGATGCAGTTTGTTTCTTTAAAATATACATACTTGAACACACTGATCAATTGATTGATTGATACATCCATACATTTAGATGCATCTAAGCATTTGAAATATATACATAACACTACATTAACACTCTTCTATGTCGGCCAGGGATCCGCACCAACCTAGACAATATAGGATGGAACTAAATTCAAATTACATGAAACATGTAATACAAGGGTCCAGTCTTACCACCAACAACACTTGACATCTTGCACTACCAAGGGAACCTTAAACAGGTCCTATCCTCACTCCACACACTTGAAACTATTACCGCAAGCTTGTAGTCATTACCACACTTTCCTCAAACTTAGAATAGCTTGATGAGACCTTTGATATTTTAAACTCCTCACACACTAAGTCATGCCATCAAAAACTTAGGAACATGATAGAACTAGTGTAGGCATACTCTCCTTCCAAACCACAAAGCTACAACGTATTTCTAAAAGAAATATCACCCATATTAAGTAATCTCTTTATCCAAAATATATCCTCTCAGACCACCACAAATATTTCTGACTACATACCCAACATGGTATGATAAATACATGAACTATTTGAGAGCAGTTATGCCATGACAATCATGATACAAGATATGATTGATTAGATAGCCTACACACTGTCAACCAAAACACTACTGGAACCTTTAGATTATTTTTAATACTTATACTTCTACAATATTTCTTCAACTTTGACAACCTTCACATCTAACAGCCTTGACACCCTTTGATAACCATTGACAACAACAATGACCTGCTGACATCAGTTTGACATCAATGACAACCTATGCTCAACAACCTCCCCCTTTGTCACTGATGGAAAACGGTAAAATATTGGAACCACCAAAACACATACTAGAACAATAAAAAAGAAAAAGTATGAATGATTCATGTGTTGTCCCATACACTCCCCATATGAAAGATATGGCATTGAAGAAAAAGAATGAAAAGATAGTTATTCTTTTTGAGCAATTCAACATTCACCTTCTCTAGATGTAGCATCTCCTCAATTCAACTCTTTCTTCCCCTATGATGGATATATTATTTCTAAGCAATTCAACATCTCACTTTCTCCCCCTTTGACATCAATTCCAAAGTATCAATAGACTTTCCATAACATAGTGGATAAACAAATTTATAAAGGAAGTGTGAACTTGCAAGAAAATTACTAAAAGAGATGAAAAAGTGAAAAATAGATCTAGATACACCATGATAGATAAGTGGAAACTAACTAGACAAGTATTGGTTTTATAAGTATCTGATCTCTTCAATAGGGGCGAACTTCTCATCTCCATAGGTTTATTTTCTCTCTTTTGAACCATTTTTTCTTTCAGATTATTTTGTACATTTGATTATGACATGAGATAATTTTTAGTATGAAAACCTATAATTTACTATTATAATGTTAAAATTGCTTGCTTGTAAGCATTTTGTTTCTATTATATAAATTCCAAAGGGACGCCTAATAGCAACAAATTTTTCAGTTAGATTATAATAAAGAATAGATCTAAAACCAATAATAATTTTGTGTGACTAACCATTTTTTGTTTGAAAAAAATTTAAAACACTATATTCCCCTTGAAATAGACTATTGTAATGGACTTTGAATTATCTTGCATGACCATGATGTGGCCATATAGACATAAACGATAGTTGATCTCCTTAGAAGAGATGTGACTTTCACTTAGTATTTCAATTGAGTTAATGAGCATCTCAAGTTACCCATAAATATATTGGAGGTAGAAGGAGGGCCTAGAAGCTTTGTTTAGTTTATGTAATCTTTGTATTGATTTTGAATTCAAGGTAGAGAGAAGATATATTATCGAAAGGTCAAAGTTAATTGAGGGTGACTATGAGAAACTCTACATCATGCAATATAAGTGTAAATATTTGAAAGGATAGGATCATTTAAATAAGTATCATCCTACTTGGTGGCAATGTCAAAAATTGGTGGCCTAGTCCAATATGTTAGAGTAGCCTTCAAATTATATGGATACTCCTTAGACCTTATTTTAATAAATTTCTCATTATTTTTTCATGTGTGATATATAATCATCAAATCTATGTGCAAAACCCTACAAAACAATGTTTTAAGGGGGGGTCTAGTTCACTTAGCCCCCTCATAGGATTTTAGGATGATTGATAATAACATAGATGAGTGTGTAATCAAATTACTACCTAGTGCATCAATTGGAATTTAAGAATCTAGGTCCACTTGTAGGGTTGATAATGCACTTCATATCTTATAGTTGGAAAATAATTTGATGATGTTGATTGATATCAACTTGGCTAAGTGAGTGTAATGATAAAAAATAATGAGAATTGAAAAATAGTGAAAACATCAAAATTATTGGAAATAGAAGGGATATGAACCATGGAAGGGTTAACAATTGGGAACTATAATGAGGTGAATTTACACTAGGATATGTAGCACATGAATTATGATGAGAAGGGGGAATGGAAAAAAGGGACAAAGATAAAGAGGATGTAACTTGAACTCTGGGATTTGATTTCTTAACTCTTGTTCATTTTTGGCTTCACACTCCTTCAAAATTGGAATTTTTCATCAAATTCCTTAGTATACGTTCAATTATATATAAATATAATATAATAAGTATAAAATATGAAAACAACAATTTTATGTTATCAAATTCAAACAAAAAAAATGATAATAATCATTCCAAATCCTCTAAACATAAAAAAAATATTAGTTCATACTAGCAAATTTAATCTAAAAACATGAAATGTGGTTCTTCTACATCAAAAAACAAGAAAAGGTGGTGGAATCATTAAAAAATGATTGATATTTTTTCAACACCATGACAGACAACATGCAAATGGAAAGGTAAAACAAAGCATGTGGGTCCTGAAGCACATGTTTCACATGTATTTTTACCATTTTTTGGAATTTCACTTCTCAACAAACATAAACACGCTATAATGCACTTAAGTTTATACCTAATTTGATAATTCCAATAGGGAGAGAGGGAGGGAGAGGTTGAAATAAGGATAGAAATAGGGAGAGTTAAAAGGATGGATAGAGAGAGGGAGAGGTATCTAGAGATGAAGATAGAGGGATAAAAATAGATAGAGAGATAAATATAGATATATATAGGGGATAATAATAGATAGAGTAATATAGAGAACAAGAGAACAAGAGATACAAAGGAAGAGGGAGAGGGAGATGGTGAGGTAGAGTTATATATAGAGGGGGTGGTATATGAGAAAGAGGAGGGGTGAGATATATAGATAGAGGGAGAGAGAGGGATAGATAGGGAAATATGGGAAGAGAGAGAGGGTGAGGAGAGGAGAGGGGGAGGGATAGCTCAATATATATATAGAGAGAGAGAGATGGATCTAATGAGATATAGATAAAGAGAGAGAGGGAGAGATATATCCCTCTATATCTTTAAATCTCTATATCTCAGACTTACTCTCTATCTCTCCATCCCTCCTATTTTTATTTTTTCTTCACACAAAGCAAGTGCATTATAATGTGATTGCATAACATGCTCACATTTGTATCTAATTTGGGTATTGCCAAACCTTAGGATTGGATTTACCTTAGGCATCCAACCCAAAGGGATGGAATTATATGCCAACACCTAAAGGCATGTGTTTTGTAACTTATAAAAAAGTGACTAAATATCGAGCATGATTTCATCAAATTTGTGCATCTTTCAATTTCGAGTTAAAAAAATACCATAGTAATGCCAAGCTCTCTCTTACCTCTATAACCATGTAATTTTTCTACAATTTAAATATCTTAAGTTTTTGATCTTTGATTTCTTTTGCCAGTGTCTTCTTTTGTTATAAAAAACCTATGTATATTATTTTTAGTTTCATTTTTATATGTTCATCAAAATTTGAAACAAATTATATTTTTATGTTCTTAGGATGTGTCCACTTTGAAAATCAGTAAAACATCATATATTCATTAAAAATTAGTAGAAAAATCATGCATAAACTACATGGTGTTAACCTTCTTCTTTTTTTGAAGTGATTTTTGAAATACTAAAAAAAGTTAACATTTTAAGGGGAGCACACCATACACTATGTTATATTTATTAAAAAAATAGGCACTTTGTGTGCTCCCCCTATATGAACCCCTTAATCTCCACTATTTAAAATAAATAGTAGCCTATAAAGTAGACTTAGAGCATTCTGACTTTGTTTTTGTTGCATCTTAAAGTTTTGAGCACAATTATCTTCAATTTCTTATCCAAGATCAATTTTTCTTTATTTAAAAAAAAAAAGTGGCCACTTAAGACCCCCTTTTGGTCCCCATTTCCATTCACTTTCCCATATAATTATCCTCCTTTTCTTGCTTAATCCTAAGATAACATTCCATATATATACACACATACATATATATATATATATATATATATATATATATATATATATATATATATATATGCATATATGTATATGTACATGTATATGTATATGTATATATGTATACATACATACATACATATATATATGGGATAAAGAGCATAGAGTATGTATATATATATATATGTATATGTATATACATATACATATATATATACATATACATATACATACATATATATACATACATATATGTATATATATATATGTATATGTGTATTTTTTTTTAAAAAATTTTTTGGGTAAGTTGTGGGGTTAGGGCCCACTCCCTGAATAAAACCATAAAGAATAAGATACATCCAACTGTCACTCAGACAAAGAAGAAATAGAAGAGAGGAGAAAGAAGGAATGAAGAGGAAAGAGAGAACCTTAAAAGAGGTAGAAGAAAATTAGAACCATAAGCACAATTGCAAACATAATCTCACAAGAAAAAGTGAGCAACCACACTCCTGAAAGGTGCTAAGATTTCCTAATGTTCCTAGTGAAGAGGGCATCCATGGTCCACTGAGATCCCTCCTCCATAGCTTCCTTACCTTCCATACGCAATTTTTCAGCCTTAGATTTTCTTCCCACCTTTCACTTTGAGCCCCCACAGTCCAGTTTCACAATGTTGTACGATGTTTGTGAAATATCTTGTTTCTTTGGTGGCTCCAAAATCACGTCATGGTCAAAGAAATCATGATCCTGATCATCAATGACATTCATAAAAGGAAACGTACCATCAGAGTCTGAACCATCCTCTTCCCCAAGGGGGACCTCAGGCGCATTGTCTTAGGTATGAATTACAAGGGGAGGAGAAGGCGCCTTATCTTGGGTATGAGTCGATGGGGGAGGAGAAAGCTCCTACGGTAGATCTGACTCCACCTCTGGGGTAAGAGTGGATTGTACAAACATGCCATGGTTACGCCAAATAAAATCAACATTAGGAGACCCACCCTTTTTAACCCACTTTTTAAGCCTGACAGATTTGGAACCAACTCGATGAAGGAGAGAACATGCCTCAAATTTATGTCCCAACATATTGTAGTGAAAGCAGCGAAAAGGGGGGCCTTCAAAGTTTAAAAAATGTGTCCAGATGCCATGAGAAGAAAGAATTCTTATGGAGTGTGTGAGGGGTTTTGAGATGTTCACCAAAGCACATACCCAATAAAATCTACGATCTAGAGCCCCTTCATTAGCATCAAGTTTGACAAAAGAGCCCACATGGTTGATCAATTTGCAAATGAGATCTATCCTTCACATGACCAAAGGAAGGTTATAGAGTCTGATCCAAACAGGGATCTCAGTAACCTTAGCAGTAGCGGGGTCAAAAAATGGAGACCAAGGAGCGAAAAAGAGGCCTGATTGCCCAAAGAACCATGGGCCATTTTGAAGCACAAAACTATAATCTTCGACAGATTTGAAGGTGAGAAAAAAGAAGCAAAAGTCCAGTGATTCAATCTTTGAAGCCGATAAATTGCTCCAAGAAGATTGCACCCAGATAAGAATAGAGTCTATAGTTGGACGCCTACGCAAGCACCGCATAACCAAATAACGGTTGCCAAGATCTTCAACAATCTCCTCAATGCAACTGTCAGAGAGGTAGAAATCCATGGGATCATCAGAAATAACCACCTCCATGTCCCCAATCGAAATAGAGGAGCCACCAAAATTAGAAACCGGTTCAGCATCGGAGGAGGGAGGCAACACAGGACTAGGTGAGTGAGGAGGCGCCCGAAGAAGCTACTCCAGACAGAAGGGCGAACATTCATGAAAGGGATTTGAACAATTCTTGCAAGCTACCACAACAGTGGAGTCTAGGACAGGTGGCTCAGGAGACTTTCCCAATCCAGCTCTAGCAAGTTCAGACCCTAAAGTTTCCAAAATTCATGACTTCGGAGGTGAGAGATTCAGATTAAGGGTTTCCTGTGTTGATGAAGAATGAAGGGCATAATGCCTGCGCTACTCCCCATTCCCCCCCACACCGACACCACATTTGTTGGACACATGCTTAGCATTCTCTCTACCATGATTCTTCTTACCTAAATGCAAAGACCTTCTACCCTCACTAGATTCCACACGAGCAATGTTGTAGGCCAAGCGCGAACCAGGACTTCCTTCACACATCTTTGCATTTAGATTTTCCTTATAATAATACTATATTTATATGTGTATATATATATGTATGTATGTATGTATATGTATGTGTATATATGTGTGTATAATATATATATATATGTATATGTATATGTGTATATATATGTGTGTATATATATATGTGTATATATAGATAACATTCCATATGTATATATATATAGATAGATAGATAGATAGATAGATGACATTCCATATATATGTATATACATATAATATATGGAATGTTATCTATATATGAGCACAATTATCTTCAATTCCTTATCCAAGATCAGTTTTTCTTTATTTAAAAAAAAGAAGGTAGCCACTTAAAACCCCCTTTTAGTCCCCATCTCCATGCACTTTCCCATATAATTATCCTCCCTTTCTTGCTTAATCCTAATATAACATTAACATTTCATATATATATATTCAAGCCTTTAGAAATGAAGAAACATGTATGACCTTTCTTCTCCCTTTTGAAAATGAAAGACAGTACATCCTTTCTGTGAATTTTCACCTTCCCTTGATGGAAATGATAGAGCAACATGTTCCTCTCCTCTTAGAAAGTGAAAAAATAGATAATACAAAATGAAGCATCCACTTCTCTAGGATTTTCATGCTTATACATGTCTTATTACAATTTTTTGTTTTATGATCCATATAGATCAAGTACACTAGAGGTGGGGATATGAGAAACAAGAGATAAGTATAAATTGGTTTCTAAATAATAGAAGAGCATAGGATGAACAAAAGATTGGAAGTGGACATGGCTCTAGTAGGAGAAATATGAGAGGTAGTGACAACACTAGAAGGATGAGAGGTAGGCATAGTGCTAGAGGGAAGATTATGAGAAACATGTGCAACTTTGGTGGGGTGAGAGGTAGGAATTGTACTAGTAGCATGAGCATGGGAAGAACTAAAGGAAGTGGGGTGAATATAATTGGTAGAAAATAGATGAGATTTGGAGATATTAAGATGTTGAATATTAGTAGAAGTGGGAAGAGGAGGAATACGGGTCATGCCATAAAGGGGAGTAAAATGAGGAACAAGAGAATAAGAGGCTTGGTATGGGAGGGAAGATACATTACTCAAACAAATTGGAGAACTCGCTTGTTTAGTTATAGATTTAAGCACCTCCAATCCATATTTCTTATTAATGAACAAAATATTTAGAACATCAACCAAATGTGTAGAATCATCATAACTAGCGAATTTTGCAAGATTGAAAGAAAACATGTGTACAATTGAAGCAATATCTTACTTATATTTTTTCTCAACATGGTTATTGTTGATTTTCAAACATGCACTTTCATACAAAGTTGTAACAACATGAGAAGTGAACATGGAACATGGTTCACAAAGAAACCTCCGAGATTTTAGAAGTTGATTCTTCATAGGATCTTCAATAAGTTGATTATTAACCACTTGTGGGGAAAAAGGGAGAAATAATAACTAAAATGAAAATCTATTTTAATTAGGTGATGTGTCAATTGAAGACTTTGAGCTTGTGTAAGACCAATTGCACTTACTTTAACATTTACTATAATAAAAGACACAACTATAGTAGAGAAGAAAAGATGTATGCACGATCACTAAACTATAGGAGGTCAGAAGAATCTTAGAAATTTAAATCAAATTTGTAGCAAATAAATAAAGAAAAATGAAAACTTATTAAAAAAATACCACTAGGCATAATAAATAGAATACTTTTTCTCATTCATAAGAGTATAGTACCAAAAAAATAAAAGGCTAGTTGCACAACTACATAATCATTTATAAACCAATACAATGATACATAATATTTTTCCCAAAAGACTCAAATGTCAAAATAATAGAAGTTTGCAAAAAAATCCCTCCATTCAATCAAACAAATTACCTATTTCTAGAACAAGATAAAAGAAAAAAAGATGAGAAGTTAGTGTTGCAGGTGTTGTTATTGATGTCAGCAAATTGGTAGAATGTGGACAGTTTCTTATGTTGCAATCAATATGTTGATCATAAGTGTTGAGTATGATGATGGATGTCATGAGCTTGTTGTACATAGTTTTTGTATACCTCATATTGCTCATGAATAGGTGAATGATGTTGTGTTCACTATCTTTTGATGTAAAACATTGCATAAAATATGAAATGTATGAAAGATTTTCTTGTAGTCAGTCATTGAGGAAGTTGTACTGAAGATGCTCTAGAGAATTCTCTACATTCCTCCACATTTGAAGATGTGGTCTTGTGGTTTTGTAAGTTAGTTAGATACAAGTGTGAAGTGTGTATGTTCTTATTTTTTGAACATAGAAGTTACCACAGAAGTTTCCAGAGTTAGCAATGTAAATACTGTGTTGTTGTAGTCATGAAGGTTCAGAGAAATGCTCCGCATTTTTTCATAATTGATGTTGTGGTCTTGTGATTTGGAGGATGAGTTTAAATTGCCTATATGTTCTCTCATTTCAAATTTCAGGTGTTAAGATTATTGCAAGTATGTTTTTCAATGTTCTATCTCAAGACTGTGTTTGTCTAGGTTTGTAAGTGATGCTTAATCCAGTGTTTGTTTGTCTGCACCAGCATAATGTTACTTAGAGTTGTAAAAGGAGGGCTTGTGAATATTTTTGAATATCATTTAATGCTTGTAATGTGATCCACATGATGTTATCTAGTCTCTCTGGTACCACTTGTGGTCTGGATTTAATATTTGGTGGGATAAGTGTTTGTTGGGCATAATTGGTATATTGAGTTATTTGCGCCAAGTCTTTATTGTGTGCGCCAGCATGGAATTTTGTGTAGAAGTAAAATAGGTCATGATTATCTCCTATCTTGGACCACATTCAATTTCCTTTTCCCATAGTTTTTTTGAGCCAACTTTCTTATGGTCATTACATGTTTCATGTCACACATTTTTATTTTCGCTGACAAGGAGAAACTTTTTGAAGCTTGTGAAGGATATAAATGGAAGATCAAGTGTGATCAAGGTGTTTGTGAAGGGTGTTGTGTTTTTTAAGTGAATTGTGCTAAAACCAATGAGCTAAAGGTAGAAGAATGTGTGTGAATGTGCAAGGAAATATATAAAAAGATGTTGAAGGGAGTGAGTGAAAGAAAAAGTGTATGTGAGGAGAAAAGGTATTGAAGGTAGTGGAGTTGAAGGTAGAAGTGTATGTGAGGAAGTGTGCTAAGGTAGTGAGCCAAAAGTAGCAAAGATTGTTGAGAAGAAGTGTTACGGTGTTGGTTGATCACCTGAATTCATCAAGTGTTGTGTGTTGAGGTTGTGACCTCTTTATATCAATGTTGTTATTTGTAGGGAATTGTAAACTTCCTTTAGTTGAAGCCATAAAATTGTGTTAGGGATTTGTAGCTTTCTTTGGGTTGCAATCCATAAAACCTATTGTAAATCTTGTTTTATTTTGTGAGGCTATATTTGGACAGTATCTCCAAGTAGCTTTCTCATCATGGTTTTTCCCTTATAGGGTTTTTCACATAAATTTGGTGTTGTGGTTGTGTGCTTGAGATTTGAATTCTTTATATGGAATCCTTAAGGTAATAGTATGTTTTGATTGATAAAATTGAATTGGATTAAATTTATGGATATAATGATTCACCCCTCGTCTTAGTATATTTATGTTTTCTAACAATTGGTATCAAAGCAAGGTTCTTTGGAGCAACCTAATAGTTGAAGGTAGATCTTGGTGTAGAACACATGGCTTAGAAGGAATCCTCCTCTAAAGCATTTGATGTTTGATGGAATCAATTATGCCTTCTAGAGTGTGAGTATGGAAGCCTACCTTGCTTCACTAGAGTATGATGTTTGGAGAGCTGCAAGGATGATTATAGTGAACTTGCTCATCTTATTATTGATATTGGCCAATGCAAAGGCTCGTGAGAACAATGCTAAAAGAAATTAATGCCATCTTAAGCTGGTTTAAAAAAATTGAATTTGTGAAGGTGGTGCAGTAGCAAATTCTCCAAGGAGATATGAGATAAGCTTAAAATCCTCACGAAGGTGTAAGCACTAAAA
>VDFB02323177.1:31042-41311 GCA_007258455.2 Sequoia sempervirens | reverse complement strand
TTTGATCTAAGGGGTTCTTATCTGTCCCTATTCAATTAAAACCCTTTAGATGGAGCCTCTCAAGACTTAAATCATTAGTTTTTTTTCTAAAAACAATGATTTCAAGCAAAAATCAACACATCCCAAAAGTGAGACACACTCTATGGGTCACATGTGTGGTAATAATGAGAAGAGACTAATGATTATTGAGAATGAGATTGAAGAAGAGGGAGAAGTAGCTATGTAAGAATCAAATTTGGAATTGGAGTATGCAAATTTAGAGGAAGAAAGCACTACTAGCTCCCTAAATGTATTGAATGGCACAAGCACACCATAGACAAGTGTTTGGTTAGATAAAAAAGAGAAATGTGATAGTGTTGGTTGATACATGTAGTACAAAAAAAATTATTGATAATTATTTTGTATATATAACCTTTAACTTCTAGGCCATGATAGTTTATGGAAAAACTCTCTTGTGGTGATAAATTCCATTATATAAAACATTTGATTGGATATTATCATCTAGATTAAGAAATGTTGGCTATTCAAATTGGAGATGTATTTTTAGGAGTGCAATGGCTTAAACAGTTGGGAATAGTGTCCATTTTTTAACAATTATTTATGACTTTGACCTCTAATGAACAAAATTATAAACTTATAGTAGTAAATTCACCACCAAATCAAATTATTACCTCCCATAGGATGGTGAAATTACTTAATAAAGGTTCTTATATCATAAGAGATCTATAGTTTGTAGAAGCACTATATGTAAAAAACTCAAGATCATTCAACACCATAAAGAGGAATTCCAAGAACCCAAGGTTTTATCCCCAATCAAAGACTATGATCATACCATTGAATTAATACTAGAAAGCATTGTTCATCCCAAAAAAGTCCCTATTTATCGCCTATGATTTTTCTTAACAAGAAGGATGGGCCATGGAGAATGTGACCACATTACAAGGAGCTCAACAATATCATTCCTAAATATGCTTAAAATTTCACTATTCCAACCATTTCTTTGCAAATTATTGTTGGCATTCTTTGATGACATCTTCATTTATAGTAAAACATGAAATGATGAACAATTCATAAAAAAGATTTCATCAATGGTGGGGAAAGTCAAAATGGGTGTTTGTCTTAGTAGAATGTAGTATTAGCCAATATGTTACCTCTAGGTAGTGAAAGTTCAGAGATTATGGTTTCTGCAAGGCCTAAACATCCAGGAGATGCAGATGAGTTGGAAGTGTTAGATGAGAAGATTCTTCTTTCAGTTGGTTTTGAATTATTTGATGAAATAGCAGATGAAATAGAAAATGAGGTTGAAACCCTTGAACATTCAAAAGGAGTGTCAACATTCAATCCTTCTATTGGTCATGTAATGCAAAAATCAAATAAGGTGGAAGATATTATAGAGGAGCTAGATCTCATGGTTGATAAGTTTGATTATTCTCAAACCCTGTCGCTCTCACAAACTCCTTGTTCCCAACTTACAGTAAAGAAATTTCCTAGGAAAAGGGGAAGAAAACCTAAGATAACTGAGTTGAAGGGGGAGATAGTAGACATGCATGAGTATTCTGAGGCTCTTCCAGTCATGAAAAATCTTGACAAGATGGAGGAAAATTCACAGGAATTTGGTCACATGATGGAGGGATTTGATTACTCTCAGACTCTTTCCCTGTCACAATCGCCATCTAGTCTTGACCAATAGCAAAGAAGTCTCCTAGGAAAAGAGGTAGAAAATATAATATAACTAAGTTGAAGGAGGAGATAGCAGCAAGGAGTACAAAAAACTTTAGATTGCAACATTAAATTTTTGCAAGTGTCCGAGGAGACCATGTTGCTCTCCTTGCACACAATGAAGGTGATTTCTTTCAATGTTAAGGGCATTAATGCTTTTGACAAACATGCTCAAATCAAGTATCATATTGATGCTTGTGGAGCTGATATAGTTTTGTTGTAGGAAATAAAGACTTCTGAGGCTACATATGAAGCATCAATTCAGAAATGGGTGAAGTTGAGGTCAAATCATTCCCCTCTTCAAGGGGATTTTGGTAGATTGGTAGCATTATGGAATCCTAATACTGTCAATGTAGTTTCAATAAAAAATGAGAATAATTGGCAATTATTGGAGGTAAAAAAAATTGATTTGAAGTTTTGGTTGTTAAATATTTATGGCCCAACTTCTACTTTTAACAAGAAAAGACCATGGGATGTTCTCACACAAGTTTTAAATGGCCTTGGTGATGATAGAGTTGTGTTGGTAGGTGATTTCAATGCAATAGTTTCATTGCAAGAAAAGAAAGGAGGTATATGTCCCCCCTTGAAGATAATGGAAGAATTTAACTCTTTCATTTTGAGCAATGCATTAAAAGATATTCTCCCAGCTAAAGGAAAGTATACTTGGACAAATTGAAGGTAGGAATTTTTGCATATAGTAGAGTGGTCGGACAGGTTTCTAGCATCATCAAATTGGTTCCTAAGGGACTATTCTTTAGCTTTAAAAATATTACCTTTTGTAGGGTTAGACCATTGTGCCATTTCCCTGAGCATATCAAGTGTAGATTCCTTTCCCAAACACAATCCATCTTTTAAGTTTGAAAAGATGTCGTTCAAGCATCCACAATTTATGCCTCTTCTCCAGCAATGGTGGGTAGGTGCACCATTTGAGAGAGGATAACAAATGTTTCAATTATGTAGAAAATTGAAGCATGTAAAGCAGCGGATTAAAATTTGGAATGTTCAGGTTTTTAATAATATTTTTCAACAAAAAGAGATAGTATTCAAAGAATTAACAACAATCCATGAACATATAATCTAGAAAGGTCTAGATGTCTTAACTTATGATAAGCAGAGAAAGCTACAAGTGGAGTGGGAATAACTACTTGTGCAAGAGAAGAAATTTATTGGAGGTAGAAGTTTAGAGAATTGTGGTTAAAGGAGGGTTATTGCAACACTAAATGCTTCCATGCTTCTACTCAAATTAAAATGGCTGCAAAATCAATTTTCTCTATTCAAAACACCTCTACAAGCAGTTTTCTCACAAAAGAAGATGATATACAGAAGGAAGGTGTCAATTTTTTTTTTGACCTTCTATCTGCTCCTCATAATAGGTCTTTACAAAGTAATAATGATGAGAAGGAACTACTTGATGTGGTTCCAAGGCTTGTTTTTGATGAAGATAACGATTGCTTAATGAAGCCTTTTACACTAGAAGAACTAAAGAAGGTTATTTTTTCCTTGCCCCCAGATAAGGCTCCAGGACCTAATGGCTTCACAGCCATTTTATTTCAAAAATGTTGGGATTTTTTGGGTATTGACCTACTTTTGGCATTAGAAGAGTCAAGGAGGACAACACAACGCTAAAACAATTTAATGTAACAAACATAGCAATCTTGCCAAAAGTAAAGGATCCTAAAACTTTTGCAAAATTTAGGCAAATTTCACTTTGCAACACAATATATAAGATATTTACTAAGGAAATTTATCTTAGGTTGTAGCCTTTTATTCCTAAAATCATTTCACAAGAGCATGGAGGTTTTGTACCATGAAGGGAGACTTCTGAAGGAGCACTAGTTGCTCATGAGACACTACATTCCATCAATTCTAGTCATTTGCCATTTTTTATCGTCAAATTGGACATGAGGAAAGCATACGATACAATGGATTGAAATTTTTTAATTAAAGTGTTGTCCAAGTTTGGATTTAGCAAAAAATGGTGCAAATGGATCCTCTCTTGCCTATTTGGGGTGAAATTCAAAAGTCGTAATAAATGGTTCACCTATAGGTTTCTTTAGTGCAACAAAGGGGGTTAGGAAAGGGGATCTTTTATCCCCATTCCTTTTCATTATCATGGCTAGAATCTTGAGTAGACCAATCCATCAAAGGCACAACCAAGGGCTTTGGCAGGGTAAGCAAATTCCTCATACAAAAATTTTAGTAACACACTCTCTTTTCAAAGGTGATACTATCCTGTTTGGGAAGTGTTCTATTTTAGAAGCTTCTCAAATTAAAGAAGTATTAGAAAAGTATTCTTTAGCTTCTAGGAAAAAATCAATGCTAGTAAGTCCAAGATTTATGTGTTTAATACAAAAGTTTCTATAAAGAGGAAGATAGTTAAGTTGTTAGGTTTCCAACTAGAAAATCTTCCATGCACATACTTGGGTATACTATTTTTTTTATGGGAGCAAACAAGATTTCTTACTGGGGAAAAGTTATTGAAAGGATCAAATCAAGGATTTTGATGTGGAAAGCTAGGTGGCTATCTTTACCAGGTTGCATATTATTGATAAAATTTGTCTTAACAACGATACCAAATTATTTCTTGGTAGTCCTCTAAGCCCCCAAACTAGTTATTTTAGAGATTGAAAAGATTATCAGAAATTTTCTTTGGAAAATGAATATGAATGATCAGAAGAAGGTACCATTAATATCATTGGAAAACATGGCGTCAGATAAGCTTCAAGGAGGTGCAAGGATTCATAATCTCTCTAATAGGAATATGGCTTTTGGTGCAAAATTGGCTTGGAAAATGTACATTAAGTCAGATTCTAAATGGTGTAAACCAATGCAAGCAAAGTACTTAGATAGTGAAAATCCAATAAGAATTTTTACTATTTCAAATCCACCAGGTGGGTCAACCATGTGGAATTTCTTAATCTCATGTAGGAAAGTCATTATTCCATACATTACCTGGGAAGTCCATAATTGTGAGAAAGTGTTGTTTTGGAAAGATTCATGGAATGGATATCTGTGATTACAAAGTGTTCAAGAGTTGCAGGCAACAATGGAAATTTTAATTGTAAAAGATTTCTGGATTCGATTGTGTGATCATTTTTTGATGCAAAAAATTATCACACAATCAAATCCAAAAATATTTTACAATTATCTATATGGATTGTGGAAACTTGTTATCTTTGAATGGAAATTTTATCCAAAGAATGGGGTACTAATTTCAAAGATTATGTTTTGTCAGCAGATAGCTTAACTGGAAAGGCGGTTTGGAAAGATTTTTCAAGTACTAAAATTTATGTTGATCAACAAATTCTACTTCAAAAATTGTTAAAGGACAGAGTTGTGTTCTTATCAGCCAAACCAAATACGATTGTATGGGATCCATTAAAAGATGGTTGCTACTTAGTAAAACAATGTTACAAATCATTGCTTAATAATGGTGATCATATGCTTTCCCAAAGAGCTTATTCCTTTTGTTGGAATGATATGGTCTCCCCCAAATCAGGGAGTTTTGCATGGCTAGTCATAAGGAGAAGGGTTTTAACAGGTGATGATTAGCTAAATTACGAATAGTTGATCCTTTTAAGTGTGTCTTATGTGAAGAAGTGTTAGAGGATGTTGATCATTTGTTCCTACAATGTTCTTATGCACAAAAATGTTGGGAATTCATTAAAGAGAAATTAAGTCTGCATCTTCCATTGCCAAATTCTATTTGAGATCTTTTTCAAAGTTGGTTGGTATTATATAAGTCATCCCTTTTTGCTTGTATTTGCGAGTAGTTCTTGCAGTAGTAATCTGGAATATATGGTGGGAGAGGAATAAGCGTTGTATACACCTAAAATCAGCCAAGAAAAATAATTAATTAAATACAAGGTATTTAATTAATGAACCTCTTATTTCATCTACTTATAAATAAATTCTAAATTTATTTATATAGTTCACACTTTCTAATTCTTCCATCTTAAATCACATTCTTCTATTTTTAATTAAATAAACAAATTCCAATAGTTTGTTTTATTTAATTAAATATCTTCTCACTAAGTTTGAATAATTCCAAATTTAAATTTAGTCACATGTCTACAACACTTTTCTTCTTGCCACATCATCAAGTGTCACATGAATTTAAATATTTCTAATTTTTAAATTAGAATTATCCTCAACCAATTCCAAAACAAACTTTGGAAACTTGGCCCTCTCAATCATTTCATTCTCTCTTACACTTGGCATGGTGCTCTTTTAAAGGGAACATCCTCCATGATTCCCTCTAACTTTTCCATCTCCACCGTTCATCTCTCCAGCTGAAATCTTGACCGTTGGTTGCTGCCACATCATTTTATGCCTTGAAAATCCTATAAATATAGCTCATTCTCCAGCTTTTTGCAATCACATCTTTAAGCAAATTTATTCTACAAAAATTATATGAGAGCATTTAGAGTTTAAGCATAGAGCATTGGAGCATTTTAGCAATTTGCATTGTAGAGTCATTTAGTTTATAATCATGGCTTAGTCTTATAGTTTCATTTTAGTTTATCATATTAGCTTCATACATCATTTCCACCATAGCATTTAGCATCATCATCATAGAATAATCTTCATTTGTATACAACAACATAAATATCATTATCATACAACTTATCAATCATGTAGGAATTAGATTCTTGCATTCTACAACATCTCGTTTCTTAGGTTGTCATCCAAACAGTCATAGTGCAATATACAAATCTGAGAGCACTAATGATTTAGAGGATCCTTGAGAATAGAGAACAATGGAACGATTTTAGGAATTTGCTCTTGTTTCAATTTGATTCGATTTTGTGATTTAAATCCTCTAATGTAATACATTTCATTGCTTGTGTGATCTTATTTATTTCCACCTTTTACCTCACACATAAATTGGCACCCACCATGGGGCCTAGCCCCATTTTTAATGTTTTCTGGAAAAAGTTGTTTTACAGGTTGGACGTGAATTTCTTTTAGCATGACCATGAGTTCTTTCGGTGCATCTGAAAAAATTTCTGGTGCATCTGATCCATGTTATAGCGCATCAATAGCATCTTTCGACACATCCAGCTCCTGTTTTAGCACATATAGGGGGTGTTTTAGCGCATACATGGGGTGTTTTAGTCAATACTTTAGCGCATTAAGTGGTTTATCTAGTGCATAAAGTATTTCTTTTAGCATATTGGTATAATCTTTTAGCACATGTAGTTGTTCTTTTAGTGCACTTGGCTATTATTTTAGCACATTGAGTAGTTCTTTTAGCACATAGGAGTGATCTTTTAGCACATTTGATGTCTATTTTAGTGCATCTGGTTAATTTTGCAAAATTTCAAAATTTTGAGAACTGATCATCACTTTCTATTTGTAGGTACTTTTATACGTTGGTCAAAGACAATTTTATCAAACTACTGATGATGTTTGCAGGGGCTAGAGCTTTTATTGTCTTCTTTTGCTTAAATTAGGAACCTAGTTTAATTAGAAGGTTAAAGAACCCCTTTTCTACTATGCTTGAAGTGATAGACCTATGCTCTCCCCTTAACAGGGTGACTAGAATGCTAGACTCACTATTTTATTCTTTGTTAGCACCTTTAGAAGGCCTATCATAGTGGGAAAAAGTACTCACCCTACGGGAACGACCTAAGTGGGAACAACCAAAGCCAAGTTTTCTGACCCACTATAATCAAAAGCAAATTCAGGGAAAGTCCGCAATTCAACAATAGTGTGCATTGATAACCATCCCCAAAGCCTTTGTTCTAAAGGTTGGGAGGTCTCCTGCTGGAGTTTATCATTTGTCGCACCGAACAAAAACCCTTACTATAAACCTTAAGTTTAGAAGCCAGCCAATCAATCTCTGAACACTTTTAATATCATGGTGCAAGGGGAGGGAAGAATCTACCCCCAAGATACTCACCATATAACTATTAGGGATTACTGGCCAAAAGCGGATGATTCGACTTTAGTTAAGTCCCGGGAAAGGAAAAAACGTGGGCGCCCTCTAGGGGGTGACAGGGTTGTGTGAGCTGACATAGTTCTAAGATGTGGGATGTGATATTATAAGTGACCCTTGACATTAGAAAAGTGCTTGATCTGTTTTCTCTTGTGCTATACCTGTGGAAATCAAAGGAATCATACCAAATTCTTGAATACACACTCAATGTTTAGTTCCTAAGTAGGAACAATTGTTTGACAACTTGTTGTGTTTGAAGTCATTATTCAAGAAATCATCAATTTAAAGCACTTAATTCACATAATTCACAAACTGAAAACCAAACAAAATTCATTGTTCAACAAATTATACCTTGGAAACATTCAGATTTTTTGATTTAAAAACAAAACAACCAGACAGACTGTCAAAAACACTAAAAACTTCCAAATTAGTACATTTATTCTCTATTGTAGCGCATTCATGGCATTTGCTAGCGCATATAGGGAATTTTTTGGCGCATTCAAAGTATCTTTTAATGCATCGAGTTTGTTTTATAGCGCATTTTGGGTACAGTCTAGCACATCTGTGTCACTTTTCAGCACATCCGGTCTATCTTTCAATGCATATAGGTCATCTTCCAGCGCATCAGTCCCATTGTCCAGCGCATCTGCTTATCATTTTAGCGCATTCACCTATAGGATATCTAGTTGAAATTAAATTTTTAGGGGCAGTCTAGCGCATCACTAGAGTTTTCTGGTGCATATAGTCCACTTTCTAGTGCATCTGAGTCATTTTCCAGTGCATTGGGTTCATATTTTAGTGCATTTAGTACATTCTCCAACGCATCTTTCCCCTTATTTAGTGCATCTGAGTCATTTATTAGCACATTTTAGGTACAGTCTAATGCATCCAGGCTATTTATTGGTGCATCTGTGCAATATTTTAGTGCATCCAAGCCCTGTTTAAGCACATCCAGTAAATTCAAAACCAGAGAGCTAAATTCATCCCCTGTTCGACAGTTTGAACCAAAATTGAGGATCTTTTCCAGAACAAAGTCATTCCTCAATCTCACCAATTCCTTAAACTTGTTGAAACTAACATTTACAAGTGAAATTCTTTAAACTAAACCAAGATCTAACACCTTAAAGTGCCTAAATCATCAAACCTATCACACCTTTTTTTATTAAGTTGAGTTTCATCATCAGGATCTGTCATCCTTCATCACGAAACAACATTGTATAATCATACTCAAACTTAGTCTCATCAATAGAATTTGTCATTCTATTTTTTTTTTTTAAAAGAAGGGGTAAAAATTTATTCAATCAAAACCAAGATACAAAGCAAAGAATATAGGCCCACCAAACAAGGAACACAACCAAAAAAACCAACAAGAGTACTACTGACTCCTGTCTTCCAACAATAACCTCTCCAGGGTCCCAAGATAATCAGAAGGTAACTCATCCCTTCCACTAATATCCCAACCATCCACATTCTCTGAGGCCCACTTTTCAAAAAAATCAGCCACTTTGTTCCATTCCCTCGGGATATGACAAAAGGAGACATAATCCATAGAACTGCATAAACTTAGAATTTGTCTAACCATTGAGGCTAATTTCCAATTAACATCATCCAAACTCTAGTTTTTCAACATATCCACCACAATTTGAGAATCCGACTCATAGATAATCCTCCTCCAGCCTAAAGAGAAACCTCTCTCAATAGCAATCTTAATAGCAAGGGCCTCCATAAGATTATTAGAGTGTTGCCCTTTGTAAGCAGAGAAGAAAAAAACTGCAACACCATCATTACCTCTATCTATACCACCAATACTAGCATGTCCAGGGTTCCCACGAGAAGAACCATCAGTATTAATCTTCAGGACCCCAACTGGGGGAGGAGTCCACCTCCCATCAGGACAAACCCGTTGCTTGACATGCTGGGTTCTTTTTCCAACAAAGCAATCCCTTCTACTATCCCCTAGGTTCAAATTCCTCACTATAGAATAATCACCATGATCAATATTTTCAGACATGTCACACTTAGCAAAGATAGTTTCCTAAAGCTTGCTAATTATCTTTTGCCACAATTGGAAACTTCCTAATTTGGAGCCACAAAAAACTCTATGGTTCCTTTCCAGCCAAAGGTTCCAGATAATGAAAATAGGCTCTATAGCCTAGGCCACCTGTAGGAAAGATGTCTTCGCTGGAGGCCTGCCCATACTTTCCCAATATTCAATTAGAGTGGTAGCATGAATACAACCATGATGCCAAGCCTCCCACCACCTATGCCATACCTCTCTAGAAAAGGGGCGGAGAAAGAGCAAATGGGAAGTACATTCCTCACTATGCAAGCAAAGGAAGCAAATAGAAGGTCCCTAAAAACCTCACTTGCGAAGATTCTCCCAAGTGAGACATTTGTCATTCTATTTGACTTAGTTTTTATCCTTGGAATTTCTCAAATGAAGATCAAAGTTTAGTCAAATTATAACACTTGTATGCTTGTTCAAACAAGATCACAAAAGCAAAAAACTCAAAGAAAAAGAACTTGAAACTCAAAACACCATGGCTGAAGGTGAAGAAACTCCTTTTCATAAACTCCACCAATCTGAAGGTGAGAAAATAACTGAGGAA
>VDFB02323177.1:0-21069 GCA_007258455.2 Sequoia sempervirens | reverse complement strand
TGAGGTCAATTATCATCATCCTATCATTGAATCTCACCGATCATGAGATCAATCATCATCTAGTCTATCAACATCATCAAATCAACCGCTAATGTGATCAACAATTACCCAAATCAAGGAGTCTAATCTAAAAATTCAATAATCTAACCTAGATGTGCTAAAATAGTGACTCAAAGCGCTAAACACATGGATGCGCCAAAAAATTTCATGGATGTGTCGGAACAAGGTCTCTATGCGCTGAATCACCGTATGTGCCATCAAATTCATCGTATGCGCTAAGTCTCTCTATCGATGCACTAAATGATTCTATGCACTACAACATTGACCTATTGAGCTAAATCACATCACCTATGCACTGATAAACCAAATGCGCTAGAACATTCATTGTATGCGCTAAAAAACTGACTCTAAGTGCTAATTCACTATATGCGCTAAAATCTAGCATCAATGCGCTAAAATCCTAACTCTATGCGCTAGACTACCAGATGCGCTAGAACAGTCAACCGATGCGCTACATCGGCGACTGAATGCACTAAAACGTGAAAGCAAAATTTAAACGTGAAAAAAAGGTAGGAAAATAAAATTCAAAATCATGAGGGAGTTTTTCGGCGTATGTATCGGAGGTGCATACATGGTCAGGCAGTTGTGACATCGCACGACTCGAATCGGTGTGTGTGGTAGGGAGTCACCATCTTGCTCAAATTGCTCAATTGCTCAATCACTCTCAAATTTCAAAATCCAAATGCACAAATGAACTTTCAAATGACATGTTTTAACCTTTTAATGAGTGATTAAGTGGGAATTTAGTGGGAGTGATTTATTTTATTTTTCAAAAGGGGTTTAATTAATCAAATCATCATTTGGGGGATTTAACATCATTTTTCGGGAAATAAATTGTTGCAGCATCATAAAAATTTGAAATCACTATCAAATCATCAGAAAATCATAAAAAAATTCAAAAAATTCAAAAAATCCTAAAAATTCAAAAATTCACCAATCTATCTCCCAAGGGGGCATATAATTCATTATCACTCAAAAAATCAGCGTCTGGGGCATATTGATTTTTTTTTTTGTCAGCATCATCAACAAATTTTTCTTTGAAGCAATGTGTAAACACATCACTTCAAAAGGGGGAAAAATGTATACACCTAAAATCAGTTAGGATAATTAATTAATTAAATTCAAGGTATTTAATTAATGAACCTCTTATTTCATCTACTTATAAATAAATTCTAAATTTATTTATATAGTTCACACTTTCTAATTCTTCCATCTTAAATCACATTCTTCTAATTTTAATTAAATAAACAAATTCCAATAGTTTGCTTTATTTAATTAAATATCTTCTCACTAAGTTTGAATAATTCCAAATTCAAATTTAGTCACATGTCTACAACACTTTTCTTCTTGCCACATCATCAAGTGTTACATGAATTTAAATATTTCTAATTTTTAAATTAGAATTATCCTCAACCAATTCCAAAACAAACTTTGGACACTTGGCTCTCTCAATCATTTTATTCTCTCTTACACTTGGCATGGTGCTCTTCTAAAGGGAACATCCTCCATGATTCCCTCTAACTTCTTCCATCTCCATCGTTCATCTCTCCAGCTGAAATCTTGACCGTTGGTTGCTACCACATCATTTATGCCTTGAAAATCCTATAAATATAGCTCATTCTCCAGTTTTTTGCAATCACATCTTTGAGAAAACTTACTCTATAGAAATTATATGAGAGCATTTAGAGTTTAAGCATAGAGCATTGGGTCATTTTAGCAATTTGCATTGTAGAGTCATTTAGTTTATAATCATGACTTAGTGTTATAGTTGCATTTTAGTTTATCATATTAGCTTCATACAACATTTCCACCATAGCATTTAGCATCATCATCATAGCATAATCTTCATTTGTATACAACAACATAAATATAATTATCACAACATTATCATACAACTTATCAATCATGTAGGAATTAGATTCTTGCATTCTACAACATCTCATTTCTTTGGTTGTCATCCAAACAGTCATAGTGCAATATACAAATATGAGAGCACTAATGATTTAGAGGATCCTTGAGAATAGAGAACAATGGAATGATTTTATGAATTTTCTCTTGTTTCAATTTGATTCAGTTTTGTGATTTAAATTCTCTAATGTAATATGTTTCATTACTTGTGTGATCTTGTTTATTTCCACATTTTACCTCACACAAGCGTATCTTCATGAAAGTAGCATCTTAAGTCAAACATAGTCAAGTGAACATTGAAAAAGCAATTAATTCATATGTCCAAAACCACAAAAATATTAACTCTCTTTTCACAAGTTGGGATGATAACATTTTGCAAAGATGGAAAAATATAGCCTTTCCTTTTAAAGACAATCTCCACACAAATGTTAAGACAAGGATTGAGAGGAGCTCAATCAGATGGAAATCTCCTCCACCAAGTTTTTTCAAATTGAACTTTGATGGAGCTTCAAGGGGGAACCCAGGTGTTTCAGGAGCAGGAGTTTGTATTCGTGATTCTTTTGGGTCAGTAGTAGCTACTAGATCATTTCATCTTCCTTGTGGCACTAATAACATTGTAGAAGCTTAGACAACCCTTTTGGGTTTGAAACTAGGTATAAATCTAGGTATTTCAAAAATTCACATTGAAGGGGATTCTCTACTAATCATTAACTCATGCAAACAAAGGAAAATTCATAATTGGAATTTGAAGTATACTTTATAGAAGGTATGGTTATTGTTAGACAAGTTTCAAATATTATCTTATTTCCCATACCTATCGAGAAAGCAACAAAATGATAGACTGTCTAGTGAATATGGGTTGTGATCTACAAGAGGTGGCAGTATCAAATAATGATGATTAGTTAATTGCATATCCTCAATTAGCTACAATTGCTTCTTACGAAGCTTCAACCCCATAATTGTTTGAGAATAACATTAAGAGGTGTGACTAAAGTTCTCTAAAAAATGCTTTGAATCACTTGTTATGGCCTAATCCAAGTCATCATTCAATGCATCATACAAGGTCATGAAAGAAAATGTAAAGGGAAATATCAAATCATCACCCAAATCACCACAAATGCTAGTGGAATATTTCATTATATCACCCTCAACTTAGGTCATCTTACATAAGCAAGTGTGCAAGAGGGAATGTGCTTTACAACTAACATGTGTTATATGTGCAGGTACAGTGAGTGATCGTAATATCATGTGTATTTTACCAACATCATTTAAGTTGATTTTGCATCAAAAGATCATAAGCTGCCACGAGGCAAATTTTTTGTGTGAAATCAAGGTTTTACATGCATGGAAAAGATGGGCGAAACAATGGTTTAAACACTCCTTGCACGACCATTTGCATGGTCATTCAACCAATTTTTAATAAATTGGAGTTTGTAAAACCATTTTGCATTTGAGTTTTCTCACTTCTACTTCTTGAGGTATATAATTCTCTTGAAGTCCTTTGTATTTGCAGGTACACAAAGGGAGTAATGGAGTACAGGCCATGGAACTTTAGGGTGCCGATGAAGGTGCATGGTTGGGAGCAACCTTTTTTCAGGTGTTCTTTGTCATTCGAACCTTGAAACTATCTTCATGCTTCATTGCCCCATTATTGAAGAGTGTGTGAGAGTTGTTCTGGGTGTTAAAGTCACCAGCCCACAAGCTACTCACCTGTTGTTTTCGTCTTAGGTGCTATCAAATTTTATTTTAAACACCCTTGATATTCTACAACTCTATGACAAGTTGGAGCATATTATAAACAAGATTGTTAAGCCCCAATTCCTCTCTGAGAATGCTTTTCTTAAATGGGTTCGACAATATGATTTGTTCAAAGGGAAAGGGCACATTGGAGGTATTTTACTTAGGAAATTCTTGAAGCAGAGGAGGGCTTTCAGAGAAATTTATGATGCTATAAAAATGGCATTTGAGAGGGACAATGAGAGAATTTTTCTACGAGCCCTTCAAAATAATGCCAATGATATTTGTCTTGAAATGGATGCCAAATTCAAGGAGAGGTTCTTTGCTATCAAATTTAGGTTTCTCATGTGTGCCATCCACATGCAAATGTAGGAGCGCCAATCCCATCTTTTCTCCTGCCTCTGGTTCATGTTGAAGATTCTTCTGAGCAGATAGGAGAGAACTTGGTGGCATTCTCACACATGGAGGAGTAGCAGTGCATCGATTTGTCAAATTGTGGTTAAGGAAAATATTTTTTGGTTTCTATTAGTAACCCCAAATCGTATGTATAAGGCATAAATCAATTTTGAAAGATCTATGGCTTCATGTAAAATCATGTTTGTAACTTGTGTAAGCCATTATGTGCAGTCACAACTTAGATATCTACAAGTTGCTTTAGATATCCCGATGTTTCATCTGGTGTTTTCATAACCATAAATTTTGTAAAGTTTTATATTAAATATATATATATATAGGCCTTGAGCTTTTGCTTAAAAAAAATATTGGTTTTAATTGGTTGTTTTTCAAATAATAAACAAGTCTATTGTTCAATACAAACACTAGAGTTTGAAGTGATCATGTGACAATGTTGCAAAAAAAAGGAAATTTATATCTATAGTATTGTGTATACACAATAAACTATATTTACAACATTCTATATATCCAAAATGTATGCCTATAGACATTTATTGCATTAGATATCCTGATGTTTCATTTGGTGTTTTCATAACCATAAATTTTGTAAAGTTTTATATTAAATATTATAGTATATATATATATATATATATAGGCCTTGACCTTTTGCTTAAAAAAAATTTGGTTTTAATTGGTTGTTTTTCAAATAATAAACAAGTCTATTGTTCAATACAAATAGTGGAGTTTGAAGTGATCATGTGACAATGTTGCAAAAAAAGGAGATTTATATCTATAGTATTGTGTATACACAATAAACTATATTTACAACATTCTATATATCCAAAATGTATGCGTATAGACATTTACATTTTTATATCAAATGAATTGAAATTCTCTATCATTTATTTAATCATTTCCTCTTCATTAATTTCATGAGTTTTTTCCAAAATCAAGCATCTAACTATAATCTAACCTATGACACATTGTTCAATTTCAACCAATTTAACGACACAATCATTGCATTTGTATTTTATGAAGTTATACATCTTTTACAAATTTAACCATACACCTATAAACTAACTTATGAAAATGTCTTAATTATAACAATGTAACATTTTTTCTATTTCTACACATTTTCAAATTTTCTCATAAAATTATTAAGCGTACTCATTGCACACAAATGTGTGATTGCTAGTTTAATAAAAAGAATAATATAACATTATAATAACTTTAATAATATAATAGTAATATAAAAATAATAATATAATAATTTTATAAAATAAAATAAACTTATATTTTTTTCTATTTCTACACATTTTCAAATTTTCTCATAAAATTATTAAGTGTACTCATTGCACACAAAGGTGCGATAATATAACATTATAATAATTTTAATAATATAATAATTTTAAAAAATAAAATAAACTTATAATTTTAATATTAATAATATATTAATAAAAATATAATAATATAGGCGGGGAAAGGTTGGGTGTGGGTTAATTTGTTCGCTGTGACTCCCGCTCTCGTTTCAATACAGCAAAGCGGAAAAATTGCTTATTCTTATGTGATTTGAGGTATTTGTGCTTTTATTGCAAATTTACTTATTTATTTTGAATTTTGTTGAGGATTTAAGCGGTAAAAATGAAGAAATCCGTGCATACATTCATCGCAATCATCTTTGAAGAGCATGTTTTATGGAATATTTTTGCAGTCTGCATTTTTTTAAATGAAGTTTTGAATCTTTTAAATGGCTGCAAATGGAACCAAAGAGTCATGTAATTTGACGGGTTTATGATTTGTTTGAATGCTGAAAAGGACTAATAGACGCAAATTTCCTGTCTCTTGACGGATTTGTTTTGTTTTTGAATGAATTTTTAATCTCTTAAATAACTGCAAATGGAACGCAAGTTTTGCGGAAGAAAATAAAAAAATAAAATAATAATAATCCGAATTTTTAATCTAAACTAAGCATTAACAATATAATATTAATTGTTTATATAAATTAATTAATTAAGGTAGATAAACTAGTTGATAAATCCATTTGTAAAATATTCCTAACCAACAATCGAGGGTATTGTTGGTTTTTTGATTTTCCAGCGGGAACTCCCTGCGTGTTCTCATCTTAGCTATTCTGTTTCACTAAATTAAAACAAATTTAGCTGGAAAAATCTTCAGGTGCTCTGCAATGCGAGTCCTCCTCCTCGCAATTATTTCATGAGCGTACCCTGTTCTCACGTCTAGCTAATATTCTGCTCGCCAATTCTCTAAAATGTATAAATATGTTAATTCATTGAAAAACAACTGTTCCGTCACTTAAGATTTGATTCAGCAAACAGAAAATGTACAGAAGAAAGCTATGTATATTTTAAATTTGTTATTTTGTGATTTAAAGATTACATGATCGATGTTTTCTGCAGAAATCTGAGACGAGGGGAGGAGCAAGTTACAATGGCCAGGGGAGATGTGGATCCTGATAATCTCTCACAAGCCAATGTTTCTGCAGAGGTTCGATTGTTTCCTTGAAGTTATGTTAATCCTTCCAGAATTATTGTACAACCTGAAATTTTGTTTTAACGAATTAAACCCTCTCTCCTTATTTTTTATTTATTTTGGTAGATACCTATTTCCATTCTGTGACATGTCCCTTGCCTTACCCCAAGGTTGTATGCACTGCGGACTAGTCTACCGCGGGAAGCTCACCCATCTGATTTGACACCCTGGCCTTCATTGTAATAATTGCTCTGCTTTATCACTCAACTAAGCAAACACAACCACTCAAATTATAATTTAATTTAAAAAAATGAAAATTGAGTGTTGAAGGGTCCTCGGTCACTGGGGCACAAATCTGAGCCAATCCCTAGATGGGAAGTAACACACATATGGGACACAAACAGTGATTAGTCCTCAGATAGGAAGTAGTATATTTGTACACAGGAACGAAGATTTGAATTAAGGTCGTCATTGTAGTAATGCTGCAACTTTTCTCTTGAATCACACTGGCCGCACTAAAATTATAATTTTGTAAATGATAACGGTCTTTATAAAAAAAAAATTTCTTCGAGTAGCCAATGGCAGAAACGTAATTTTTTTAAAAAAAATGAGGAAAACCCTATTTTTTTGTCTTTTTTCTAAATCATGATCAGTGTCACAAAAACAGAGCTGTGTTTCTAGCTCTATTTGCAACCCTACTGTAGAACTTATGGATTATGGTACTGTACAATTATGCTTTTCTGGTTCTGGTATATTCGGATTGGATTGAACACATTTTAATTAAAAGGCTTTTTATAGGGCTAGAACTTTTCTACCTTTTGATTGATAAAAATATAAAAGAATACAACAGTGGTGCACTGTAGATTGTAAGAAATAAACCAGTCTACTGATGGATTTCCTACACTACAATCAAAACACCAAGAGGCAAACTGCAATGCCACATCGTCATAAAAAATGTGTATACTGTTTATATAGTATTATAGACCTTCAGCATTAGTTACATATCCAAGCTAAATTTATATTATTACAGTGCTGCTGATATCGTTCAACTTAGATATGTCATTACAATCTACAGTCTCCATTTCAGTCCATTATCTTAAAAATTTGCTGCATCTGTCATTGACCAGAACAAGGATGTGTAGGATCTTTGAACTTAAAGCTCTGGTGTTCTAGAAATTATCGGTGGAAAAGAGTAAGAAACCGATGAATCTCCAAGATGCAGATGAGCTTGATGACTGAGTGAAGATTAGTTACCACATCCATTCAGTCTTCAAAGCTGCCTCAAAACGTTATGTCTAGGATGGCTACTTTAATTGGTTACTGCAAGTGAACCTGAGGCACAAAGTTCTGTCAAAGTGAACCTGGAGGCAAAGAGTTACGTCCAGGATGGCAGCTTGAATTTATTACAAGGAACTATAACAAGTGAACCTGAAGGCTGAAAATAACTAAAACCATGGACTGTACTCTGTTCAAGGCTCTAAACCTCTTTTCTGAATTGAAACAGTCCATAAATGGAGACATAATATCAAAATGAAAAGTCTTTAAATGATCAAAATTGCTAGCATTACCAATGAAGTAATTCTGCTGCCAAGGTTGATAGAATTAGAAATACCTGTCCAAGCTGTCTCCACAATAGATGTGGAAAACCAGGGTAACAATTTGATTCCAATCCATAATAAATCATCAAAATAAGGATACCAGAAATATTGTTATCTATCTGCAAACAAAATATGTGAGGTCTGGAACAAAGGGTTGTCATAATTGCTGTAAAAAGCATGCTCTTTTCTGCCACGACCTTTTAAATGTAAGCAAAAATCATCATGGCTAAATAGCAGAAGACAAACTAATTGTTTTTGAAACTGGGGTCCAGCATACTACTACTAATGCAATAGAAGTTGACATCTATCTTATGGCCTACTGTTTAGTCCTATTACAAGACTCAAAAAATGATGAAAATGAGATCAGATCATGAGCATGTTGATTTGTTACCAGAAGCAATGGCTAGCAACCAGCAATATTAACAACTGAGGGCTGAGATTAAGCTACTGTCAAAAAGATCTCCTTTCTCTCACAACCTTCCAATCCTTACAAAATTCCTAATACTCAGGATTTGGAAATCAAATTGGTTAATACTGCAACAAGGTTCCAGTGTAGTACTGCTATTTGCAAAAGATGCTGATATCCATCCATGTCCAGTCCAACTATCAATAAAGCCAAAGGAATAAGCATAACCAAATCAGTGATATAACAGACCTGGTACCCATAGTATTATCCCACAATTTGAGCAGATGGGGTTATCTTATTGGCATAAGAGGGATGTCTGATGAATGATAGATAATCCCATATTATCACAATTCAAACTTCAAAGTATTATAGCAAGGCATAGTGACCATACAAGTGTATGCATATTCATAAACATACACACATATACACATAGTTATGCACATACACATGTACACATAAATGCACACATACATATGCCCACAGACACACATATATATATACATATTCATATATGTATGCGCAACACACACACACACATGTGCACACACACGCACACACACACACACACACATACATAGACACAGGCAGACAGACAGACAGACATACACACAAACATACAAGCACACATACAAACACACACACACAAATATACATACACCTATCCATACATATATACAAGGAGACACTTGGAGACCAAACACAGGATGTACCTGGGCTGTTCAGAAATGTGAACCAGCCCAGGGTCAGGACCTAGATTGAGCCAGGTATGGGTATGTGGAGTCCAGGGCAGAACTTGGTAACTTGGTTCATGAGCAATAACTATGCCTACTATTCCCTTCAGAAAACCCTCTTGCCCATCTGAAATAATATTTGGCAGATATTCTTCAGCCTATTTACAATTACTTGTGAAATTATGTCATAGACCCTGTTGCAGGGGCATTTTGTCGGTAAGTTCCAAAGGAACTTATGCCATGATTTTTCCTTGTCAGCACAAGAAAAATAGCATTGTGTTTTTTCAGGTTTCAGTACTCTTCTACTTCACTTGACTCTTAAACGGTTGCAACAACATTTGCGAGGAAACCAATTGGGAATCCATCTGAATCAGAGGATTTATCCAAATCGAAAGAAAAACAATTTGATGGACCTCTTCTTCAATAATGGGGTTATTAAAAGCTTTTGTCTGTGTCAAAGTTTATTCTGGAATGGATTGCAAGAGGTATTCTTGATATTCACACCATTGAATGTTCTACCCAGATAAAATGTCAACAAATAGATCATTGCTTCTTTACTGATTTTGTACGGATCATGAATCTGTCCATCTGGCTTGATGATATTTGTAATATTATTAATTTTTCTTGTAATGAATGCATATTTGTGGAAAACCTTGTCTTTCTATCAGCTTTTTTCAATCACCTTTCGCAAGATTTCCACTTCTAGTTGATTTCTTCAATTCATAACACAGTTGAGGTCATTTAAAGGGCATTTTCCTTTGTCAGTGTATTCACTGTGATCCTATTTGCTGCTGCGTCTTCTTGATTGGATTCCAGCTGCTCTTGACGATCTTTTTATCTTTAAAAAGATATTATTGAATTTGTTTCTTTCAAGTGTCTAAACTTTTATTTAACGAAACTGAGCTTTTGTACCACTAATGCAGTAGTGCATATCTCTTGTATTATTGGTAACTAGCTTTGTTCTACTATTTTGATTCTAGGATCATTTGTTTAAATAGTTCTATTGTATCTTATCTTGCACTAGGTCTTGGATAGTTTCTTGCTTCTTTGCGAAATCTAACAACTATTACATATTTTCATCAGTGTGCAAAGAAGAAAATCATTTTTTTGTAAAATGTCTTATATTTATGACTTTTTAACTTGTCAAGCTTGAGTTGGCCCAGGGATGAGTCTGAGCTGAGGTTGAGTCTTGTAACTATGGGAAAAACAATCTGTTTGAATAGATGAGTTTAGTTTAACTTCGAGTATCAATTTCATATGGTCATTTTTTTAGAAAATGTTTTACTATTTTACTTGTTGATATATAAATGGGTACTTGCAAGCAATGTTTTTTTTTAATTGATAATAAGTCTAGAATAAAAACAGTCTGGATCAACTGCATGAAGCCACCAGGTGAATTGATATATTCGTTTGTATAATTTGCACTGCAGGAACGAGATAAGCTTGTTGCTGAAATGATGAGATTCATGCTTTTCAAAAATCATCAACACCCTGGTGTTCCTGTAAGGAGGGAAGAGCTAACACAGATTGTCACCAAGAACTATCGTCAAAGGAATCTTCCCAATTTAGTAATTATTCAGGCTCAAAAGAAATTTGCAAGTGTTTTTGGCTATGAAATGAAGGAACTACAGCGTTCTCGATCTTCAAAGGACAATCTAGCTCGTGGTAGTCAGCAAAGTAAGTTTTAAAGATTTTTTTTAATGTAATGAATTGTTTGGAAATGATTAATTTTTTGCATGTGCTTTAAAGTAGGTCATCCATGTGGTACATGCAGGCACAACTGAGGTCAAATCATATGTTTTAAAAAGTATGTTGGCAGAGGAGCTTCGGACCAGATTTGTTGAGGACAAGCACAGTTCACAACTTCTTGGATTGACTTTTGTTGTAGTTGGCATTCTGCAACTCTCTGGAGGCAAAATCCCAGAAGGTAATTTTAGAAACAAATGAAACACTTCTTTAAGGTGGTTATAGTGATATTCAAAATTTAAACTTACCTAATCTCTTTTTCCAACAGATACATTATGGCAACACCTGAGGAGACTAGGACTAGATGAACACGAGGAAGGCCATCATGTTTTTGGAAATGTAAAACAGGCAATAGAGACAATAACCAAGCAGAGGTAAGACTTAATGTTCAGTTATTAAGGTGTGCAACATTGCTCTGGATGGCTATAGATATTTTGTGGAAAGAATTGTATCATGAACTTTAAGATTTTATTCTGTATAGTTGGCTTTTAACTTTTAAGTATTTGACTTATTGTCCTTTGCAAGTAGGGCGGAGTGGGTTATTTTAAATACTTCCAGAACAATTTGTATTAGATTGACATGTCAATCTATGTAAGAATTGAAAATCTGATCTAGAAGCATGGTTATTTAAAATAATGGTTTAGAATATTTGCTGTGATCAAGACTGGCGTTATGATCATCAAGACTTTCAATCCTCCAGCAAAAACGAGTCTGCAGTTAAATGATATTTAATAAGGTAAAGGAATATCTTTAAGTTTTTAGACACTGTAGTTAGGATCTGGTAAATTTAATGCAAAATCCTGTTCCACATTTTAATATTATAGTGTACTTTTCAATCCCTTATATATTTTCAGTGTACGTCCTAAGCCTCATTTGACTGCAAAGAGACAAAAACAGATTAGTCCAACAAATTACAACTTAAATGCATAACAGCTCCATTGAATTTTTTATTACCCCAGATTTTCTCCCAGAATTGAGATGCTATCAGTAATTGGGATGATAGTTAGAGGGCAAACCCATTTTTCTTCAAATTGAAACCATTACTATAATTAATACTTTTGTATTTTATGTTTCTATCCAATATTTAAATGAATGGATATAAATAATAGAAATGATGTATAGGGAGCATGGCCTGAAATGCTGAATCTAAGAAAACTACACAGTTGATCCCATAAGAAGATTTAAATTTGATTAAAGCGAACAAAACACTCTAAATATATGCCTCTTTTAAGAAATAGGAATTAACAAATAAGGATTGGAGCTATAATTTATTGGAAATTACAAATTCAATTCACAAGTTCTATTAAGTTGTTGGTCCATACAAACCTTTCTTATTATGCACAAAACTACAACTAGCAACTAAGCTAGGTTGGTGGGTCATAGTTCCACTATCAATCTCAAAATTACAAAACTCTCAGGAACAAGAAGGTTGATGGCAAAAAGCTGCAAAAACTAAAATTTAAAAAATATACTTCATTCTTTTGATGCCATATTTCACTTCAGATCCTTTTCCATGATTGCTCATGATGGTGTATACCTTTTGGAAGTGTTATCTAAATGGATATTGATTCTCATTGTGATTGTTGATTTTCCCACCATTTTGCAGTTAAGTCATGTTTTTGCAGTCTACTATGACAAAAATGTGGTCATTCCTTTGTTTGGATAAAGCTAAACCACCTATAAAATCCATTGGGATGCTCTCCTTTATCTATTTGGAACTGATACTACAACCCAAGCCTCCTATTGGAACCATTTGTGGCACGTACAACCGAAACTTTGTATTGCTATGCTTATTTGTGCGACATGATACACATCCATGGATGAACGTAGATGCATCCTCTCTCAGCTTTGGCCAAACCACATATTACAACAAATTTGCTACAGTTTTTCCTACTACAAATTGCTCCTGTACATTTTGTGTGCTTCTCCCATGAGCTGAATTCTTCCTCCTTTAGGTACACATAGCTTGCCCAATTTGTAGATTAGCCCTTCGTTGAGGCAGAAATTAGTTTTTCCGTAATGTCCCCAATCAGACAACCTTAGGAAATAGGTGTTTTTCAAACATGTGCAAGATGAGACAATAATCAAATGCCAAGTGTAGATGCCAAACCCTAGCTGATCAGCACTAATACAATATTCCAAAACCTTTGCAAATGAAATATGCAACTTCAAACCTTTACAACGCTGATATACAACATCAAATGCAACATGGACAATGGATCTGAATAGTTTGTGTCAAAATACAAGTATAATTGCTGATATGACTGATATAAACCCTAAATCTGAATTGTATGAGCTCAAACATATCAAATACAATTGCTGGTTCTGACTGATATAAACCCTAGGTTGGCAAATATACTCAGAAATAATTACAATATGAAACCCTTGAATTTGATTTTTATTCCACTTTAGCTGTTGGAAACAAGTTACAATGCTGATGAAATGATGTTGGAAACATAAATTTGGAATGACAACAATTTATTTTACACTCGTAAGGCTCCTTACATGTTGATCCAATCTAATAACTGATTTGCTTGACTGAAAATAATGATAGTACAGCTGTCTTACACTAGGAAATCCCTGAAAAATGATATTTTGGTGGCTGGTAAGAGGCTGCAACAGCTGGGAATGGTGATGATGGCTCTTCCTCAAGGGTGGCACTCAAGATCTATGGCTTGAAAAGGGAAGTGAGCAGTCCACAAGGCTGGAAAAGGTATTGCAGAAGCTGATATGAGTCAAAAATGACCTGAAATTTGCAGATTGCAGCACCAATTGTGGCCCAAATGCCTTCAAGAGCAAGGTAGGTGGCAGGGAATGACTGACGCAGCAGCAAATGATGATGGCGCACCCTATAATGACAATTAATATGTAGATCACAACACTAGGGTTGTATATTCACTCACAAAAATGGTATGGCTCTTCCAAAAATGATATTATTAGAGAGAGAAGAAAAGCTTAGTCTCCAGAACATTAGAATGCAAAGTTAGAGCATCAAAATCTAGAGATTTAGAAAGAAGAGTTGGAAATGAAAGGGAGAGATAAGAGAACCATGTTAGATGAAAACTCAGTTGAAGCATGTTATTCAGGGTAAACAACATTTGATAAATATGATGGCACAATTGATTCAAACAATGAAGAACCAGAATGTTTCTAGGCCTATCAAAATCATAATGGTGAGGGTAGTACCTCAGCAAACAACAATAACAAAAACATCAATAGAATTGTTATCGGTTTTGTTGCCAAACCTTTCCAACCTACTTTCCTATGAAGGGAAGATGAACTACCAGAATTTGAAGTGTAGAATCCAGTGACAAATGATATTACTGCTTTTTATGTTGAGTGTATAGCTCTTGCACTAGAGATTCAGGCAGAAATTTTCCTTATAGATTTCTGCTATTTGAAGATAAGAAATGGACCAAGACATGAGCAAAGACCCCATGTAAATCAACATTCTAGAGATCTTCAACATAAGTTGGGAAAGTTGATCTTTTCTACTTTTGATGGGTCAAATGAGTGTACAAGTGCATGGATGCAGAAACTAGACATGTTTATGTTGCCTAAACTCATGTTTGAGGAGGAAGAAATCAAGTTTGCTACCCTTCATCTTGAAGGCATAGCTCATGAGTGGTGGTACCGTGGGTTGGTCACCTAGGGTCACAACCTCATTAACACCTATGATGAGGTCAACAGAAGATTGCTTGAAAGGTTTGAGAGAAAAGATCCAGAGGTTCAGTTTAGAGAGCTAGCTCAGTTGAAGCAAGATGGGACAGTGGAATGCTATGTACCAGAATTTCAAATATTATTAGTGATTGTTCTTGATGTGACAAAAAGGAGACTTATTGCGCTGTTCATATAAGGGTTAATTGAACCTCACAAAGGTTTAGTAAAGCTTTTGATCCGTTTTCTTTGCAAGAAGCGATCAAAAGAGTTCTCAACTTGGAAACATTAATTTCCAAAAATAAATTTTACTTAAATACATCTCTTGTAGAGCAATCAAAGAAAACTTTGTAGAAGGAAGAATCTCATTTACAGCCTTAGAGGTACATGTCTCCAAAACCAAGAAAAGAAGATGAGACCAAGAATGAGCTTAGGAGGAAGGATTGGACCCAAGTCACAGATATCTTGGTGAGGGAAAAATTCACTATAAAGTAAAGAACACTAAAAGATAATTTTTGATGAGGAGAAATAAAGTAAAAAACTTGAAAAGATAGCAAAGGAGAAGAACCACATTTGATTTTTGAAGATGATGACAGCCATGGAGGTACACTTGCTTTTCCCTCAAGGGCACAAGATATTATCCTTTCAGACTTCAAGGAATGCTATGTGGTTTACAAATCATAGTACACATAGATAGTGGAGTTACCCATAACTTCATTGACGAGGGCTTGGTAGTCAAGGGGGGACTTAAATCTGAAGGATTTGAAGGATTTAATGTCATGGTAACTAATGGATTCATCATCCCTCGCAATAAGAAATTGAACTAGCTCAATATACTCATGGGAGAACATGAAGTATGTGATGATTTTTATGTTGTGGGTTTGGGAGAAATTGATATATTTTTGGGTGTAGAATGGTTATATTCCCTTGGAGAGTTTTCCCAAAACCATCGAACCTTGGAACTTAAGTTTCAAATTGAAGGAAAAGAGGCGGCACTTAAGGGACTTTCAAGTAAGACAACTAGTTTAGCCATAGTATAAAGAATGGAAGTTTCCATCCACAAATGTCCACTCATATCCATGGAGACTTGTTGCTCAAACTTTTTAACTTTCATTTATATTAGAGTGGCACAACAAAAATAAGAGGGAGCAAAATAAATAATTGGGGAGTTTGTGGAAAATTCGTAGGAAATTGCTGATCAACAAGTAAAGCAACCTGCAAATTTTGTATCTGAAAGGGAAAATGGAGACATCTTTTAGCCAAGTACATCGAGCAGATGGACACACAAACCCCCAAGGATGATTTGGTATCTCGGTATCGTAGATATTTTCAGTTGGGGAGAATCAAAGTGGTGAGATCAACATTGCTTGAGGACAAGCAATTTGGGAAGGGTGGATTGTCATGTCCCCTTTTTGAGCTAAGAAAATAATTAATAACTTAAGTTAAGTTGTCCACATAATTTTATGTTATAACATTGCAAAATGGGTGACTTATGTTTATTATTAAAAGAAGGGCCTAATGTTATGTTTAAAAAATGTTTTTTTAAAAGATGGCCTAATGTTATGCAATAAAATGTTGCTAGGACTAGGGTCTAAAAGCAATGTTTATTTAAAAAGCCTCTCTAGACACTTGAAAAAAATAGAGTTCTGGAGGAAAAAGAATATAATACTCAATTATATTCCTTCAAAGAGCCTATATAAGGAGGAATTGGGCTTAGAAGATAGACATCCAATTTATGAGATAAAAAACCCCATTTTTTTAATATCGAACAAATGTTCATCTTTCTGCCTAAGGACAAAAACCCTTTTGGCAAATGGATTTGAGGACGGAAACCCTTATATTGATATAAGTAATTCCATCTAGGAATTACCAGTGAATTGTAAGTTTGTAGTTATTTTCTAGTTCCAGTTTGGTGTTGCTGATTCTTGTGAATTTGAAGATTTCATATTTGTTAGCAATTTTTGGAGGTGATTTTAGAATACAATATTGGTGCTTTGAGGCAATTATCAATCACTACCAATCACTACTATTGTTTATTGTAGATTATATTCAATGAGAAAGGAGGTCGAATCATTTTGAATGTTATGTATATGAATTGATTTGAGGGGCCCATATAAGTAATGCCTTCCGTACCCTTCGGGAAATGAATTGCAACTTTGTTATACGTTGTCAGACCAAAATATGGATCCTTGAAGGCAGACATAGCATCCTAATTGTCATATAGTTTGTAGTATTCATAATATTATTGGGGGCTTCATGACACAAAGAAGGCAGGTTGAGACAATGCAAAGGTCTTATTTTGTTTTTGATGGCTGTTGTACCATCAAGATAGGAGCGGTATCTATTTTAAAGTCTCCTTTGTTCATTTGTAGTTGTTGTATCATATCAAAAGGAAATTCCAGCCTTCAAACATTTTAATATATCATTTTATGTTGTTGTACCTTTTTGTAAGGGGATCACTCCATTTTGGATCCTCACTCTATTAATAGTTTCGGTTTATCTTGAGTGGTTGTACAACCAAACTCAAGATTGGATTCCATCAGTAGTGGCTGCAACATTATTCCTTGTAATTCATCTGACTTTCAAATTTAATTATTGACTGATAATATAACTCTATAATCTCCATATTTCCAACATTGTAATTTCTAATTTGATGATGTAATTTTATGTGGTTTTCTGCCAGAACTAAGTTTGAATTTGTAATTCTTCTGGAAGGCTTGCTGCCAAAACTAGTTTCAATCATTTTTAGATATAGATTTGGTAATTACTTTGGAAGGCTTGCCACTAGAATTAGTATATTATTACTTCCAGAATTTGTAATTGCTTGTATTGTAAGTTGTGCAGCTTGCCGGCAACAAGCATGATAGTTAATATTATTCTTATCTGGATCTTGGTGATCAAAAGTGATAAGGTTTCATGCATTTGATCATTGTGAAAATTATAAAATCAAGAAAATATTTTTGGAAACATTACATGTTTAGTTCTTGCCTTTGCCTTCGCCTCAGTTTTTGCTTCAGTTGCTGTTCATGTCTCTGCTGTAGATGATTATAATTACAGTGGGAGCAGTTAATCTGCTTCTCTATGGGTGTATAAAGTAAGAATAGTATATCTAATTTTTTTGGTGTCCTTTGCCTGTATTCTGTACTAGTGGAAGGATGGTATAATTTGTATCTGGCATTGGACTGATTTGGTTGATGACTTTCCTTATTTTGAAGCTATGTTATGTAATGACATAAATAGTTGATGCTTATATAATATAATCTATGGGTGGTCTTCGCCTTTTATTGGTTAAAAAAAATGCATCAAGCAATTCATCTATAAACAAATCCAAGAAGTAGGATAGCAAGAATCTCAACTTCTTTTATCGAATACTTGAAAATACATTTGCACAATTACATATATATGAAAAGCCACAAATTCTTGGACACATTCATAGAGGTTCCTCTAGGGCTTGATAAAAGAAACCAAGAAATCATATTACATGCAAGGCTCGTTGACCTCATGTATACAAAGAAAAATCTACTTGTGATTGAGTGCAAAGTCCTTTATCTATAGAAGAACCCCCAAACACTAAAAAAAATTCCCCCAAAAACACCCAAGATTCAAAATTTGTATTGGTGGTGAAGGCAAATTGCAACAAATGCTTTGTGCCAAAGAGATCAGGAACTAAGAATAACATTGACCGTCAATGCCTTGTTGGTTGTTAGGGAGCTCCATTTGAATCTCTATTTGAAATAGCTCTCAATCTATGTATGCAACGATCAAAATTCAAAGGTTTGTTGCATTTTTTGCAAGACTGGTTGCATTCCTATCTTGGATTGCTCTTGAAGGAGTGGTTGGGAATTTGAAATTTAGGAGAATGTTCACTTGATTGATCCCTCAACAATTGAATGTGGTAGGTTAGTGTGGGAAAGTTTGTTGCATGCCAAATGACATAACAAATGCTTTGAATTCCGCTTCACATGTTTCCCATGATCAAAAAACGATTGGTAGGACTTTACTGCACTCCAAAATAGTTGAAATTTTTGCTTTAACCATTGAGGTTGTTGGATTTGAGTTGACATGGCAAATCAATTGCGTCTCGCTACTTCTCTATGGAAACCCTCAATGCTTTCTACTTGAATCCTTGGGAGAATGTGACATGGCATATGGCTAGAACTCAGAAGGCTATGAAACTAAATCTATTGAAGAAAGGAATGTGGGCCTTGCCACCAAGGAAAGCTTTCTTTCATGTTGAATAAAGCAAAAGATATGGATGTTTGATCAACGACTTGCATTGATCAACAAACAATCAAAGGTCAGGGGCTCAACACATTGATCAAAGTTATACACTTCTTGTTAAGTCATTTTTCTATTTCAAATAAGGAATGGACATGTTGCTTGCTTTGACATTATTGTGAAGACATAGAAATGCCTGTGGGGCCTATTGTTGCTGATGTGTCATGGCGTTGCAACTTTGCCTTGGAAACCTTTTTGTGTTAGACTACAAATCCCCACATGCTTTTAGATTGAAGATGATGTGGTAGATCAGAAAGGCTTAAAAAAATTTAGCAGCATGTAAAAATACAACAAAATGCTAAGGCAAAAGGGATTTTTTACCTTGCAACAAGCAAGATATGAAGGTAAAAAAGTGATTTTTTCCATTGTTGCGAAAAATTCACTATAGTATCTTAGATACATTTTGTGCATGATAAGAGGGTTGTAGAAGGGGATTTAGATTGTAGTTTTTTGATTCCTACAAGAGGACAATCTCATTTTAACCTCTAAGGAATGCCAGATTGAGCAAGAGATAGGGTTCATGATCAAAGTATAGGTGGATTTGGGCCACTAACAAGAGTGGGTAAACTCTTCTTTGCTTTAGGCTTTTCTAGGCCAAGGAGGGTGTTTCTACAGATCCAACAGTACAATTAAAGAAAGAATGGGACAATATTACAAATGCCAAATTAAACCTTTTGCATTAGACAACTCAAAATCTGTCAATAGCTACCCTTCATACTAGTTTGCTAATACTTGCAAATTAGGATCATACAAAGTAGATCAAACGCTAGAAACTGCAAAGTTCCATTCTGAAGATAAAAACCAGTTAAATCCACTAATGGTTTTACCCTATGATCCCTATTGAACAACTTGCAAACAGTAAGAAATTAAATTATACTACAACACAAGATATATTCAAGATGAAACATGATCAAATGATAGAAAATGACTTGTGCCTTATGCCATTGGCTACAAAAAAAATCTAAAGGAGCATGCAAATCTTCAATGAAAACATTGAATATGAACATATTATCATTTGTTGATCTAGAATTCGTTCCAAGATTCCATTATTCTAGCTGCATTTTCATTTTAAACAAACCCAAAGATGCAAAACTTCAAATAACAATGAGAATTTTAATGATCCACAAAATTGATATATACTATCCTTTATATTAGTTTTGAAAAGATTATTACATTTATTGGCTAGGCATTTTTTTCCAAGGGGTCCGCTTTTTACATTAAAGATTAATAAAAACTAACACCAGACTAGCAACTATCGCTTCATAAATGATGAAAATTACTTCTAGAGATATTTTGCTAACCATGGAAACAGACTATCATTAGAGTGGTGCCCTATATAGTTTCCCATCACAAAATTTACATGCACACTTGATACCAAAGGTTACTCAAGCACAAAGGACACATGGGAAGAATGGCAAAAGATTCAAAACTTGAGAGAGATCGCTTATTTGTAGCAAACTGAACAATGCTTATCTAATGGATGATTGACACTTGTCCCTTGCTTTAAATTTCAAGTGCGAGGGCTCTTTTTACAAACACAAGACATAGGGCCTACCTTTTCTCAAATTTATCACACTCTCTTCTCCCAATAATGTGGACACCCTTGATAGTAGAGAAGATCTTACAACTTTAAAACCTATACAATAGGTTGAGTGCAACCTTTCCTTACTAGTGTGCAAGGTGCCTCTTCTATCAAACTGATTCATCTTCTTATGGTAAGGAGACTTTGGTGCAAGGCATGGAGTCTCCAAGTTTTAACAAATATTCTTGACAACAAGATAGATAGAATTCATCTACCAAAAAATATCATAATTATTTTTCATCTGAGCATGCTGGTGCCTTCCCACTAGATTGAACCTCTCCAAGACCTCCCCACAATTTTCATACACGTGATTTATTACACATTTGTTCACCAATTATTTTATTGAGGGTCTTGTTGAGATACCTCGAATAGCTTCTAAGCTCAACATATTTCGCATGTCTCCTCCAACAAAGAATGGAGACTTGTAGTCTCATCCATAGTTGAAATACTTGGACTCGACAATAACTCGGTAGGCCCAATTTT
>VDFB02323176.1:0-36224 GCA_007258455.2 Sequoia sempervirens | reverse complement strand
GAGCATGCCTTCCAACGAATCTATCAGTTAGTTCAACGGACTTGTCAAACACTAGTGGTTGTTGATCGAATGAACATGTAAAATGAAGGATAAATTGAAAATCATAAGAGCAAAAGCACCCCTATTGGCCAGGGATGCCCAACATTTTAGGTCACCAAAAGCAGAAATTAGGGTTTGCAGCCTCCAAGAGTCTCTCTTTGGAATTCTTTTGGCTTCGCAGTGAATCTAACAATGAGCTCTCAGGATCAGTCAAATGTCCAAAATCTTAGATTTAACATGGATCTTGCATCAGAGGGAGAAATTGAAAAATCAAAAAAATAAACTAACTCTAGTGAAGAAAAGTGCTCTACTGGCCAGGCACGCCTAGATTTTTAGACCATCAAATCTAGTTTTTAGGGTTCACGACCTCGAAGAGGTCCTTCTCAAATTTGGTCAGGCTTCGTAACAAGTCTACCAGTAGGTTCATCAAAGTTGTCAAAATGGGCACAATCTTGGATCAAACAGAGATGTTTCAAACAAAGTACAAAGTGAAAATTTTGAAAAAAGTGCCCCAGCAAGCCAGGGGTGCCTAGGGTTTTGGACCCTCATAAATAGTTGTTAGAGGTTGCAACACCAGTCAATCTTTTCAAAATTCTTTAGGCTTTCCGATGAATATATCAGCCTGACCAGAAGATTCATCAATCATTGGCAATTTCAGATTGAATGGAAAAACGAAGCATGGGAGGCAAATTAAAAAAATGTTGAAAATCCTTAAAAACAATTGTTTGGTGAAGAAAAAGCACCCCTGCAAGCCAGGGGCGCCCAAGCTTTCAAGGGGTAAAATGTAGTTTTTAAGATTCGCAGCCTCCAGGAGATCTTTGTCAAATTTGATCTAGCTCTACAACGAATCTGTCAGTCGGACTAGAGGATCCATCAGACGTCCAAAATCAGAGATCCAACAAAGGCGCTTCATCAAGGAAAAATTGAAAATCTTGAAAAATGTTCTACCACTACAAAAGTTGGACACCTTATCTCAAGGAAGGTGCCCAAGTCAACTTGAGTTAGAAATTTTTGAAGACTATTTTCACGTGATGACTCCTAAAATTAGGGTTTTCGCGAGTTAAGTGTTTGTTTCACCTCCCAACTTTATCAAAAGAAGCTTTGGGAGCCTATTCTTCATTATTTTGCAGGTTAGCTTCAACAAGCAAACACAAAATTTTCTTCTCAATAGCATTTGAAGGATCAAATGAAGGTTGTTTTCAGAGTTCTTCATAGTTTCAAGTTCAGGCTGCACAGAAGAACATCTTTCCATAATTCGTTTTTCTAGGGCATCAGTTTTCAGAAACAAAAGTTCATAATTTTCAACTTCTATCGATCTGGGTTCTCTTCTTTTTCAATCTTCTCCAAGATTGGAAAAAATTGATAGCTTTTAGCCTGTTAATTTGCTTTTTGCATGTCTGAGAGAAAATTATTTGTTGAGAAATCGTATCTGGTTTATCTTAATAAAATTGGCCATAAAATGCCTAGATTTTTCCCCAGAAAATAGCTTTGTGTTTCCATTTTTAGGTCGCAAAATCATCTTTTAAAAATGTAATTGGGTCTCTTCAAAGACATACACAAACGCTTCTATAAACCTCCCAAATTTTAGGAAATTGCTCAGCCTTTCTACTCTGAGGGGTTCTTGTATGTTCTTGAAAAGTCACTTCAAAATCGTAATTTATCCGGGGTTTCATTCTCCTAATGTCATCCCTTTAAGCAAAAACTTCCATATACCTATTTCCAAAATCACTTTTCCGCCTTCAGAAGTTTATTTTTAACTTTGAAGTAACTTGTCCAAATATATCCGCAGGTTCATACCAAACACTGGTTTCTTTATCATATACAATACTCTTCCTAATATTGAGGAAAAACTGTGAAAGCATCTACATGCCAGAAGAAATAAATGGTCACTACCTTAAATACAGAGCCAAAGTTACCACTAGTGAATTCAAGCAAATAGCGTAGATATTTCAATTAATAGAACTTTCGGCGGAAGTGCATCAACTAACTTGATGCCTTTCCAGTTAATCGTTGTCCTCTTTTCTGTGTTGGCGCTATAATCAATTCACTCGAGGGTATTGGCAATACATAGCTTATGCATATCACTCCTTCAAATTCAGGGAGGGGTTCTCATTTCATATGCAAGAAGCAAATGTTCTGGGGATCCTAATTACCTTTGACTCCAGCTTGGAAGAGGCACAAGGTTAAGAAACCAAGCATTGTAGCTACATCTCTCTTTCTGGTTCTTATGTGATCTTAACTACAACTAACTTAATGCTTAATCTATCGTATTTCCTCAAGAGAAATAGAGCATGAGGACTTAGGAGCAAGGAATGTTTAGATGCTAAACTTTATAATAGGATTTCCAAGAAGGAACCCCTATCTGAGGCGTAGGCTAATATGAAGGTTATTGGTAACAACATCAAACGATAAACTTCATTACTAAATTCCCAAGGAGGAACCCCTATCTAAGGTGTAGATATGCAACAAACTTATTGAAAACAACACTTAAACGACAATTCTTCTTTCTAAATTCCCAACGAGGAGGAACCCCTATCTGAGGTGTAGCTATGAAAGAAAAAACTATTAATCACAACATCAAATGATAAACTCTACTTCTAAATTCCCGAGGAGGAACCCCTATCCGAGGTGTAGATATGAAACAAAGCTTATTAATCACAACAAGAATCATAACTTGGACAACAAAATTGCATGAAGGACCTATCAACACAATTAAACGATCAAACCAACAAGTATATTTAACTAAATGAGCAGATACTAAATAGAAATACTACAAGTGCAAGGTGGGCTCAACATGTATGGTATTACACACAAAAGTTCATTACAAATGAGCAAGGGTGCTCTTATTTATAGAACTTCAAGGAGTAGGGAACCCTAAAATCTCCTTCAATTTACACTCAGTCTTGCAAGCATGCAAGAGTTTATTGCTAAACCTAAATGTATGCAACTATACAGTTAACTGGAAAAACTACCTCCGTTAACTGAAATAAATCTAGATTAAATGGACGTTGCAACACGCAAGTCCTTATTAATATGCAAGTTAACTGACAACTAATATCAGTTAACTAAAACTGAAAACTAAATGAGAACTCCAACTATACATAGATGATTCCAAGATAGACATGCCATGACATGTGGGACAACGAGTTAACTCGGAAAGAGGCATTAAGTTAACTACTGTGTCTAATGTCTATCTTGAAGAGGTGGGATTCTCTGATTTGTAGTTCACTGGTCATGATCTCGAACAATTAACCCATCCATGAGGTCGTTGATTGCATCACCATCTGGAGATCATCACATGTCCTAACTATCAATTCACTGCTTCTCGATAACTTGAGCAATCCTAGAAATATCTGCACACTTCAACTGGCAATTTATTGATTGGTAACTCTGGTGGATCCGTAACTGGAGTGATGGCCTCTGTTTCCTTTGCAGCTTTACGCTTCTGATGCTTTTCACATTTTTCTCAATGGAAGAGTGTTGCATGACGAAACTGCAAAGTTTGACCACGAACACTCTAGTTGTGAGAAATTCACATGAACTTGTTGCATACGCAGAATTCCAATAGTATCAACCCTATCAACTAGCCTTGCAAGGCTATCAGCTATACGAGGTATGAAATCATGTGAATTTTGAGTGCCTACACCTACCAAATTGTCTGAATCAACCCTTTGGATGCGCTTGATGCAAATTTGTGTCAATCATTCTTATGAAACCTTGAATTAAGACCATTTGTCTTGAATTAGTTTGAGTGAACTACATTATGAAAAACTAGCATGTTGACTATAAACACGGCTATGTTCTGACAACGTTTTCCAGAGAGCAAAAATAGCTCCCGATGAGGCTAAAAATAGCATGTTGAGGGGCAATTTTTGAGAAAAATTTCAGGACGTGGGTTTTGTAGAGAAAATGATTCTAAGAAAACCCACAACATTAGATATTCGAAAAAAATCCTTTTTCCTTGGCATGCAAAAGATTTTCGGTTGAGAAGCAACAGGGGTTGTAGGGGCACCAAGGGCAATTTTCTCGAGAAAAACTAGCATATGGGTTTTGTTGCCGCTTGAGAGCTGATCGAACCCAAATTCTTCATTTTTCAAAATATTGACTTTTTCTCAACCATGCAAAGGAATTTTTGGAAAAAAGCAAAGCTTTGAAAATGGAAGCTACGAGGCAATTTTTCCTAAAAAAATTCTAGCACATGGGTTTTGTAGAGAATGTCATGTTGAACAAACCCAGATGATCAGATTTGTGAAATACTATCGTTTTCTTGGACATGCGAGAGAAAACCTAAGACAAGGATAGAAGAAATATGAGAGAGAGAAGATATAAATTATATTCTACCTCTGAAAATCGCCTCCTTGTCTCAATCTGATGAAATTTTCCAAGAATTTACTTGAAAAAAAAAAGCATGCATCCTGCTGAGCAATCTAGACCTGTAATTGCGATGAACACTGAAAAATTCTTCCTATAGTGCCTTCAGATCTTGCTTGCACAAGGAAAAATGTGTTTTCCTTTAACTTGTGATGAAGGAAATGGATGCTCAAATGCATATTCAAAAAATTCTTGAGGGTTAAGGTGTCACAAGCATGTAAAAACCCTATTTTTAGAACGGAGCATTCTGATTGGACCTCATTCAGTTAACAAAAATGGAAACTGACCCTTCAAGTAGGCACCACTTCAACATGCAAAGAGAAATATGTCACATGCAAAGAATAATGGAGTATTTTATTATTATTTAATTCAGTTAAAAAATCCCTCCATTAGAGGGTGTCCAATGCACTTTAGTTCAAAAAGCCAAAGTTTGACTTTAGGCGCCATTATTCTCATACTTGGAAATTTCAACTTTTAGCTTTTGAAAATGTCACCATAGCCTCTGTTTGACCCTAAATTCCAAATGCCCAATTGATCCTGGAGCTAAGCTGACACATTCATCACATAGCCAAAACAAGTCTGACAAAATGTTTGTCGGGGGCTGCGAGAGCTAAAAACTTCATCTAATGCCTCAAAAACTAGGGCACCTTTTCACAAAAGGGTGCATATGACACCAGACAACCATTTTCTGGATTTTCTCTTCATGCTTCAATATGCCATTGTTGGTGACTGATGAGTTTCGTCAATTGGATGTTGGATCCATCGCATAGCTAGAAGAATTCCACAAAGGATGATTGTATGTGCAGCATCTAAAAGCTGGATTAGGTATCTCAAATGCAAGGGTGTGCCTAGCTTGCAGGGGCTATTTTAGCTTTTGAGAATGATTTTGCAATTTGTAATTTTCAACATAACGCTCCACTTTGACCCTCGTTATCGGGAGCTAGATTGCTTCGATGTGCATGTCGATGATCTCGTTGCGAAGATAGAACAACTTGGAGGAGATGTTCGTGGGCGTGATGAAGCTAAAAAACTGCTTCTAACACCTCCAATAGAAGGGCACCTTTCTCAAGAAAGGTGCAATTTTCCATACTTAGCTATTTTTTTGCTTGTTTTTATTCTTCAGTATTTTCTATTGATTCTTCATCTACGGGCATTTGACGAATCCCGAGGGCTGAAGGTTGAATTCATTATGTAGCTAGGAGGATTTTGCATAGATCTCGTGAAGACGACAACTGTTGAAAACCTCAACTAGCTAGCCAAAAAGCTAGGCGCCTCTAGCCTGTAGAGGTACATTTTGATATTTTCATTTTTATTTTCCCTCCATTTTACATGCTCACAGGATCATTTGTCACAATTGCTCAATATGTCTCACAAACTTGCGAATGGATGCATCATGGAGCTAGGCTGAATTTGAAGAGATCCCTTGGAAACGGTTTCTGCAAATTCTATTATCTGACAAGCTTAATTCAAGGGCACCCCTGAGCTATAGGGGTGCAAATTCTAAAATTTGGCTGTCATCTCTGACATGTAAATCCTTTGTCACCAGACTTGGTAGTTTCCAGATGATTTTCATCATTTTCGCACCTCGTGATCACTATGTTGAAGCATCAATGTCATCAATGGAAGTGCGTGACTACATTTCACCATTTTCACGTGTACAAACACTGCAAAGTTGATGTACACGTTGATTGCACAAGTATCTCCCATGTTATAAAGTGAAGTGTTTCCAGACATAATTTTTTTGCAATTTTCACCAATTGAAAATCCCCTCCATCGTGAAGCATCTTTTTCAGCATCTTTCACCACAAAATCTTCTACTATGAGTTTTAGGCTTAGATTTTAACACTGGGTACTGGCCAACTACCATTGACAGCCTCAAAGGTCCTAACTTTTCTCTTGAAAAGGTGAAAACTACCCACCAGGCTTAAACTAACTTTTAACTGAATCTAACTTCACAACAGTGATCGTGGAGTGAAATAAGCCAATCAAAATAAGTTTTAGTCAATTTTGACAAGTTTCAATTTTTAGGGTTTTTGCCTGAAAATAGGTGTCTGAAAACCCTACTTTTCAAAATTTTCAAATTTTGTCAATATCTTCTAGACATTAAACCCACAAAAAACCCATGCTTGATTTGCCCAAAACCTGAGTTTTTATGACACTTTTACAAGATTTAGAGCATTTTAATCAAAATGCCTTAATGAAGCAAAAAAATTGGTTTGGGTACAACATCATGCATGTCTATTCTTTGTAGTTACCTATTGTACAGTTGGAGTTTTCTTTAGTTTTAGATCGATTAACTGAGGCTAGTCATTCTAGTTAACTGTTAGTTATCTTTGTTTAGACATAGGAATAAATCTTGCAGATTGACAAGATTGATTGTTAACACAAGGAGATTTTAGGGTTCCCTACTCCCGTGTTTGTGTATAAATAAGAGCATCCTTGCTCATTATTTTTTTACCCATGCTTGTGATAACAAAACGTTGAGCCTTAGTGCCAGCTTCTTTGTTATTCAGTATATGTATAGAACCATTATTACTATAACAAAATTCCTGAGCCTTAATGCCTTCAAGCTTTGTTAGTCAATATAGGTTCACTTTGTTTAATGTAATTTGGTTGATCGTACATTGTATGTTTGTCTTCTTGATACAATCTATTATCCCAAATGTGTAATTATTGTTGGAGTTCGAGTAAACAAATCTTATGCCTACAGTGCTTTGATCCAAAGTCTCAAGATCTTTCAATGATTGCTTTATAATCTTTATTTCAGTCTACACCTCAAAAGTACAATGAGTCTTTGAGGTAATTTTGAAAGCAAGTTTATCGTTTCATGTTTTTCTATAATCTGTCTTCTAGTCGTGATCTCAGTGGATATAAATAAAATATTTCAAGTTCATCATTCTCATCTCATGTCATTCCTGGTTGTGAGATTTGAGTTGAGGCCAAAGCCCACCGGCTACAGCACAAGGGGTTTTATGGCATTATCAGTTAGAGATAAAAGATAGGAAATTAGTTTAGTATTTCTATTCGCATAATCGACAAAAGAGGAGCTTCCCCTCCCTAATTTGAAGAAAGGTCATTGGCATTTAAGTGCACCTTTGGTATGCCAGTTTGAAAGCGGACAGCTATGCAGTCTCGGCTTCTCTTCAGTGGGAGGGAAACGATAGTGTTGAAAGTAGAAGCTGAAACTGAGTTGCCCTATGCTATGACTCAAACACAAGGTTTAATGCGCTTCCCTGGCAGAAATGGCTGAGATTACCACAATATAAGAGTTCAACTCACGACTAGCAAGCTAAAGGCGTTTCTTCTCAAGTAATAGCAGAGCAAGGGAAACTAGAAATGAACAAGGTAGATTTTCTGACAAAATACTTCGACAAACTCTCTCTCAACGAACATCTACACACTTCAATGTAAGCTGAAATCTAGATCATAAAAGTAGAACATAAATAACGAAAATCTGAGATTTTCGACCAAGGCAAAGGAGGCTCATGATTTTATTACTCAAATCTCTGGGACAAAGCTCACTTCTAACATGCCTTGAACAAGAAATTGCAGCTAAAGAGGTTTGCAAACTTATTCTTAACACAATAGAAAACAACAATCGCACTAACTCCTTGTTGGCTAAAGAGGCTCAACAATTTGCTTATCACAACACAAATGAACAATACTTGAGCAACAAATAGAAGGCACAATAGGCTCAGTGTTTTGTTCTCACTAGCATGGTTAAAAGAAACTAAATGAGCAAAGACTCTTATTTATAGAGAAGCAGAGGAGTAGGGAACCCTAAAATCTCCTTGCTTTCACAATCTAGGGCTTGCTTAGCAAGCAAGCTTTATTACTAAATCTAGAAAGAAGATAACATCTAAAACCCTAGAAAGCAGAAAAAGCGGGAAACGCCAACTATTACATCTTATCTTCTTTCTCTTCTCAAAGAATGGATAAGGATCATTCCAAGAATCAAAAGAAAGCGGGAAAGAAAGCTTCTAGAAGAAAGCTGCTTTAAAGCTCGATCACATCCGCTAGGAAATTAGAAACTGTCCCGATTCGGTGCATCTATGCCCTCAATAGCAAAACACCGTTTTTCTAGAATATCTTCAGCATCTGCAACAGATCTCAGGAAATCTTCGACCTCATTGGCTGCCTTCTCAAACTTTGCTGACATCATGGAAGTGTGACTTGGCAGAGTCTTATGTTTTTCTTTCATTCACTTCAGTACAATCTTCTTGTTGTATTTTTCCTTTGTGCATATTTCATATCCTTTCACATTCACCCTTTGAGAGAGTAACGCTTTCAGGCCATGGGGGAATGGAAAAACACTTCTCGATCGCATCAGGCTTTAGATTGCAAATCAATCTACCGTCTGCTGACTGGATCTCCCTTGTAGCCGGGATGTAATGCTTAATGCAAGCGATTACGAACTCAAGGCTTTGAACTGATATAGGAATTAACGCTACTGCGAGGAGTCCAGAATGTCCTAGGTTCTTGATTGAAGTGTTGCCTGCTCTCTCCAAGGCATGTAGATCGAACACCGGCTTGATATGGTGCAAGTCTGTCTCAGCTGTTTTGATGTAATTGTGATAGAGAGCTGATTTAGTCTTGAAAACATTGGGAGTGTACTCCATTTCGGAAAAATTGAAGAATGACTGTAAACTCGCCTAGGTTCTGACAAGTTTTGAGCGATTTCTATTTTTAGAATGCTGATTTTTGTGTTCCAACGGACAAATTTTTGAGAAATTTTTCTGAGATATGGGTTTTGTTCAGAGTTCTGATGCAAGACGACCCAGATCGTTCGTTTTTGAAATTTTTGAATTTTGCCTGAAAAAGCAGCAAACCCTAATTTATTCAAATTTTCCCGAAAAAAGCTGGAACTTGGGTTTTGTTCAGAACAAGATTAGAAATGGACTTAGTTGATTAGATTTGCAAAACCCTGACATTTGATCGAAAAAGCAACCAACCCTAGATTTTGAACTTTCTTGAAAAAAAGCTGCGATATGGGTTTTCTTCAGAAGACTGATTGGAAAGGACCCAGATGGTTGAAATTTGAATGCACTGAGGTTTTCACTGACATGCAAAATAAAAGCACTTGCTGCAACTTGATGAATTTCTTGAAAAATTCTTCAGAAGATTAAGGCAAAAAGACCCAGATGACAGAAAAATGGAAAGCCTTGGCCTTCTACTTGAAAAATTCGATCTTCTGGAACAAAAAGCTTGAAAAAGCAAGGGTTTATGCTTGCTGATCTGAAAAATCTGATGTAAAACCAGCAAAGATGGATTCTTGAATCACAAAAATTCTTCAAACTTGCTGCTCCAACTTTCTCCTCTGGATGCTACCTGCAAAAATAATGAAAAATACATGAAAGAATGATGTTAAATAGACTTTAGGGCTTTGGATTAGGTTTTGCTTTCTTTGCTTTTATTTCCAAAACCCTAAAACTCAGCTTCCTTGAATTTGGACGCCACCTTCCTCTTGCAATTTTGAAACTTTTTGAAAATCTCAAAAATTTCTCTAAGGCATGAACATTTGGGCGCCCTTCTTCACCTGGGGCGCCCACTTCCTTCAGTGTTAGTCAAATTTTTAACATTTTCAACTTTCCTTCATTTCGACATGCTACTTTGCCTCTGATTTCCCGTTGGCAAATTGATCCGACAAGCGAGCTGAAGGTTTCACGGCGGAGCTTGACTGATTCTGAGAAAGAAGTTTTGGAGGCACCTCTGGCAAAATCCTTCATTTCGACCTCCGAAATCATAGGTGCCTTTTCCTTCTAGGGGGGCCCATTTTGTCCAGAGTACCATTTTCATAACTTTCAAATTTCTTCATAAACTCCTCTTACAGACGATCTTATCGAATCTGGAGCTCCAGGCGTCAGATTGGCTGACAGTTGTGCTCATCGTGAAGCTAACGGAATATGAAGAGGGGTCTTCTGGGATGAACTTCGTCAAATGATGAATTTTAGCACTTTCAAGTTTGGAGTACATCTTAGCATTTGAGGGGCACCCTTGATTCACCGAGTTAGTTTATTTTTTCATTTCCCTTTAGTTTTATTTGCTGTTTTCTTGTTTATGGAATCTTACGTTCTGGAAACATGGTGGGACCTACATTTAGGCTCCCTTGGCCAATACATGTGAACTCGATCGGCGTCACGGGGATATCGTTGGAGAGAACGGATCAAGCTGAAGAGATTTTAGATTAGGCCACGCTGTAAATTCATCTGTTTTAACCCACGAAGCTTAGGCGTACTGTACACCGAGCCCTTTTCTGGGAACGTCTAATTTTTTAGATGTTTTGAAATTCTTCCACGGTAGGCTTCGGTTGGATCCCTCACGATTTGTCGTGAATCGGAATGGCTGAAGATGATCATTGACTTCGTTGGAGCTGACGGAAAAGTGAGGAAGTTTGGTAGGCTTGGAAACCCTAATTTTATCATATGATGCCTAAAAGGTGGGCACCTTTCTTCACCGAGGGCACCCAAACTTCAATGATGTTAGAAAATTTTCTTCATTTTTCACTTTATTTCTATACTAAATGTAGTGAGCGACTGGCGAATTGTCTTCTATTGAATGTTGAGTGTTGATTTGACACAGCGATTGGAATGACCTCCATTCGATGACATGAGCTCCGGATAATAACACACAAGAAGGTAGACTGATGTGACCGTTATTTGAAGTGCGAAATTTGCACCGGTCGATGTGAAGTGCTTATTTAGGCCGTCGAGAATGTTTGGACACAATGGGACCAACTTTCTATTTTGAAAATTTCTGGCCACGAAAATTTTGCTATTATCCTTTTGAGAAGAAACCGGAAAAACCGACGTTACTATTTCAAGAAAATTTCTAAAAATAGCAGTTTTCCTAAAATTTAGGGATGAAAAACTAAGATCTGGGTTTTGTTGATTAAACTGCTCTTAGCAGACCCAGATCGTCGGATTTTGAAAATTTTACGTTTTAACCCCTCATGCAAGATGTGCACACCCAAATTTTGACCTTTTTTACTGATTTGACAAGACTTTTACTCATTTCTTCAAAATATCTAAGTGTAACAAAAATTTTAATTTTGGGGTACAACAGTCTAATTGTGCATAACTGTTCGTTTCCAATATGTACACTAGAGGTGCGAATTGAAAAACCAACAGGCTTCTAATGACAACACCTCTTAGTGGATGATGCATTAAACTATAGTTCAATTATGTACCACTTATTCCATAACATTCATAAAAAAATGACGAAGAAACTTTGTATCCATGTGTAAGGTAATACTTTGTGATAACCCATTCAATTGCACCACCTTGTTAAAGAACATATTTTCCACCTTTAACACATCACTCATTTTCTTGCTAAGAATTAAACACAAAATCTTTGGAAACTTGTAAAAACCCACAAAATTTGAGTCAATACCTCTTCGTGTTTGTGGTAATCTAAGGACAAAGTTCATTGACAAGTTCTCTCATGGCATATTTGGCATAGGAAATGATTTATATAATTCATTTAAAGGTAGTTTGATGCAAATAGTCAAGTAGAAAGTGGGTAGGAAAAGTGTTAAATGAATACCCCCTAAACAGGATTATAGTAAACTCAACTTTTATGGTGCCTCTCGAGGTAATCTGGGTGTGTCAGGAGCAGGGATATGTATTCGGGATTCAAATGGTGTTCTACTAGCTACCAAATCTATTCATTTACCTAGAGGCACAAATAATTTAGTTGAAGCGCAAGTGCTTTTGCATGGTTTGACTTTGGCACATTCTATGGCCATTAAAAGCATTCATGTTGAAGGTGATTCTTTATTGATTATCAATGCTTGTAAGCTTTAGGCTATTCCTAATTGGCAGCTTGAATATATTTTTCAAAAATGTTGGAGGTTATTCTCTTGTTTTGACTCAATCATTATATCTCACACATATCAGGAAGGCAATCAGTTAGCATATTTTCTTGCAAAACTGGGTTGTGAAGGGAAAGAAATCCAAATTTTTAAGGATAACAATATTAAAAACTTCCCATCTATTGAGTATATTGTTAATAATGAAAAATTTAATTGATCTTGATTGAGGCTAACCTGACAGTTAAGGCTTACTTGGTGGTTGAGGTCAACTTGGTAAAGCTTAATGCCAACTCTCTAATCTATTACGGGAGCCTGCATTTGGATTACATGTTGGATTGGAAATATTTTGCATGCGGTTGCTGGTTGTGTGCTTTTTATTTAACATTTTTTGGCTTCTGTTGGTACAAGTTTATCGATTTGAAGGGGTACAAATTGCTAGCCATTTGGTTATGTGGCCTCCATTCTTTCTTTCTAATCCTCTCCCATGAGCCAAAAGAATATTTCCTCTTGCTTCATTCGATCTTGATGTGATCCTTGAGTCGGTTAAGTTTGTTGTAGTTGGGGTTCTGACAGTGGTGAAGACGACATTCGACAAGATTTTCATGGATGTCTTAATTGTCATACTTTACGCGTAGAGTATCTTCCAAGAAAATACAGAATTTAAATGATGCACCTATTGCTCCTTCTATGCATCTTGAGGATGAAATGTTTCAGGATTGCTACGATGAAAACAATCCCGGTTCAAATGTTGGAATAGTATGGTTTGTAGTTGGGGTTTTTTTGGGCACTATGAGATGTAATTATCATAGTATATTCCTATTGGTATATTTTATGTATGGGTGGCTTTCTATTTCAGCCTGTTTGGCTATGTCAAATATGGCTTTCTAAGAGCCATCAAAGCAAATTTTGAGTCAAAATTATATGTTTGTAAGTGTCTCATCTAGCTGTCTAAGAGCCATCAAAGCAGATTTTGTTATCATGAACTATGTAAAATCTTTATATTTATATATATATATATGAGCTTTACGCTCTTTTCCAAAAAAAAACAAAAAATCTCTTCACAAACTTACATATGTATATGCATAATTCAGACTAGAAATACCTCTCCTCTAGTATGGCCTATGTTGTATCAACTCCAAAGCAACCTCCAAGTTTTCCACTATATAACTCTTTAATGTGGTTGTCCCTCATTGAACTCTATAGGACACACAAGTGATTTCGTGTAAACAAGTAGCTCTCATGTAAAGTAATATGCAAATAGGCCTCTAGCTCTAATTCTTGTATACACCTAAAAATGTCTAACTTGTTATTTTCTATCATCATCACTTATCACCCCTTTCATCACTATTAATTAAATATTTTTTAATTATTTGATTAAACTAACCCATTTCTCATATTAATTAAATATTTTTAATTATTTAGTGATTTCATCATTTCCCTTCATCTAATTCTCAATTATTCTTCCATCTCCATAATTAAATAATATTTAATTATTTAATTAAATCTTTCATTTTACTCTTATCCAAATAATTAAATAATTATTTCATGCATTCCTCTAATCTACCATGATTTTAAATAATTTTTAATTATTTAATTAGCTAATTATTCTTCTAAAATAAAATAAATTATTTTAATTTATTTAATTTTCACATTCCTCTAAAAACAAATAAAATTATTATTTTATTTATTTTCTAATTATATCATTTTCTATCTTTATTCTTCCAAAACCTAAATTTAGATACCAAAGCTAAATTTTGTGATCATTGCTATATTTAGTGAGTGAATTGAACTTCACTCCACTTCATCTCTCCATGCACGATCATCATGATCTCTCATCAAATCCCATCCATTGATCTCATCTCACATCTCACACCGTTGATCCAATATCCTTGAATATATAATCATCCATCATTTGATTATTCAATCCCTACTTGAATCAGTAACCAAACTATACTCAATTTTCATCACACTTTTGCTTAACAAGTTATGCTAAGGTTTTATGGTCAATCCACATATCGTACTAAATAGCATAATTATTAACTTTACAATGGAGTAAGGCTAGGTGTTTTTTGGTGGAGGTAAAGTAGATTATATTAGATTAGATTTACATTCTCTTTTATTGCTTTTATTTGGATATTGCACATGCTCTATTGAGATTAGGACTTGTTGATCACTTGGATTGGTTATTGAATTGATTTCCTATTATTTTTAGTTTATTTGATCATCTGATGCCAAGTTCCTTATTCGCATACTAACATGCTCGATGGGACTCACATCCCCAATTTTTAACAGTTGCACTGAGTTTATTATTTTTTTTGGGTTACAGGTTGTAGTGATGCAATTGAATCCAAATGATGCATTTGATATGTAAAACAATGTAGTTGAGGTTACATTGGCACATTTGATGTTACAGATTCATATCTAACTTTTTTGTGTTTTCTTTGTAAAAAAGTACAATTTTTGTAGAGTGGCGTATTTGACTTGGTGAATCGACGTTTTTGAAAAAAGGCTCACATTTGATTTGGTGAATCAATGCTTTTGTTTCAAAAGGGCTCGCATTTTATTTGGTGGATTGACACTTTTGAGAAAAAGGCTTACATTTGATGGTAAAGTGATGCATATGATATATACAATGACACATTTGAAATTCACAATGATGCATCTAATAGGTAAATCAATGTAATTGAAGGTGTTCAATCAATAATTTTAAGATTCACGGTGACACTTTGGATCATATTTATAGTGACAAAGGATTCTGTAAATTTTATTTTTTAACCCTAAGATTTTCTTGAGTTTTGGAATTAACATATCTATGCAATTTGGCAATCGCTAGAAGAAGATTGGTAAATAGGCTATTGACAAATCTGATGTAAGGAAAAAAAATCAATTGCTTTGATCTATAGCATAATTCAAACTTCTTTTGGGCTCTAATTAATTAATATTATGCCATGTTTGGTGAATTATAGTATCTATTCTCTCTTCTTTCACTTCATGTGAGCCTGGAGATCAAAAGCACTCTTAGTTTACACATGTCAAGTACACCCAAGGAGTACTAGTAAAGTATGCTCTTCTTTTGTGCTTTGTGTGAGCCTAAGAATAAAAACAATAGTATTTTATTTTTATTTTATAGGATGCCTTCTTGGGGATTTCATCACCTCAAGGGCAACCTCAACCATGTTTCTCAATGGGGTATATAAAGGGGGAGAATGAAATGTGTACCTCTAGGTGTAGCTAGTGTCGTTTAAACCAAGTCATAAGACCCTCAACTCATTGAGATGTGTTTGGTGAGGAGAAGAGGGAAGACCCCCTCATCTCAGTCATTTTAGACAAGCACACTATTCTTTGCACCATTACAAACCTTGTTATTTAGATACCTAAGATTCACGACCAATAATCTAGTCATGTAGTGCAAGGTATAGTATTGTAGACATGTAAAATTGACTTAACACCTATCACAACTTGGAATGTCTCGAAACAATTCCGAATCAACCTGAAATGTCTCGAAACATCTTGGAATCAACTCAAAATGTCTCGAAACAACTCGGAATCAACCTGAAACATCTTGAAACATCTCATAATCAACTCAGAACATCTCAGAATCAACTTGAAATGTCTCAGAATCAACTCAAAATGTCTTGAAACAACTTGGAATCAACCTGGAACGTCTCAGAACATCTCAGAATCAACTTGAAACGTCTCAAAACATCTTGGAATCAACTTGGAACATCTCTGAAACACCTTGAAACATCTTGAATCATCTTCAAATCATCCCATGATCATCAAATGACATCTGAAACCTTAATTTCCTCTATTAATTGAATAATACAACATTATTTAATTAATTCACTTTTTCATCATTCTTGAAAAAATAAATAAATACAATTTATTTAATAAATTCTTGAAAACCATAATTCTACTATTAATCAAATAAAACAATGTTATTTGATTACATCACTAAATCACCTTATTCCCTTAAATTTATTAAATTATTAAATCATAATAATTTAATTATGACACTTTCCCTCCAAAATTTGAATAATCAAATCAATTATCAAAAATCAAATCAAACTAATGCAACTCTATTTGCAAAAGTCAAATTTGATTTGCATGTTCAACTTCAAAAAGGAATTAATTAATTAAATCAATTAATTCATATTCCTCACCCACTTTCTTATTGAGAAAATCATGGGTTGCTGACTGGGCAATCTAATTTGCTAACTCAACCATCTAATTTTGCTAACTCAACCATCTATTTCCTAATTAAAATCAATCAATTGCTAACTGATCAATCAAATCCCGACTGATCAATCTAAACCCTGACTAGCCAATTTATTCTTCAATCACCCAAATTGTGCAATCAACTTTTCACAATCTTATCATGTCTAAATCCTCTCAACACATGTTGACCGTTGATTTGGATATTCTCCAACCAGATCCTGATCATCGATTCAAAATCTCTTTTCCTATATAACAAACCTCTCTCCTCAAAAATATGGATCGAATAATCAACATACTTTTGCATTGAAGTGTTGTCACAATCACCATTGATAGAGCTTCAACCTTTTTCGATCAACCAAGCATCATTCATCAAGCTTTTGCACACGAACAATGGAGGCTTTGCAGTGATACGAACAACCCAACATCATGCAAATACACTCCAACATGGGATGGTGACCTCTCATTTGCTTTTGAATTCATTGTGTTAATCTTAGGATTTCATTTCGTAATTTCAAATAGCTTAGATTGTTCATTTCATGAGTGATGGAATAGGATCTTAGATTAAGTGTTTTGGATTAGATTGATTCTAATTTCAATTTTCATTTTGATCTTTCTTTGCATTCTATGAATCTTTTCCCCTCAAACATTCTAGCATGCCCGGTGGGACCTAGGTCCTCCTTATTAATGTTTTTATGAGAAAATTTGAAGTTACAGGGTTCTAGGAGCATTCAGGGGAAGTTTCACACACTGCCCATCAAATGCTCACTTTTGAATGATGAAATTTCTGAGCATTTGCCACAAAAAGTTCACCTTTTCCATGGGAATTGTGCTTTTGTTCTAAGAACCTTGCTTTTGCACTTAAAACTACGCATATGCAAATTTTTGGGTTTGCACCTGCACGGAAGATCTGAGCATTTTATTTTGGAACTGAGCATTTTCCTTTTTTCTAAGCATTTACAAAAAAATTCTGAGCATTTGCTCTAAAAGACAAGTGCACGGATCCTGCACTATTGTAATGAACCTCCTTGCTAACTTTTTCTTGTTTTGTAGGAACTAATGAGTTTTTTTATGCAAGATTTGAAACACATTGTAATCAAGGAAAAATTAGATTATTGTTAGAGGGGTTAGCACAATAACATCAAGATTCCAATGAAATAACAAAGCACAAAGGAAATAAAATGAAAACAAAAGGAACAATGTTACCCTAAGTCCTCATCTTCCATGGTTGACCTTTGTTACACCTCCTAGCTTGCAGTAAATAAAGATGCCCTCAGATTTCAAATGAGCAACTATGACAAATGACAAAGCCCTATGCAAGTGTTGAAGGATTTGTATAAAAGAAATTACTTCACACTAAAATGACAATGACTGTAAATGGCAATGACCATAACCTAAAATGGACAGAAATGAGCCTGAGAGAGAGAGAGAGAGAGATCTGGAATAAGAAAAAATTGCCATTTTATAAAAACTGCAATTTTGAACGTGTGGCCAGGATGAGAAGATGACAAATACCCTAGAATCAATGATCAAGATTGAATGTTGCAATAAGAATTAGGGTTAGGTCAAAATTAGGGCAATGTCAAGAAATGAATGGCTAAGATTGAATTATAAGATAATTCAATCAAGGGTCGAAATTAAATGAGATGTCAAAAGATAAGATTTGATCTGGAGGATAAGATTGGCACGGACAAAGAGGTTCTGGAGAAATTAAATAATAAAATTTATTTACTTTAGTGACCAGTAATAATTAAATAATAAAGATATTATTTAATTATGGAGGAATGTGACAAAAGGAATCATTTTGAATTAAATAATGATTTAATTCAAAATTCAAGAGAGTTGACTAAATTAAATAAATCAAATTTATTTAATTTTAATGAGAGAAAAGGCTAATGAATAATTAAATAATTAAAATAATTATTTAATTATAGTGGAAAGTGGACAAAAAATTAAATAAATTAGAATCTATTTAATTTTGGAAAGAAAGGGACCTAATTAGTGACGTAATTAAATAAAATTTATTTATTTAATAATCAAGAAGCAATAAATGACAAAGGGGAATTAAATAAATTAAGAAATTTATTTAATTAAAGGAAGACCTTAGACAATTAATGACGTATTTAATAAATAAAATTTATTTATTTAATAATCATGAGGAATAAATGACATGAATTAATTAAATAATTATGAATTATTTAATCAATAGTCGAATGTGGACCAAGGACATAATTAAATGACTTAATTATGCTAGGACCAAAGTGGTAAAAATGAAGCTTGCAGCCTAGGTCATTTTTAGGTGTCTACATTTGCCCCTCTTTGTCATAATGTAAACTTGTCGCATTGTGACAAAGAAAATAAGTCAAAAAAATGCCCTAGTGCAAAATAAGATGAGGAAGAATGAGGGAGGGTTCGGTATGCCCCCTCGAGAGGACAGACAAGTTCCAAGAACATGAGTGTGCTCTCGAAATTGATGAGAAGACTAGAATGATGAAGAGACGAAGAAATGTTAGTGCAAAAGATATGGATGATGATATGGATGCAATGCCTATAGGACGAGTGAGAGAAGATGACAAGACTAAAGAAGATGCATGTTAGTTCCTAGACCAAATCCTTCAAAACATTGCCATAGGACTAATATTTATTGCTCTTAATCATCATTGGGCGGAAAAATGACACAAATGGACAACAAACACAATGGTATGACGTAGACCAAGGTGTGCAAGGTCATCCACTTGAAAAATAGACAATCACAGACAAGGAATGTCCTAACTCATACTAAGGGCGAAGTTGCCCCAGTCTTTTTGTCAAGACAACCCACAGACAGCAGTCAGAGAAAATAAAATAGGCCAGGAGACATCATCGCACCTCTAAATCCTTCATGGGACATCCTTGAGGTAGCTAGTAACATGACCAAAAAGACAAGATAGTAAAAAATATAAGACAAAATAGCCAAGATAGCCAAAAGATAAGATAAGAAAGACCAGAAAGATTAACAGCCATGTAATTTTGTTTGCCAATGTTTGTTTGCCAAAGATTGAATTCTTGTTTGATTTGACAGTTTTGACAGTTTAAGAGTTTTGCCAATTTGACGGTGTTGACGGTTTGACGGGGCCTATTGTCAGGAAGGACACATCCTGAAAAAGGCAAAGGACATTTTGACGAGGTCTAACTCCAAGAAGGACACATCTTGAAGAGGACCAAAGAGTGACAAGATTGACATTGTTTTGAGTAATATGTTTTGGCAAGTTGACTGTTGTTGACTGTATGATTGATTGGCTTGTGTTGTCTAATTTTGACCAATTTTGACATGGACGTTTCAAATGACTGTCTTGTGTCTGATTTTGATTATGTCTGACTTATTTGACCGATGTGACGATTGTGACAAATGCCATGATTTTATTTTGACCAACCTAAAATGACTGACCTAATGTCTCGGGGACTCATCAACTGATGGCCTTGCCTACGTAGCAAATGCGCAGAGACAACGTAGTTCGACAATGACATGGACTGACTGACATGACTGACTTTGACTCCATTTTTAGGATTTTGACATTGATTTGGATGTTTTTGTGTTTTTCTTCAGGACGTTTTATGATTTTAGGTCTTTTCAGGACATTTTATGATGTTTTTGGTCTTTTTGCAGGACTTTTTATGATGTTTTTGGATTTTTTCAGGACTTTTTGCCAATTTTTTTGTCTCTCTTTTTTTTTTCATTTTATGATTTTTTTTGGATTTTGACGTTTAAGAGGATCGTGACAAATGCAAATGATTGATGCCTACACATGAGAATCCAAGGACAAACATGATTGTGCCCCTAGTCAAGCTGAATACCAATTGACAGGTGATGACAACGTTGTTTGACGTGGGAAGGACGCATCCCGAAACAACGTGAGGATGATGACAATAATGTGACAGACATATGGAGGTCTACAGCTGGGCCAGGAACGCAGTCAAGTAAAATTTTGGATAATGTGCTTGTATGGATTAGACTCGTTGCATTTGAAATGACTTGGTTAGGACTAGATGGGATGATGATTATCCTTAGACCGTTTGACAAGGGAAAGCCAAGATAGGTGACAAGCATAAAAGGATAGGGGGTGGCCTTGGTAAAGAATGGGAGACATGAGACTAAGGGAATTGTCATATGATTTTCAAGGACTATGTCGTACAAGGACAATAAGACTATGATGGTCAATGACATGATGTTTCGTGAATCGTGTATGACTAAAGGATAGACATGTCAAGAGTTTTCCCAAAGCATGATTTATGTGTGTCAATTTTATGTCAAGACCAAGGTAGGTGGGAAAATGGACAGAAATGATAGGGCTTAGATGGATGTCAATGTCATGAGGAAGGCATGGGAAATGAGACAACTTGCCCCCAAGTGTAAGAGTCCACATAGACGATTTATTTTACACATGGCCTTTGTTTGCCAGGTTTTCATCATGGTACTTATCCGAGGCGCTTTGTTTGCGAGGTTTTCACCATTGGATGAAATTTTTCTCTTTACTATTTTCTTGATTTTTTTGGGTGTCACCAAGACCTGTTTGCCAAGTTTTTCATCAGGGTGACAATTTTTTTAATTTTTAATTTTTTGTATTTTTGATTTTGTGGATAGCCTAGATGCTTTAGATAACCACTAACTGTTTTGAATCCACTGACGGTGCCGATGTAGAGACTGGTGCCATGATATGCCAATAATGACCTTGCTGAAGGAGTTGTCTTGTTAGGATCGTAGCACTTGTATACAACTGATCGATGTCATTGTGATCCTTTCTGATACTAGAATTGGCCTTATCAAAATACGCACATCGCAATAGAGTGCCATGAGAGTCCTTGTGGTAAAGAGTTGTTGCCATGATGTGACGGATTTGTGACGTAGGATTTTTGGACTTTAGGCGAGATGTAGGATTATGACAAATGATGGTAGATGTGGAAAGGTTGTTTGGACGTTTGGATGAATGACTTTTTATTTTCCAAACTTGGGATGGTGGATGACGGATTTTGGAGGAATGGTGTTTGGAACCAACACTTTTATATGCCTTGATTGATGACCATTTTGAAGGAGGTGGACATGTGTTATATGTGTGAGTCCTCTTGTATTGTGGCTCCACATTGTGATTGACTTTTGTATTTGACCTGGTGTCTTTGTTTGATCCATCTTTCTTTGGGATCCATTTTAATTTTATTTGTCCACTTGTCCTTTTGTTTGATTCAATGGCCTTTGACATTTTATTTGGATCTTTTGACTTGTAAGACTTTTGTTTTTGTTGGTCCCAAAGGGGAGGTTGATTCATGATGGAATGACGGTTCATGGTGTGGGTGGAGGAGGTGTTGGCAGCAATCTTATGACAAAGATTTCTCATGGACTCCATTTTGACGTTTGTGTCTGACAAGGTTGGCCCTAGTATCGAGGAGGTACCACTGACATTGTTTGATTTGTTGTCTGAGGAATAGCCAAGACCTTGATGTCTGTAATTTTCCTGAAGTTGTATTGGTTCTAGAATGCCTTGCTCTTGTATGCCTAGTCCTTTGCCTTGATATTGCATGCTTTGACAGATTCTATTTGCGATGGGGTATTTTTTGTTTTGAAAGCAAGATGCTAACCCATCATGATGTCTATGGACACTGTCACTTGTAATATTTTCATCTGCGAGAAAGCCTGCTTTAACAAAGATAGATGACCCTAGGTGATAACGTGTCTTAGCTTCATTTTCATGTTGGACATATTCCTGACTGATATCTTTGGTCTGATCATGTGACATGTCAGGTTCAGATGATTCTATTGGTGCTTCCAAAGCAATGTCAAAACCGTCTTGATGGTCATTATCATATAGTCCCATGAAGTTAGCTATAGCTTCATTATTTGCAAATATGTCCATATTGGAATACTCTTGTGCTTGAGGAATATCGTCTATGTGTGTAATGGAGGCAAGTGTCTCATTTTGGAAACTGTCAATAGTCGAGGCCTGTATAGGATTGGAAAGTGTTTGATCATGAATGGCGTAAAGGTCAAGGAGTGGATCATTTTGAACTTCTTGGTCAACAATAGGGTCTTGGTCAAAGATGGGGTTGTCATGGATTTGGACTTCTTGGTCAATGATAGGATCTCGTTCAAAGATGGGGTTGTCATGGATAGGTGTGTTTTGGATGTCATGATTGTCTTGATGGAATCCTTGAATGTAGTTTAAGAGAGGGTCATGGGATGGACTACCTTGTTCTTGACATGAGGGTGACATTATAAGGTCATGCTTTGGACTTTCATTTTGACATGTATCCTCAAGTTTATTAAATGGGATTTGACTTTGGACTATGATAGAATTTTCATGACTAGATGTGGCTTGTGAGGGGGTGACTTGAAAAGGATTAATGACCAAAGGATTAGGATAGGACGTGGGAACTTGGACTGGACTAGTATATGAAGGACTGGGATAGGATATGGGGACTTGGACTGGAGTAGCATGTGAAGGACTAGGGTATGACGTGGAGACTTGGACCGGATATGACATGGAGTCTTGGACTGGAGTAACTTTTGAAGGACAAGGATATGACATGGAGACTTCGACTGGATTGGTGTAAGGTTGATTGAAATAGGACATGGAAACTTGGACCAGATCGGTATGGTATGATGTGGGGACTTGACATGAGTTGGTAGATGGTTGATAAGGGATGCAGACTTGGACGGGATTAATAAGTGAAGAGTCAGAATATGACATGGAGGTTTTGAATGGACTATTGGACAGTTGGCTTCCCTTGTCAAGGTTAGGATAAGGGTGATAAGTGGACGTTTGTTGTGAATTAATGGTAGGATTTATGTCGAGTGAATTTTGGTAGTGAGGGTAGATGGACGGAGGACTAGGACTGATGGGTTGTTGGTATGAAGGACCTTGATTTTTGGCTTGGATAAATTGTCTCCTAAAGTCTGAGGCTTCTTGGTATTGACCTCTACAGAGTAATTCATATTCAATTTTACTAGCAAGCCTATCCATATCTTGGTGAAGGGAAGACAAGGTGGTGGATGTCATGATGTTGTTAAATGCAGAGTGATAATGATGTTTTTCTAAGGGAAATGACTAATGCAAGGTGATAAAATTGGTCAAGAAAGGATGCCAAATGCTAAGGTGACAATGAAGATGTTGACTAAGGAAAATGACCAATGCCAAGTCTAGATACCAAATGAGGACTATGATGGACAATACCAAGTCTAAGTTCAAAATGAGGACTGAGATTGTGTTTTGATGTCTTGTTGAAAAGTTTGAGTTGTCAAAGGTTGATTGTTTGTGTCCAGATTTGTGAATATTGTGTATAATGTTTGAAAAATCCAACAAGCACTTGACAAGCACAATGTTTTGGGTGTAAACAAACACACATAAGACAAGTACAATCCTAAAAGGCCAATAGGCCAAGGGTTTGTATACTTGGTATAGCCCACCTTTATACCCCGGATTTGTGATAAACACCTTTCCTTCTCGAGAGCGGATAGCTTAGAATTTTGGTGGCATTGGCTCCCCTCCACGGCTCATTAACGTCATTCGAGCACACCAAATTCAGATTCTTTGGGTAGTGACATCCCAAGAATTGCTATCTCTACTCAAGGGGATCAGTAGTGAGTATCTTCGGGCATGATACTGTACCCTACACTATACCAAGCAATGGCCAATAGAATGGTTGAACACTAAGACAAGAGGTGTTTAATTCGGGCATTCCGTTTGTGGGGTGTGATCCATGCGGCGAGAGTCCCCTTTCAGATCCATCTCGTCGGAACCACGCTCATGATTCTTGGGCTTTCCCCAAGAACCCACTTTTATATACCGGCTGGAAGTCCCTCAGTGGCAGGGTGCTACCGGTATGAGTCATCCTGGGGTGAGTACTTTTTCCCACCAGAACAGGCCCAAGTTCTAGAGTTAGCAACCGTTTCTCTTACACCCAGGATCACACGAATGCACAAGGGGAGAGGATACTCTGATATACCGAATCGTGAAGGGTAAAATAACAGAAAAGAATGGGTCTGGTTTTCTGATCACAAGGTTTTCACCAAGTGAGAGCATACTCACCTACCATTCTACAATCACAATCAAGCATAAAAGACATGATTTCATTTTATATGCACCAAATTCAAATGTTTGCTACTCTAAGAAAAACAAGCACAAAGTTTTGTTAATCCTTCTTTGACATGCGAATCTGCAAACAATGAATATTAGTAGTCTCTTATGCAATGGTCTTTGACAAATGAATGAGGATTGCCACACGCTACAAGAAAAGATTAGTAATACAAGAAAAATCTAATCTAGTTAACATGCAGGAATAAAGACATAGAAAAAAAATAGAAAACCAGAAAACTAGTAAACAGAAAAATCCAAAAATCCAAAAATCAGAACCTCAAAACTGAAAGAAAAATTTTACGAACCCAGTCGCGGCATGGAAAATCGTCATTGGTCTTTAGATACGCTTCGGAATATCAAGTCGTCGCATAAAACCGAAACCAGAAAAACCGAGCATAAAAATTTAAAAAATGTACCAAACAATTGCGGTGCGATTTGGCGATTGCGGCTCGATTTGGCAATTGCGGCTCGATTTGGAAGTTGCGGCTCGATTTGGCAGTTGCGGCTCGATTTGTGCAGTTGCGGCTCGATTATACAGTTGCGGCTCGATTTTGCAGTTGCGGCTCGATTTGGCAGTTGCGGCTCGATTTGGCAGTTGCGGCTTGATTTGGCAGTTGCGGCTCAATTTGGCAGTTGCGGTTTGATTTTGCAGTTGCGGCTCGATTTGGTAGTTGCGGCTCGATTTGGCAGTTGCGGCACTTGAGCCTGCGATTGCTTCGCTCTGTACCTGTTCCTGCAAAATTGACAGAAAATACACGCAACCGTACAGAAAAATGACAGAAAACATAGAGTCGGGTTCACCAATGTAATCAAGGAAAAATTAGATTATTGTTAGAGGGGTTAGCACAATAACATTAAGATTCCAATGAAATAACAAAGCACAAAGGAAATAAAATGAAAACAAAAGGAACAATGTTACCCTAAGTCCTCATCTTCCATGGTTGACCTTTGTTACACCTCCTAGCTTGCAGTAAATAAAGATGCCCTCAGATTTCAAATGAGCAACTATGACAAATGACAAAGCCCTATGCAAGTGTTGAAGGATTTGTATAAAAGAAATGACTTCACACTAAAATGACAATGACTGTAAATGACAATGACCATAACCTAAAATGGACATAAATGAGCCTGAGAGAGAGAGAGAGATCTCGGAATAAGAAAAAAATTGCCATTTTATAAAAACTGCAATTTTGAGCGTGTGGCGAGGATGAAGAAGATGACAAATACCCTAGAATCAATGATGCAGATTGAATGTTGCAATAAGAATTAGGGTTAGGTCAAAATTAGGGCAAAGAAATGAATGGCTAAGATTGAATTATAAGATAATCAATCAAAGGTCGAAATTAAATGAGATGTCAAAAGATAAGATTTGATCACGGAGGATAAGATTGGCACGGACAAAGAGGTTGCTGGAGAAATTAAATAATAAAATTTATTTACTCGGTGACCCGATAAATAATTAAATAATAAAGATATTATTTAGTATGGAGGAATGTGACAAAAGGAATTTTTGAATTAAATAATGATTTAATTCAAAATTCAAAGAAAATTGACTAAATTAAATAAATCAAATTTATTAATTTTGGCCAGAAGAAAAAGCTAATGAATAATTAAATAATTAAAATAATTATTTAATTATAGTGAAAAGTGGACAAAAATTAAATAGAATAAGAATCTATTTAATTTTAGAAAGAAGAGGACCTAATTAGTGGCGTAATTAAATAAATAAAATTTATTTAATTAATCAAGAGGAATAAATGACAAAGGGAATTAATTAAATAATTAAAATTTATTTAATTAAAGGGAAACCTTAGACAATTAATGGCATTATTTAATAAATAAAATTTATTTATTTAATAATCATGAGGAATAAATGACATGAATTAATTAAATAATTATGAATTATTTAATCAATAGTCGAATGTGGACCAAGGACATAATTAAATGACTTAATTATGCTAGGACCAAAGTGGTAAAAATGAAGCTTGCAGGCCTAGGTCATTTTTAGGTGTCTACACACATTAACTTGTTTTGTGCAGGGAAGACAATCGGTCCAAGATTTTTGGAGCCACAATAATTTTTTTATTAACTTAGGATAAACTTTCATTTGGTGCACTAAAATGAACAACAACTCTCATATTTGATTTTTGTACTATTTAAAATTGAGCAAATTTGAAGCTTTTCTAATTTAGGGACTTTCTTTTGGTGCTCTAAAATGAACAACAATCACACTTGATTTTGGTGCTATTTAAAATTGAACAAATTTGAAGCTTTTCTAAGTTAGGGAGTTTCTTTTGGTGCATTAAAATGAACAACACAAACTCACATTTGATTTTGGTGTTGTTAAAATGAACCATTTTTAAGCTTTCTAAGTTAGGAACTATCATTTGGTGCTCATAAAAAGAATGAAAACACTTCAATTTTGGGTTCTAAAAATGAACACATTTCATGTTTTCATAATTAGGAACATTTAATTTTGGTGCATAAAAAGAATGCAAATTATTTTCATTTTGTTGATGCACATTCAATTTACATTTGTTCACTAGTTAAGACCATGCCTGATTCTCTTAGAAACACTTCAATTTTGGGGCTTAAAATGAAAAAAATATTCTTGTTGTTTTCACACCATTGCTATCTTAACTGCTTGATGTCCTGAACACTTCAATTGGTGCAAAAATAAAAAGAACATTTTTTTATGTTATTCACATATTTTTGGGGATAACACCGCTTGAGGTGTTTAAAATGAATCAGTTTTCTATGAATTGTATGTCGTCTATTCATTGATTAGCAAAGCTAAATGTTTGTCCTCTCCCCTCGCACCTTTTGGCGATCTTGTGTGAGCGAGGAAATTTTGAGCTTTTTACTTTTTTCAAGCATACCTTTTTAGAGGGCCTGCCTACTTGAGGAATCTGTTGCATTGGAGGACTCGTGGGCAACCCAAGCGATACTTTCATTTTGGACCGCTATATAAATCTTTTGTGAGTGTGAGGAAAGTTCATCACTCGCTGAGTGTAGATGTCTTATACCGACGTATTCTTCCTCAGTATCCTTGTGATGTGTCAAAACCTGCAAGGGTTGGAAGGTTCTTAATTGAACAAAACACCGCATGTGTAGGTGCTTGAAAATAATATCCCCAGAACATGACTAAGAGCCAATTGTTATAGAAGCCACCCTATTATCCAAAACATTCTTTGAAAGTGGTGCATTAGAATTTACTTCTGAGAAGTTACTTGCTAAGTCCAACTACAGGCCCGCACCATAAGTCGCATGTAAAATCCTCTCTTCAGAGCATGAGGAAAGCCCACCTAAGAGGATGGTTTCTCTCCACTAGGGTTGTAATTATTTGTTAATGTCAAACTTTCCCAATTACATTAAAAAACAATTGTGGCATTAAATTTTGTGTTTGATTTAAAGAAAAATACATCAAAACAAAAATTGAATAGGTTGGTCAAATAAAAAACCCTTTGATTTAGTGTATACTTGTGAAAGAAGCCTTATGTTTTGCACTCCTTGAAAGAATTTATCCTTAAAGGTTTCTGAACATTTTGGCTTTTATTTCAGGTTACCTTGATCAAGGTAAACATTTGGTAAACTATGGCTTGGGTATTGTGATTTCACAACTTGAGCTATAGACATTCAGGTCACATAAATTCCATGCTTTTGAGTCAATCCAATGTTATTATATCATTTTCCATACTCAAGAACATGGAGGAAACAAACACACAGAGGTTACAAACTGCCATTTCTAGCTCACAGTATTTTTTGTTGTCACTTAGGGGAAAACAAACTGAAGTTGTTTATAAGGTCATTATTCGAACAAAACATTTGGAAAATTAGATTGGTCACAAAGTCTCTCTCACCCATTATTCCCAAACTACTTTTTTGAAATCAAAATGAAACAAAAACACTAGGATCATTCCTTCACTCAAAAATTCTATGCTATCAATAGTTACTTGGAACTCACAAATAGTTCAAGTATCTTTCCCACAACATATCCTCTAGACAAGGAAGTGGAATATCGACCCTAGTTCTTTAGCATTTGGATCTCCGAAAAGTAGCCACATTCCAAAACAACACTCAAACCTTAGGGTCTTGAGCTTCACAACAACCATCCCAAAACGCCATCACACCTTATGACCATCTGGCGACCTACCACTCCAATTCAACAACCAAACCTTGTAGCACCAATCTTTCAACCAGGTAACACATATATTGAAGGTGCCCAAACTAACATCATAAGTAGTTTGAGAAATTTCATATTTGAGAAACAAGAAACACCCCGCCAATTTCTCACCACATCCATCATCTTAGACGAAGAGGAAGAAAAGGCAGACCTAGCAGTCGGAAGACCTATATTACCACCACTTGCATGGAAATAAATATACATCTCTCATGCTTTTTGGCAAGAGCAAGATCCTTAAGCAAAAATCTATACTTAGGCTCTCAAAGAATTTCCCTACAAGAAAATTTTCCAAAGGTTTCTTCTCAAGGAGATATCACAACCGTCAAAACCGGCTAGATCACTTTTATTATCACTTTGTACCAATAAGCCACGTCTTTTCCAAAGATTAGAGTTAGGGAAAATAATCACAAAAACTTAGTAGTTGTTTATGATAACTGCGAGATCACAACACAAAAAGAAAATGGAAGCAAACAAAACCAACACTAGCATCCCACCAACCAATGCCATAAACAATGAAAGTATCCCTTGGGGCTATAGGCTGAGTGATCTTGAAACACCACAGAAGAGGCCTATGTATAGAAATACCTTCAGTGAAGAGGAAATAAATCACAAATAGAAGGAGGTAATTGAACAAAACAACCAAGACCTAAACATAGTGGTTATAGAGGAGGTAGACACAAAGGAAGAAATAAACGACGATGAATTGTTCGAACATTCCAAAAACCCCAAGGTTCTTAAACTAATGGACATGTTGTTGAGAAAAGATCCAAACTCCTATTTCTTCAAGTTAGCACAAAGTGGTACTAAATTACTGGTGGATTTCAATGTAGAAGCTCTCAAGGATGCCAACCTTATTCCCTTAGAGGATAACTCAGTTGTAAGATAGATAACCAAACCTCTAGAGATGCCAAACATGCCATAAGTGTTCTCACAAAATGATGGTCAACCCAAAGAGAACCCCTTATTTAGAAAACCAACTTAGGTTGAACAAGTAGCAATGGCACAACTATATCAAGGAGGACCATCACAGTATGAACCATCGAACAACAATCCTCCTCCCGGATAGTATGTACCTCAAATATAGACCCGTCCCAAAACAGTCAATACCTTCAACAAGGTGGAACACAAGGTCCCCCTCCAAACAGTCAATACCTTGAACAGGGTGGAACACAAGATCCCCCTCCAAATATTCAATACCTTCAACAAGGTGGGACACAAGGTCCCCCTTCTAACAATCAATACCACCAACAAGGCAGACCACATGGTCCCCTTCTAAACCAGCAATACCAGCAACAAGTTGTGCCACAGAGCACCCTTTTTCAATCAACCCATCAATAGGGTAACCTTTAGTTTAGTCCTGCCTAGTTGCAAGGTGTGCCACAGAGCACCCTTTTTTAGTCAACCCATCAACAAGGTGTCCCAATAACACACCAACAGGTTAAGCTTCAATTTAGTCCTATCCAACAACAAGGTGTGCCACAGAGCACCCTTCTTTAGTCGTCTTACCAATAAGGTGTCCCAATAATGCATCAACAAGGTAACCTTCATTTTAGTCCTGCCCAATAGCAAGGTGTGCCACAGATCGCCCTTCTTCAGTCGTCCTACCAACAAGGTGTCTCGCTAACACATCAATAGGGTAACCTTCAATACACTTCATCTCAACAACAAGGAGTTAACCCTCCTTACACCCAGCAAGGACCTAACTCATTCTACGCCACAAATAGTTACCAAGGTCTTATACCTTCACAATACCCGATATATGACCCAAACATGGTGAGACAACAAGGCTATTATACACATAACTTACAAACAAACATGCCAAAAACAGACATAGAAATGAAGCTAGAGGTCATCACCCAATAGGTAGCATGCATGCAAGCTAGAAAAAAAAAAAAGCCTATACTATCCAAGAGATATGCCCATTCTCATTTGATCAATCTATCACTACAATACCCTTTCCAAAGAATTTTGAAATACCTAAGTTTGACAAAAAAATACAAAGGAAGAGGGGACCCGATAGAGCATATACGGGATTTCTCTGTATCATGCATGGAAGTATGACAAAATGACTCATACCTCATGAGACTATTTCCACACAACATTACAAGCCATGCTATGGAGTGGTTCACCCGTTTGACACCAGCAGTCAAAACCTTCGATGAACTATCTAACAAATTCATAAGTCACTTCTCCTTCAACATTGAGCAAGATGTACTAGGTGAATTTGTTAGAAAGTTCATCAAAGGTTTTGACTGTTGGTGTCCAAAATCAAACATAATCAAGGAGAATATTTTACCTCCTACCTACAAGGATGGAGACACAAGGCTAGTAGATGTAAATGGCCCATTCCCAACAAGGAATTGGTGGACATATTCGTTACCAACGTCTTACCTAAGATCAATTATCAGACTTTGAAGAAATCATTGAGAAGGGATTGAATATTGAGAGAGCCCTCATTGCAAGAGGCACCCTTAAATCAAATAGCTCAAAAGATAGTCCATCATGTTCGAATGAGAAACCTAAATTCTAGGCTAAAAACAAAAACATCACAAACAATGGAGTGGTTGATGCTAGAACATTATGGCAGGCACAAAACATAGTTCAAAACGATCCACAAGTAGAACATACAAGCTATGTTCCAAACAATACGCAAAATAACCAAAATACCTATCCCAAGAACAATCAGGTTGTGAACCAACAAACAAATTAGGGAGGGCAATAGAGGTAGTACGATCAACCCAGAAGCCAATTCACAGCACTAGGTGAGTCACTGGAAATGGTCATGTGCAAACTAGTACAACAAAACCTCCTTAAAACTAATGATCATCTAAACTATGAGGAACCTAGTTTCAAAACACCATGGTATAATGAGAAAGACCTATGCAACTTCCATATGATCAAAGGACACACCACAAACAATTGCATGAGATTCAAGAACCTCATCCAAGATTTGATAGACAAAGGGGAGGTAGATGTTGAACATCATCCTAGGAATAAGGACCTGCAAATATACTCAAACCCAATCCCAAACCATTCCAAAGGAAATGACAAAGGAAAGAAACAAGAGTACCATAACACTAATTACACATATGGGGACACAGTTGTAGGAACTCTCTCACAAGTTGATGATAATAAGGAAAATGTAGTGACTCTACGAGGTGGAGACAACAACTATAACATAACTACCTGTCAAGGAAGAGTTACAATTCAAGGAGTCCCACCCAAACTTGCAATCAAGTCACCAAATGACTACAATATTGTAGAACAATTAAAGAAAACACCTTCCCTAATCTCAATCTTGGAGTTGTTAAAGCTATCACCTGCCCATAGGGAAATACTTGAAAAGGCATTGGAAAAAGCGGTCCCTAATTACCTCAATCCTAGTCAATTCCAAGCAATGGTTGGTAAGATCACATCAAGTAATCATTCAATCTTTTCTAAGAAAGATCTACCCCAAAGAACATTTCATAACCAAGCCTTGTACATAGAGGTTGGTGTTCATAAAACCATGGTCAAATGGGTACTGATAGATAATGGTGCAGGTTTAAACATTTTTACCTTAATTTTTCAAACAATTGGGGTATTCTAATGATGTGATTGACAAAGGAAAGAGTATCACGATAACGGCCTATGATGACCTTGAAAGAAATTTTGAAGGAACATTTAGGTTACAAGTACAGATAGGGTCGGCCATCACATAAACCACTTGTCAAGTATTGGACCTTGAGTTGCCATACAACCTCCTCTTGGGATGCCCTTGGATCCATGCATTATAGGTAGTCCCTTCCACTTTTCACCAATGCCTAAAGTTTCCCCATGAAGGAAAAGGGGTAATACTATATGTCGATCCTAAGCCTTTTCATTTATGTTCCAAGTTAGAGGAGAAATATAATAAAATCCAACGCGTGCCTAGAAACAACATAACATTCCACTCCTTTTCTTATGTTTTCCCTTCCATACTTCCATCAACCTCAACCAAGAACACCTCAAGTGACCAACCAAAAATGGAAGCCAAGATTCAAGTACTTGACAAGGGTAATGGGAATTACTATTTCAACCAAGCATTCTGCATCGACATGCTCCCACCAACACCTAAAGTATATGGAGTTCCAAAAGAGATCAAGATAGTGCAAATGATTTCCAAGCCCACTATCTTCACTAGGTGGGGAGACATGCAAGATGAAATATTTGAGGACTTTTCATCTATGATCTACAAGGAGGACCAAGAAGAACCAGAAAAGCCACAACCCATTTTAATTGACCCTACTACTAGAGGTTATCAATTAGTTCAACAAATGGGATATAATGGAAAGGGTGGCCTTGGGCTACACAAACAAGGCCGATCAAAGCCTATCATAGTGGAACAAAGAAATAAAAATATGGGGCTAGGTTATAAGCCAAGAGATGTGGTTATTCCAAAAACTGGACGAACCTCTTGGAAGAAGCGAGAAACTTCTACTAGCGTTAAGGCACTTGATACCTATCATACCTTAGACAACAACCTACCCGTTGAAGACCTATTTGATAACTTTAGCATTAATAGGTTCCCTCTCCAACATATTCAAGTCATTCCCAACATCTACTACAATTCTGGTACAGACTCTAATGAATACGAATGGGATTCTCCTTCCTTCATCTCCGGATATGATTCTCACACTTCTAGCAATGACGACCTAGACACTCAGTGGGAAAAAGACACCCAAGCCATACTGAACCATTTTTCCACTTCCATAGGATTTGTAGATCAAGATGATGACCTCCCACTTTGTTACCCACGACTCATAAATTGGGATCAACAACAACATACACCTGTTCTGGATCAATTCCAGAATGATGAGGCAATCGCGGAGTTCATGGGACTTTGAACAAACATATCAACAGGAGACCACAAAGTAGGGTTCATCATGGAACTTGAACAAGAGGCATACTTTGGTGGAGAGATTGAATCTTCCAGTCACAAAATTGAAAGAAAGAACATAAAAATACGATCCCCTAGATAAAACCACCTTGTGGATCTATCGGATCCAAAAAAGAGGAAAATAAAGGATGCATCTGAAGGTGAAAACCTCTCAGAGGCACCCGAGGATGGAAGATTCAATCTCCCCATATCAGAATATCAAGAAAGATCAACACTGCTAGTAGAGGAAGCAAAACCCATAAATGTTTGTACAACAGAGGACCCAAAGATAACTTACCATGTTGCATCACTGGACCCAAAAGAAAAAGACAACTTCATAGCTTTCATCAACACCCAGAAGATAAATTTTGCATGGACCTATGTTGAATGCCTAGACTATATCTAGCATTAGTGGTACATCATCTAGCTATAATCCCTAGAGCAAAGCCTATCAAGCAGAAACTCAAAAAAATGCATCCACAGATATCATTACTGGTAAAGGTAGAGCTAAAGAAACTACTAGATGTGGGTTTCATCAAACCCATTGACTATCCACAATGGACATCAAATCTAGTACCAATATCCAAACCTACTGGGGGCATAGGGATATGCACAGACTTCAGAGACTTGAACAAGACCTGTCCAAAAGATGACTTTCCATTGCCAAGTATCGACATGATTGTAGATCTAATAGCAGGGCATGAGATGCTACCTTTAATGGATGGTTTATCTAGATACAACTAGATAAAAATCTCTCCAGATGATCAACACAAAACAACATTTAATTGTGCTTGGGGAACATTTTGTTGGAATGTAGTGCCCTTTGGTCTAAAGAATGCAAGAGCAACATATCAAAGATAAATGACGACAATATTTCATGATATGCTACACAAAATCATGGAGGACTATGTGGACAACATTCTAGCAAAGTCAGTCAAAAGGGAAGAACACTTGAAAAACCTAGCCAAGGTGTTTGATTGTCTTGAACAGTACAATCTGAGACTCATTCCTAAGAAATGCATATTTGGGGTAACATCTAGAAATCTATTGGGGTACATAGTATCAATAAGAGGGATTGAAGTGGATCCGGCCAAAGTAAAAGAAATAATGGAGATGCTTATGCCTAAGACACTAAAACAGTTGATGAGCCTACAAGGGAAGCTGCAATCCATTAGGTGATTTATCGTACAATTGGCAGACAAATGTCACCCTTTCACTCATCTCCTACATAAGGAAGTCCCCTTCAAGTGGGATGGGAGATGTGACCAAGCATTCCAAGAATTCAAGGAGTACCTACTTACTCCTCCAATACACATGCCGCCTATCCCAAAAAAGGAATTGATACTTTACGTTTCTACCACACAAGCAGCATTGGGAGCTCTCTTGGCCCAACTAGATGATAACAATAAAGAAAGGGAAGTCTACCATATAAGCAAAACACTGGTGGGCTATGAACTAAACTACTCACCCATTGAAAGAGTGTCTCTCAGTCATGTTTTCAACACAAAAGTTGAGACACTACATCCTAAACAGAATGGTCAAGCTAATTTCTAAGGTAGACCCACTCAAGTACTTACTAGCAAAGGCAGCCCTAACAGGTTGAATAGCCAAATGGGTGATGATCATGAGTGAATTTGATATAGATTATGTGGATAAGAGAGCTATCAAGGGACAAATTATAGCAGACCAACTAGCCGAAGCACCCTTAGATGATCATAAACCTATCATAGTGGACTTTCCAGATGAGAGTATCTTGATGACAAAATAGATAGACCAATGGACTCTATACTTTGATGGGTCCCATACACAACATTGATTTGGATCTAGTATTCTATTTCTCACACCATAAGGAGATATTATACCCAAGGCCTATAGGATTGCATTCCCATGCAAGAAAAAACATCTCAGAATATGAAGCTCTAATTACAGGGTCAAAAATGGCTATTGAATGGAGAATAAAAGAGCTACATGTCTTCGGAGACTCTCATGTAGTGATTAGAAAAGTGAATGATGAGTACTAGAAAAAAGATGAAAAATTTCTGCCATATAAAAGGATGGTGGATAGCTTCAAGGAATACTTCATCAAAATAACCTTTGAGAAAATTCCCCGAATCAATAACAAAGTTTTCAATGCAATGGAAACAATAGGCTTGTTGCTTGATATTCCACAGAACGTTCCTAAGTATGAGTTCCTCATGGAACAACTGCTTGTACCAACATTCGACATCCCAGAATCAGAATTGGTATGTGTTGTTGTTGTTCCTAACTCCCCATGGTACCAAGAAACCTTTGACTACATCCATCATGGTACCATACCACTTGATTTAACAACCACCCAAAAGAAAACATTCACCTGTAGAACTTCTTGTTTTACCATCTTAGGAGATACCCTATACCGTCACAATCTAGATGGTATGTTACTTCGGTGCCTTGATTCAGAAGAAGCACCAACAACCTTACAAGAGGTTCATGAAGGTATTTTTGGATCCCCTCTGGCGGACTTAACCTAGTCCAAAAACTACTCAGAATAGGATACTATTGGCCCTCCATGGGATAGGAATGCATACAGTATTCTAGAAAGTTTCGACAATGTCAGTAGCACAA